>JAFIDM010002131.1:103117833-103205407 GCA_023159025.1 Thereuonema tuberculata
TTTTAAATCAGGTTTTAGATTTCACCCTTCAAATTTGATGTCAGAGCGGCGGTGAAATCGGACTGTATATAAGCTGTGACCATGTTTGGATCAAATGATGAGGGTTGTTGAAATATTGGGTTGGCCAAAATGTTCATTCGGTTTTTTTATGTACATTGGCTCAAACAGCAGAGTTTGTTAACCATTTTGTTAAATTGTATTGTGTCATATCAGCATGCATTTAAAACAAAACTGAATTTTGTGTCGCCAATATAACATTGAATGTGGAAGACAATAAGCAGGCAAGACTGTTACACCTGGGCTGGGAAGTTCTGATTCATCCGCCATATTCATCAGACGTTGAACCTTCTGATTTTGGTCTTTACAAAATTGAACCTTCTGATTTCAGTCTTTACAAAATTCTCTTAATGGAAAAACTTCACTTCCCTGGAAGACTCCGTAGGCACCTGGAACATTTTTTTGCTCAAAAAGATAAAAAGTGTTGGGAAGATGGAATTATCAAGTTGCCTGAAACATGGCAGAAGGTTGTGGAACAAACCGTTGACGATGTTATTCAATAAAATTATTGGTGACAATGAAAAATGTATTTTTTACTTAAAAACCGAACGAATTTTTCGGTCAACCCAATAGGAAATCTATTAAATCGATTCAGATGGCCTTAGTGTCAGGGACGTTAAAACAGCAACACACATTCTTGTAGCTGGAATCTGATAGAAGAATTCCGAAACTCTGAACTATTATTCCTGGTTCATAAGAACGGTCAAGTCAAAGGAGAGGCTATCATTGAACTATGACAGGAATCCTTTCCTTCGTACAGAATTCGCCACTTTTTCTGGGAACGGTTCTGGAAAGAGATGAACACAGAAAAGATGTTACTAGAAACTTCACTTATTCCCACCCACTCTCTCTAATTCGTATCATGATTTTTTTTTATATTGAGAATCAGTTTTGTTGAACTTATTTATCCATTTCTTCGTTTTTCTTATTGTTTGTCTGTTTGTATCACATTAAAACGGCTATTTCAGAAAATTTTGTACATTTGCATATTTATGGTCCAATTTAAGATATCAGCACGATATTTTAACTATATACCAACTCAAAATAATGTTCCAAATTTCATAAAAAATAACTTTCTACTTTTAAAACCGAACACCGATTGAAGGAAGTACGGTAGACAAATTCACAATATGAAACACACACAGTCCCGATCTGTAGAATTTCATGAAAATTAAGGTATTGAACTCACTAAACAATCCGTTTCTCATCATCAAAACTCAACTGTAATTGCAAAAGCTCCTCTCCTCAATAGCAGATTCCCAGAAAGTAAAAAAAAAAAAATCCTCTTTTCGAAACGTTAATACGAAGTTTAATAACATTTGAACCACTGGATGAATCTTCTTGAAACTTGGTATGCTTATTTATGGACTAGGGACGATCTAACTTTCATTTTTGAAATCTTTTCCAAATGGGTCCTTGTCGAGAAATTACCGCGAGAAAGCGATAAAAATTCCCATAGAAAAGCATTGGAATCTAAACAACATATGTCTACGTCTTAATGGGTATTAATCCTTTTAGCTAATCCACTGCGCATGATCTGACCCGATTAAGATTAAGTAGCTGAAACAATTTAAATAAGTAATGCAGATTTTTATTTTGAAGAAAATATAAAATTTGTACTGAATTCAGCAAATATAATTTGAAAATAAATGTAAGTTGTGTCGACTTTAAAAAAAGAACAAGAAAAATAATAAGAAATTTGAAGGAGAATATTTTTAAAAAATGTTAAGGAACATAGCCTTTAAGTCTTTCAGGGACTTGTTGTTTCCAAATTGTATCAGTGACACAATTGTAAGGAGCCTCTGTTGTTTCCAAATTGTATCAGTGACACAATTGTAAGGAGCCTCTTAAACAAAAGCCCTTTCAAAATCTCTTCTTTCCGAGTCACAATCTTACCTTTAACCTACAATTGTTTTCATGGCTAATTTACTTTAATTGCTCCGATTAATATTTCTCAATATTTGAGTTTCAATAGTTTGACATTTTTGCTTCATAAATTTATATCTTTAGACTTTCCTAAATACATTGTATTTTCTTTATGTATCAATCTGTTCAGTTTAAGTTTACAAAAAAGATTTTAAATGTAAAAATAAATTGAGGTTTTACGTGCATTTCAAGTATCAAGAAGTTTTATCAAACGAAACGAAAGACACATTGCAGAAATCTCGCTGTGCTAAGGAAGGTTGACTAAAAACAAACAAGTCAATTGAGAGGAATTCAAGTGATCCCGTACTATTTGCAATCTATCAAACGCTTGCGTTGTTGGAAATGATATCCATTAAAACTTATTTATTCAAATCGTTGTGATGTAATGGTCAAGTACGAAGGAGTTCCCAGGATTTTGGGAGGGATGGGTTACAGACAAACCGATGAACCTTCCAACCAAAAAAAAAGGGGGGGGGGGCCTTGCAAGAGAGTTGTTGCTGCCCAAGCATTCCCAGTGACTCGGAACCGCAATTGGTCACATTGGATCGAGAGTATCATATTGATTCTCACCATATTCGATACAATATGGATAGACCCCAATTTTCTCTAGTTCTCGCTTCTGATCTGTGGCTATCTAAACCAGAAGTGCTTGGACAGGAAGAATTTCATCCAAACCTCCAGGCCATGGGGAATCCGACAAGGAATGACTTACAGGTCTCCGTCTCCCCGGTTTGAACTGAAGAGGCAGTAGCGCACATACAGGAACTACAATATTTCCTCCTCCCCTGAGGGGTTCGTTAAAAGCCAACCACATAAGTCACCTTTAATTTTTTTCCGTCAAATGGCAATTGCTGCTGACTAAATATAAACAAACAAAAAAAGCCATATTAGATTAGATTAGATTACACGTGGGTGTTAGAGAAGCCAAGCACCGCGAGTTTAGATCTACTGTACTATACTCACGGGAAGAAGGAAGAAGGCGCATACAAAACAATTTATCTCAAACATTAGCTGCAATACCTTTTATTTATAAATATATTCTGTAGAAATCAAAGTATAAGCATTTACGACATTTGATGGAGGAACAAAATAAGAATTCAATAACTATCAATACTGCTTCGATTGCGTATCCACCCTTTTGAAACACTGGATGGATCTTCTTGAAACTTGATATATATATTTATATTCGAGATGATCTACCTTTTATATTGAAATCTTTTCCAAATGGATCCTTGTAGAAAAATTAGCGCGCGAAAGCGACAAAAATTCCTATACAATTTATGGGAATGTAAACAATGGATTTATATCCTTTCAATGTCTTAAACAATGAGTGTTAAATCCTTAATCCATTCGATTTAATACGATTCAGATAATTTAAATATATAATGTGAATTTAATTATTTTCTTCAGAAAATGCAAAATTTCTATTCCACAAATACTATAATTAGAAAACAAATGTAGTCTTTTCGTTATTGTCGTTCTTATATCTGAAAAGGAATTTCTCAAAGGAATATCAATATGAATATGAGTTTAAGGAGAGTTGGTTCGAACTTCCTTCCAACTTCTTGTTAATAAATGATGTTTATCTTCCTTATTCGCGGTGTGTGAAATTATAAATTGATATGATACAAAATGAAATAGGTAAATAAAAAGATAACTCCTTATTTGTACAAGGGGATTTAATCTGCTTTAGTTCCAGGGAAAGTTTCCAAATCAAATTTGGAAAATAATAAAATAATAATAATAAAACAATAATAATAATAAATCATTTTGTCTCCAACGATCCTAATTCTCTTAGCTATTGAACAATAAGCAATGTAAGATCTACTTTCTTTAAAATATTGCGGTTTTTTCCCCATGTTTTTTAAGTACAGAAAACCACTTGTACATTCAATATCTTATTTAGAATACTGATAATTACACTTAGGAAAGGTTTTTTGTTGAGTGAGCATGCGTAGTCTTAATATTTCACTTGAACAGTTTTCTTCTCTTGAATCGAAGTAAAGTAAAAAATAAAAAAAGTCACTAAAAAAATATTAGTAAGGAATTCATTGGACGATTATTCCTATTAGCCTCAGTAGCGAGACCTCGCTGTTTACTGGTGACTACTTCTAGCTGATGATCGCCAAAGACCATGAAACAGCTGTTCTACACAGTGTGGCCGGGAAGTTCCCGTAACCCTTAATTGGTAGTTATATTTTAAGAAAATATTTACACATTAAGTGTCCAATTCGTCTGTGTGTTCGCCGTCATGCTGTACACACAAGTTCATACTCTGCCACGTCCTACTTGACATTTTTTGGAGCATGTCCGGTGTGATGGTTCGAAATGCGTCCTCGACTGCGTCCTCTTCATTTGTAGCATAACGACGTTCAGACACATAGGCCTTGATGATTTCCTCCCAATGAATTGTCAGGCGTCGTGGGGTTAGGAATTCGTGGTGGCCATTTCAATGGAGTTGGCGATGCTGGAATACCACGACCAATCCAGCGTTCTGAGAAATGTTCATGAAGAAACCCGCGCACAGTAAGAGCGAAGTAAGCAGGTGCCCCGTCCTGTTGTAACCATACGCGTTCCATGATACCCGCGTCTTCAGTCTGTGGAATGGTTCAAACAAATAATAATAATATAGGGGGAACTTCCCCCTATTATTATAATTTATTTATTATTATAATGGGACCGGGAACTTCCCGGCCACACTGTAGCATGTCACTTAGTGAACACTTGGTCTTACCCATTTTTTCTTCTCTGTTTGTCCACTTGTCTTTTTATATCGCGCTAAAACAGTTGGACGGATTTCTCTCAAATTTAGTACGTAGTTTATCTATTGTCCAACTTAAAATATGAGAACGACTATTTGGTCTTCAACTCCTCCCCCGCCCCAGGTCTCCTCAGAAATATAAGACCAGGCAGCACTACGTTGAACAACTGAGTATATAGTATACTAATACAGTGTATACAGTATAGCATAGTACAGTAATGAAATCTATTTTGATATTTTAACATTTTTAGCAATGAAATAATAATGTAATGCTACTTTATTAATTATCAATGAAATAATGAACGATCAACACAAGCTAAGTTTTTAATAAACACCGAACCACTAGATATACGTTTAGATATCCTTTGCGAATTTGGAACTGAGCATTCGCGGCTGGAACATCAGTTGCTTGGACTGGGGGTAGGGATGGAAATAAAAAAAAAAAATGCTCAAATTTTAAGTTGGACTATTAATAAGCTATTACTAAATTTTAAGGAAAGTTTAACGTGATGCGAGTAGAAACTTTGCTTTGCGAAACTCGAAGGGCCAGCTTTGAGTTTTGCCTGTTTGGTAAATACAGGGTCAGGGACAATTCGTGGTGGGATTACGTACAGTCACAAAACCATCACCATCCAAATAAAAGTTAATTAGTAAAAATCAATTAAATTAAATGTAATTGTAATAAGATCCATTACTATCAACAAATTATTATTTTCTCTTTTTACATTAATTAAAATGTGCTTTCCGTCAGGCAGTAATACCATAACAATGCGTAGTAATTACCGATCATCCATTGAGTTGATACGTCTGATTACTGTCTCGATCGAGGACAGTCCTTAGGATCCAATTTGAGGACTGGGCTGGGACCAAAATAATCATATTAGTTGGACAGCCAATAAACATCGTGCCAAATTTTAAATAAATCAGTCCAGTCGTTTTAAAGAGGGTCATTTTTGTGGGATGGGAGGGGCAGAGATAAAATGATTGTGTCAATGTTTGAAGTTGCACCATCAATAGGCAATGTATCAGATTTTACGTAAACCCGTTCCAAAGTTTTTGCGTGATGCGCATACAAACAAATAAACAGAGAAATTGACAAGTAAAGAAACAATAATTCAAATGGAACATTAAAACTTCGATTACGATGCTCTGACATTACAAAATAATAATAATAAATCAAAAAAAAAAAAAAAACAATTTGTAATGATCTGCGGAGCGGCCGCTGATCATTGAGATGAGGCTGGCAATCAAGGCCTGTAATTATCAGATAAGCAAATTTTTAGACTTAAAAATTAATATTAACGTGCATTGAACTAAGTTTTGTTAATAAAGACATATTTTCAGATATTAAAACATTCGGTTATTTTGATACCTGTCTTCCTCTTCTTTCTGATAACTCATTTAAAAAAAAGTAAGTCGTGAACTGCGAAAGCTCTGCTGGCGGACTTGAGTGTGCCGTATTCTTGACTGGGTCCGTGAGTTGGCGGCGTGGCGTAGTGGTTGCGATGCTACTTCCCCCCAATTGGTCGTCGCCTGTTCCAGGGTGGAGTTTTGTATAAGCACCATCACCGCCACCCCACGTCTATCGACTGCTCTGGCAACATTACCATCCTTGCCATGTAGCTATTATGCTATTGTACTTAAGGACTGGTGAGTGCCGCTTTCTTCATTTTATTTCTAAAATCCACGTTGTTTATTTAGTTAAATTAGAATCGCTTTTTTTAAAAGTGTCTGATGCTACGCGGCCTGGGGCTTTGCCCCTTTTTCGCCGTCGATTGTGAAGAGAGCCGACGTGACGCACCGCTTAGGCCTAAATTTCAGGAAAATTCCAGCCAAACTTTGGGAGTTAGGGATCTACAATGTACGCTTAATACTTTTTGCTTTATTGGGGATATGTGATCGGTTGTTTTTGCTTTTTTTTTTCTTCGTCTTGTTTGTGATATTAGTTTATTGACAAAAATTTCTTTTGCCCCAATGCCGTCATTTGCAAATCCTGCAGTGCCGCAGCGTCCGAGCCCAACTGTCGGCATTGATCGGTCAACATCGGAAAAATTGGGTCGCGGGACTCTAAACATTCTCTTTTTTAATGTTTGGGTATGTGTTATCAAAAAAAGCATTCTGTTTCGTTAAAAAAATGTATTTAATTCGTAATAATTTTTGCCAAAACATTTGTAAAATAAAATCACTTCCGGTTCTAAATGACGTAATGACTTTAAATTTTCCCCACAATGCACCGCGAGGCAAAATGGCCGCATAAGCATTCGGAGCAAGGCAGTAATGATCGTTTTGTTTTTCAACGGGTTGTTTGCTTTTTTCCAGGAAAGAAACTCGCCCTAACTTGCGGAGGTAACGAATCGGACATCCACAAAACCGGATTCGGTCCCAGATCGCGGCATGGATTTATGATTGGCCGCCACTGAACGAATTTTTCCCAAGCAAGAAAATTATGGCCGCCATTTTCTGTTGGGAGGCAAGTGTTGGTCATTGATATCGACTAAGGACGGTTTTCTCTTGGATTTGATCTCTTAATTCCCACGGACAATAAAAACTGTAGACATGGCTACGGACGCAGCCGAATGCAGCATCAAAGTGGTGTGCCGATTTCGGCCGCTAAACGACACAGAAGAGAGAACGGGAAGCAAATTCATCGTTAAGTTCCCCCCAGGAACCGAAGACTGCATCAACATTGGGGTAAGAAAAGCAGCCTTTGACTTAATTCTAGATTTCTCGAATAATATTTGGATTTGTTTAAGATTAAATACTACATTTGCATTCTTAGGGGATACAGGTGAAAGGTAATAAACCGAAACGCCGCAAAAGGGGCGTCTGGTGATGAGTAATGCTCTAATTATCAAATCAACTGGACCTTTAAATTTTAGATCCTTTAAATTAGTAAAATTCCAGTAATTAGTTATTAAGGTTGATTTACAAATGTATAGGCTTTTTTCTGAAATCCTTTTGCCCCATTAATGTCATCCAGACCTGCGGAAAAACTGGTCGATGTCTCAGTAATTTTATTACTATATATTTTTAATTGCTGAAAGTTCTATTTTGTTTACGTATGTTATTTTACCTATATATCAAACTCAGATAATTTGCATCCTAATTGGATAATTTTAATTAGACTTAATTTCAGACAGAACTGATAAGGAATTGAAGCATTGCTTAAGTGACTCAATTGAACTGTGAAGCATCGCTTGTCTGTTTCATGGTTTGAAAGTCAGCTGAACTCATCTTAAGGTTTAAAGAAGTTATTAAGCAAATAGTTTAAATCTTTAACATTGAGGTGGAACACACTTTAGGAGTTAACGAATATTTGGAATTGCAGTAGCGGGATCGTTAAGGAATAACTTGACAGCTTTTATATAAAAATTCCAAACATTTAATTTGATTTCAGCTGATGAGCGGCGGGACCGTGAAACGGCAGCTGCGTCATTGAATTTCTTTTTCATAGAGTTAATAAACACTTGGAATATTTTCATAAAAATGATCGATAAAAATTTTAACTTTTACATTAGCATGTAACTAAAAAGTACTATTATTTCAATTGATTTGTAATTTTTGGATGTCTTAGTTAATTGATAATGAGGTTCATACGCTTTACTTGACAAGATTCTGTGAATATAGGCGTTGAAGGAAGTAATAACGCTTATAAACCTAGATTTTTGAAATGAAATTAATCAAAAATTATGAGTTTGAATCATCTAGCATTTCATTAGTTTATTTTTTACTTCAATTTCCGTGTTAAATTGAGGAAATGTAAAAAATGACAGCACGAGCTTGATCTGCAATTTAGCTGCATTCAGTTAGGCTAAATACGAGCTAGTGCTTTTATTGTTTTTCTTACGTCAAATTCCGAAAGGTCAGGTGTTAAAAGATCAATGTGTTCCAAGATGCCATCGTTCAAGGGGGTATTCCTCCAGATGACGCATCGTAATTTTAACCGTAATTGAGGAACAAAAAATAACGACACAGCTGTCTCTTTAATCGCGTTAGCCATTAAAACGATAAATGATATTTAAGAAATAAAATAATCGTGAAATTCCGCAGATCTAAATTGAATCACCTTTAAGTCCGGAACAGATAGGTGACATCATCACATATTTAAAGCTGCGATCAATGAATGCTGTTACTATTTACAAATTTTAGTAAAGGCCAATTACAATACTGATAACGTAGAGATTTCAGTTGATTATTTTTTTAATAACTATTGTTAAACAATTATAAATAAGTTTCTTCTGGTTTAAATTATTGTACGATTTAAAATTAAATTCAGTCCCTGCTCGATTTTTTTTTTGTTTTTAGATAAAAAAACTATCCTTGTAGAAATTTTCTATTAACCAAATTTTTCGATTTGCCGTAATTTTAGCATTAATTTGGAAGAAATAAGCAAAAATTTGTTTTGTCATTTTTTTAACAGTTTAAGCATCTTGTTATGAATCACCTTGATTTTTATTTTGAATGCAGTTAAAGAATGAAGATATTTTAAGGTGATTGTTTTAGCTGTCAATTACTGTATCTTCTTATAACATAAAATGATTGCCATGATGAGGATATACTTCAAGTTTGGAAAAAATATTCTTTAAATGGTGATCAGGTATTCTTCCAGCAAATGCCATGACATCCAAATACTTTTTAATTTCATTAATCTTTAAACTACAATAGTACATCAGTACTATTAAAAATGTGCTCTTTCACATTTGTCATGACATTAAAAACTAAATAGTGATGTGATCATGAGCTGTACTTCTGATAAATAAAGCAAAATAATATACTTTTCTTTTTGTAGACTCGTCTATTAAAAAAAATCTTCTGATTTAATGGTAGTTTTTAACATTACTTGTAACATGTCTCAAATATTATATTTTTTTTTTATTCTGAAGTAGTATTAATATTGTATTTATTTAATAAAAAAATAATATAATATGGGAGTATAAGTTTGTGTGTGATTTTCAGCAGAAATATTTGCTTCATACAGCTAATATACTGAAAGGCGATACTTCCATTCTTGTATGTTTTGAACCAAATACATTCATTATTGATTGATTTCAGTGATGCAGTATATGTCAACATTTTTAGACATTGTAAATGAAGACAAATGCATTTCTAAATGATTGTCATCGAACCTCTTTTCATTAAATCTTATGTTTTTAAAACTAGTTTTGTAGAGTTTGATGGATCTTAAATTAATTCATAACATCCTTGCTTTTGAGTAAAGTTGAACTGCACAGGAGGCAGAGGCTCCAGCGATCAGCAGCCAATTGGATAAAATGGAGGTTGGAGGGCCTTGTCTACAGGAGATGCACTCCTTAAAATTTTTGTATATACCTTCACTAAAATTGGGCACAGTTTTTTTTTTTATTTGTGGATATGAATCCACGTCTTAAAATCGCCATTGCTAATTTCAGAATACTGCAGTTTTCTGAATAAGTTTCCTTCTGTGCATCAGTATTTTTTTTTAATTCCAATGTTTGGTTTTGAAAATTATGACAAACGTTGTCGAAATTGCTCTGTTTATCAGTACAGTTATTGCAATATTCATGTAATATAAATTTAATACTGCTGCCTTGATCTCCTGCAAAATAAATAAATAAATTCTTGAATTTTTAGTCGTGTTTTACTAGTTTTAATTATGACTGGACTAAAAATGTAATTGGAAAAGGAACTTAAATTTGCTATTTAAATATTAATTAAAAAAAAGGAAACTTCTGTTACTTCTCAGCTGCTGACACTTTCACCTTGAAAAAATGATGTGATCTTCATATTTATTGCTGATAAAAAATATCATTGTTAATTAATGTTTATGGCAATCTAAAAGTGCACTTTACAATCTATCTTCATAAGTAGACAAAATTTGCATTTTCAAGTATATATTTCCCAAATAAGACTAATTTACTTTGAACATCCATTTTAAAATAATTAAAAAAAATGTTAGTACTGCAGGGGAAGAAAAAGAAAAATAAGAATCATAATCAATAATGCTTGCTTTTAATTTTCTTTTTATCAGTTGATTCTTGTTGTGATTTTTCATTATTTTTTGCTTTGGAACATAGGTTCTCATGAAGTATGTTTGCTAACTCTTGAACTTATAAAATTTAATTATTCAAACTAGTTAAGTAACTGAATAATCTAGCAATTAAAGGAAATAAAATGATATTGATTTTAATGAAATGAAGTTTCTCAGGTTTTAATAATTCTCTGAAAGATTTTTATTAGTTGTCTTTTGATAGGTTAACTCGCTTAACATTTGGTCATAATCAACTCTGATGAAATAAAAATTTAGCCACAGTTTCAAATTGTGCACTTGTGTTGCCATGTCCTCTACTAGAGTATACAGGCTTTACCATATACACACACACAAAACAGTGCAAAGACAGCAATGGGTTTGAAATCAAAGCCATAGACGGCTAATGGACAACTTTATCTGCTGTTATAGTAGGCCTAATATTTATGAAGACTAGTTTTTACCGTCTAACTGTAGACGAGGAGGCTTGAGTTTGAATTCCAGAGAACTAATTTTTTCACTCGTTCCCTGAAAACTGAATTAGCGCAATGAAGTTTTTCGAATCTTCCCTCTCCGCTTATATTACTTTTCAGACTTTTTGCCTTGTAACACAACCTCAGTCACTGTCATTCACCATTTAAAAATTGAAAATATTACCAAAAGAAATTAAAATTCCAATTATAATAGCCATGACTACACAAGGTAATCTTGTAGATGAATCGTTGAATTGCAAAATCCATTGTAGTATCTTGTGTCTAATTTTAATATTGCTGGTGGAGATTTGTATTAAGAAAAGCAATTCTGCTTTCTTACAGAATATCTTGAATGACATTGTTTGTAAATGTTTGGATAGAATATTTTTGTAATGGCCATGTCAGTTATATCTTCAGCCTCAAAGAGAGGTAAAGTATTATAGACTAATTCACTGAATAACACTTGTTAAGATCCACTATAGAAACACTTCCACGTTATGCTTATGGAAAGAAATGAATGAAAAAAAGGCCAACTCTAGGAATTGAATTCAGTTTATGGCAATCAAATAAGTTAGCAGGCCATTAAATAAACTGCTTGCTTGAGTGACTTTTTGCTATTAGTTTCAACATGCTTTGGAATATGTAGTGGTTGAAAATGCTCATTTCTGTGGCTATTCATACTAATTATTGGGACGTGGGTTTCATCCATTGATAAAACTTTCTTCTTAATAAGGCCTACTTTTCTGTTAACCACAGTAAAATGTGCCTACTTTATAATCAACAGATGTTATGAGGTTGAGTAACCAACGGTTCGAAATACTGAGTATATTTCATTGAGTTGGCATAAATGCTTGCCGCTACTGTTATCCTTCCCTTACCATATCCATGCTTGGGTAGGGGTTTGCTTTGTGTTATCCTTTATGTAGATGCCATCTTCCCCTCCTTAAGGTTGACATATGCTCTGCATCTCACAACCATCAGATTCTCTACTCATAACTTCTGTTTAATTATCAAATAAGCACTTTTTTATACACTCTTTAAAGCAAAAGAAAAAAAATTAAAGATCTTATATTTCTTTATTTGAATATTGCAAAGGTTGATTATTTGTATTCTTATGTTGTTAAAAATGTAAATTTAAATATAGGTGACTTAAAAGGTGAAGCAAAAATAGTTGTTACATAAGGTTTGAGTAATATTTTTGTTACAGGACTTGGTTTAATAATTGTTGAAATTGTATTTAAATAAAAGTAATAAGTAACAATGGCTGGATGATTGTGAGTGTTTCTGTAGCTTGATACGACTACTATTTTCAAAGATGAAAACTGCAGAAGGAAATGATGTGTTTAAAGATAGTGATGAGATTATAAGCTTTGAGGGTAAACATTTTTAATTAGGGTAAATCTCTCCAACAACAATGGTGAGCTTAGGGTACTGTTCACATTGCTTTATTTCCTTTAGGCTTGTCATTGCCTCACCTTTAAGAATTATGTATATCCAGTTATTTTTTTATTTTATTTTTTTCTGAATCATATTTCTTATGACAGCAGAATGTTGATTATCTGAACTAATTGGGGTTAGTAAGATTGGTTTGTTTAATCAAATAGTTGGATAATCAGACATATTTGTGAAATTATCTAGTTTATATGAAACAAAATAAGCCTCCTATTAGATTATTGTATGAAAAGTTATTGCTATTAAGTAATATATATATAAAAAAATGGTTTTTACTTCTGTAATGACAAATTAAAACTACTTCCATGTTATCCTGCATATATCTTTGAATAAATAATCGTAAACAAACACATTAAACAGCAAGAATAATATTTCAGCAGAACACTATCTCAAAAAGTAGATGCTGTAATGTTTGATTGGTGACAGTGGTTTGGATAATTGACTTACTTTGTATTCCTGTTGTTACTGTATTTGTTTGTCATGTTTTTCTGTAGATGTTAATAATTATTATTATTATTGTTAGATATTAGAACAGTGTTATCACTGTTAAATATATTAAACAGTGCTTATTTTTAACAAGCCAGTTTAATATAATTTTTTGTTTAAATTGATTCTTTACAGATGTATTCACCCACCAAGAAATAGATTAGCATTTATGGTAGTTAAGAAAAACATTGATGCTAGGAATAATATTTTTCTTAATTAAAAAGCTTTTTTTCTTTAGGCACGGTTTGCAGCAAAAAAATTATTTTATAGTAAGTTGAAGTTTTATACAAGTTTGCATGAAACAAGTTCAGACTCCCAGCAGTCTAAATATTTATGCAACTTGGCATAGCACAATAGTATTAAAAATTGCCTTTTTTTTTCTTTTTTTAAGTTTAAGCACATATTGGTTTATTCCCATAACTATTCAGAGTTGATAGATTATTTTATACATGGATGATATCAACAGTAGGTAAACGCAGGAAAATAGAAAGTTTACTTTTTTTTTTTCTATTAATAAGTTTTCTGTTAAAAGAAGAAAAATGGAATAAGATAAACAAATGTGTAATTCATCTTTAAAAAGGTAGTGTTATTTACAGCACTTTTTGAAATTCTAGACAAAGAAAATGTAATGCTAAATGTAATTGTAAGTGTCTTCTGTGTTGCAGCTGTATTGACTGTTTTTATGTTAAACTGGGCCAACAATATTCGAAGAAGAAAAAACGAACAAAAATATTAAACTGGAATTATTTATATATAAGTATATTTTACTTTGAAGTGATTCATCTTCTTAACAAGTGAGATTTTAAATAATAATAATATTTTTTAAAAAAACTTTCCCCAAGGCAGCCTTTTCTGATGATTGTTATGAGCTCATCTGTGGCAGCAGTGTCATGTTTGCTTCTTCCTTCCTGATGTTCTTTTTGTTTTCCCCTCTTTATAGAACAATGTCGCTACCTCGGGCCAGTCATCCAATGCCAAACCTGTAAGTGTTACCATAATTTGGGGAACTTGAAACTTAATCAAATTTGTCTCCTGAGTTTTCAGGTGACTAGCTTTTACTACATTTCTAACAATTAAAATGCATTACTAAGGAAGGATTTTCAGTTTTTATGTATTTTTAAGTCTAATTAATCTTGAATAAGTTTTACAATGCTTCTTATGGTGGAAGGCATATAATTTTGAATTGTTAATCTTCAAAGAAATTAAGTTTTTTTTTTTTTTTTTTTTTTTTTCAATAAATTTTTTTATTTAATTAAAGTTTTTTTTGCTCAGATACTAGATAATGCTGCGATTTGCTAACATCTGTTGTGAATTTCAATGTTGTGTAGGTTTTCGACGCAACATTGCTCACAATCTTAATGTAAGAATTATTTGTGCTAATTTGTTATGAAATGTATTTTATTTTTAATTTGTTTTATACCCAGTCAGTTGATATAGTGAAAGATAATTAAGATAAAAGGCCTTGAGCTATTTTAAAGTCCTTAAAAAACAAATTGTTTCAAAATGAGCGAAGATGACATAATCTAGCTATTGATCTTAATGAATGTGTTTATTATTATTATTCAAGCTTCAATTCAAGCTCGCAAGATGTCAAATTAAAAATTTAAGAAGTAAAGCCAGTAGCTTGGAGTTGGAAGCATCTTATGCCAAATCTTCTGAAGCAATTGAGATCCCACAATCTTTTGTGAACCTCGTGCATGCATAACAACTATTGAGAAAACTCTCCTAAAGAGATTAATATATTCTGATGCATTCAATAAATATTTCATTATAATTACAAATTCCTTTTGAAACGTAATTTTCTACCATGACATTCAATTTACAAGTGTGTCTCGATTAAGTTGAAGCAGTGACAAAAATGGTAACTGTTTCTTTTCTTTTTGGTCTCTTTGCTTCATAAGTACATCTTTATGCTGCAAGCAAGTGATTCTCCAGGGACCTTAAAAATCCACTTAAAGGCTGTTTGAAAAAATTGTAAGGCCTTACATTTAAAATCACTTTTAGTAGTCTTGCAATTTTCCTTTAACCCAAAGGTGTTTTTACTTAATTATCTTTAACTGTGCTGTCTGACTATGGTGTTTGAATAAATTTTTGTTATTCCATGCCTTTTGTGTTCTTGTCTGTGCTGAATTGGAATCCTTGATAAAGACGATTCCTTTAAAATTTTAAGTCATACCTTGGTATGAATGTAAATTCTTGCCTTACAGAAGCAAAGAATAGCGTTAAAAGCATACCAATAGCAACTATTACAAATGGATGACATTTGTGTTGGCCCATGTTAAGTGTGTATCCCCACCTTTGCCTTTCATGTTGCATTGAACTAGGCTGCCAAATAATGAATTTATTATCCTGTTTACTACTTTTTAAAGCTAAAAATTTCAAATTTTATAATTGAGTAGTACTTCAATGCTGTAGAAAAGTGCATTCTGCATATTATCTCAGCACCTTAAGTTTTGTTTATAAAACAGCAGAATGGGTTAAATTACAAATTCCTATGTTTAATTATCAAAATCCATTAATTTTCAATTAGATTAAAAAATTGATTACCAATAAAAAGATGAAGATATTTAAAATGACATAAGATAAGAGGTCCCAATAATTTTATGATTTTGTTAATTTCTATCGCAAGGATTAAAAGGATATGGTCTTGTTGACAAATATATGGATAAGGTGGCCTATTGGCTACAGGAGCTATGGAGGTTAGATACAATAACGTGCATTTTTGTCTATCAATAACTAGGATAGAGGCTTTTAATGAGATTATGGTGATCAATATATAATGGAGATGCTGCTGTAGCTGCCTATTGAGACAAAATTGGAGATTAAGAGAAATTCTTGGACAGAAATTTTTCTGTTTTGGTATTTTGGAAATCTTTTGCATGGTCAGTCACTATGATTGAAATTCGATTTACTTGTACAACGAACTTGTAGAAAGACAATGCTGTTATCTTTTATATGCTGATGTACCAGAAAAACTAAAACACTAGTAATGCGTAGGTCCTATTTTTGATAGGATTACCACAGCAACATGATAGGGTATGGACTCCACAAGCTCTGACTGTACTTGCAGGTGGTGTACATCACGCTCTTCAGTAATGATCCAGAGTTCCCTGGATGGAACCCTAGCACTGATGGCATGTTGAACCTCCCTCTTACATGTATTGTATTGGGTTCAAATCCAAGTGAACAACTGGACCAACTTGTGATGCTGTACTCAGAGAAATGCTCCTCCAGTCATAATTTGGTGACTGCAAACCCTTGCGGTGTTGCATTGTCCTATTGAAAGAGACCTCTCCTGTTTGAGTAAATGCAAGAAATGAATCGATGCCAGTGATCCACAAAGATCATAGCAGTCAGTGATATCTGCAGATGTATCAGAGGTCCTAAAGTGTGCTAGTTAAAAACGTTCCACACCATAACAGAGCCACTTATTTCCTGGACTGTCCCTTGTTAGCATGCAGAAACCATTGTCTCTTGGGATTTTCTCCATATGCGCGATCATCCGTCTGTCGGGAATCGCCACTTGTCAGACCAGGCTACACACTTCCAGTCTTGTGTACAGTGGTAGTGTTCACAAGCCCACCATTGTAGACAATACTGGCCTAACAGCACTGGGCTCTGCACAGGTGAGGTGCAGATCTCTGTGCTATCAGACCAGCAATGAAACCCAAGTAGGTCGTTGGCTTCTGTACCCCATAGAAGAAAGAGAACATTGTATTGCCTAAATGTTGATGTTATATGTTTCAGTTTTGTATTGCTCTGTTATTTGCTGTGGTGTTGGATATCAGTTGGATGTTTATAATTTTTACCAGATGATTCTGTCCACAATTGTCAATAGCTTTTCTTTGGCTGCAGCAGTGTTGCATGCTTGATTTCTTCCCTGTTGTTGTAGTCACAGTATGCCTTTGAAATTGGTACACGTGAAAATTCAAATTTCATGTTCATTTTGAAGATGTAGTGACCAATTCTTGAGTGCCTACTATCATGTTTTGTTTAATTGTGATATGCTTTCATCATCACTGCGAATTGTACGACATCAGCTTGCAGAGATATCTGCCTTTATATGTACTTCAGTTGCGGAAGATACCATTTAATAGCGAAAGATTGTGCAAGGTTGTGGTGGCATGTATTGGAAGTGAAAACGACCATTTCAGCTTTTCTGGTATTTTAGTGTACTGCATTCTTATAGCCGGGTATTTATTGGGAGTATTGATTCTATTCAGGTGTTCAAAGGCAGGGATGATGTATTGCTTAGATTTTAAATGATATTTATGTATTATCTTATATAATGACTTACGACATTTGAAGGTATCCTAATCTTCTAGATTTGGTGTTACTAATTGGTAGGAAAATCAGAAGAAACTTCTACTCTTTATCATTCTAGTTATATACTAGGCGTGTTTTTTAAGTAAGGTCCGTTTTGTTGTAGACACTAGTAGTTCTTGTGCATATCGCAACGAGCACGTGCGTCGTGTACCGGCATGCCTCGGGAACAACTGTGCTCAGTTTCAGCTCTGTAGCTAACCTGTACGGTTCTGTTCTGTGCTTTCAAAATGTTTAAGACTATCAACTCGCCCGCCGCTTGTGAGGTTCGGTCAGTGAACAGTATTTGTCAGCAAGGAACCTGTCTGCTGCAGAAATTCATCGACAGATTTGCGAAGTGTACGGTGATACTGTTATGAGTGAAAGCAAAGTGCGTAAGTGGGTTCGACAACTCAAAGATGGCCGTGACTAAGTCCATCATGAGGACCGCTCCGATCGCCCTTCTTTGATTACAGATGATTTGGTGGCTTCAGTTGAAATGAAGATTCGTGAGAACAGGCGCTTCACAATGACGGGTCTCTCAAATGAATTTCCTGACATGTCGAGATCAGTGCTTTACAACATTGTTTCTGAACACCTGAAGTTAGGAAACTATGCTCCCGTTGGGTCCCGAAACTCCTAACAGAGGACCACAAAAACCAAAGATTTGAGTGTGTGATGAAGTTCTTGACTCGTTATGACGAAGAAGGTGACTGCTTCTTGAGTCAGATCGTAACTGGAGACGAAACATGGGTTTCGCATATCACTCCTGAATCGAAGCAATAGAGCATGGAATGGAGACACACACAATCGCCTGTAAAGGTGAAGGCCAAACAGACTCTGTCCCAGTGCAAAATCATGGCGTCGGTGTTTTGGGATAGGCATGGTGTTTTGTTGGTCGACTTCATGCAACGAGGAACCACTATCAATGCAGAAGCATACTGCCAAACCCTGAGAAAGCTATGCAGAGCGATTCAAAACAAAAGACGCGGCATGCTGACAAAGGGAATTGTCCTTCTCCATGACAATGCAAGACCTCACACTGCAGGTCAGACCCGCGATTTATTGGACAGTTTTGGCTGGGAAGTTTTAGACCACCCACCCTACAGTCCTGATCTTGCGCCGAGCGATTACCATCTGTTCCTCCACCTCAAACATCACCTCAGTGGCAACCATTACAATGATGACGACATGAAAACGGCAGTGAGCTCTTGGTTATCGGAGCAGGCGGCAAGTTTCTATGAAGAGGGTATTTTAAAATTGATTAAGAGGTATGAACAAACTTGGCAACTATGTCTAAAAATAGACTGAAGTATGCACTTTCTGAAAATAAATTTACTTTTTTGAAATAACCTTTCGTTGTGTAATTATGTTCAAACAGACCTTACTTAAAAAACACGCCTCGTAGTTATGTGTAGTAAATCCAAAATATGGGAGTGTAACATGCAATCATAACAAACATACAAAGCATAATTTTTCATAGCAGTTTCTGTTTTTATTTTGTTACTGTTTCTCTTTATTTCTATCTTGAGAAGACAATTAGAAGATAGTCCACTCATGCATTATTGTTATGTTAACTTCAGAATGTGTGTCCACATAATATATAATGCGAAGTTTGTTCGGTTATTTGTTTGTTTATATGTCATGCATTCTGAGCCATCCAAAAGGGTCATTACATACTCTGGAGTAGGTTTAGCCAAGTTTATTTCTATTCAAATCATATTTACTGGACCTATGCTCAAAAAATTGATAGCTTAATAACAACGTTAAAAGGATCTGGCCATCAAAAGCACAAAACAAGAAATGTGAACTGTATATTTTTTATCCTGTACATTTCATGTTTTGTGCATTTGATGGTCATATCCTTTTAATCTCTAATTTTATACAAACAGTATAGCCCTGATTATCCGCGGAATTGGGTGGCAAGGGTACCGCAGATAGTAAAAATCGCGGATAACCCGAAAAACACTAAAATGAGGTGTAAACACGAAAAAGCATATAAACTAGATTTTATTATATAAAAAACATAATATGCAAAACTTCTAAAATATGTACAGGACAGCAGACACCTTTCTGCAGAGCAAGAGCCTGCCACTCGTCCACAAATTCCGAGAATATTGAAATCATTCTTTGTTTTGTTTTTTCAATAACAGGACAGTTGAAAGCCTATTTTATATAATTACCTCTTGTATTTGTTGCCTAATTTGAAGTAAATGTCACTGTGACAAAGCATCTCTTATCTTATTATCTAAAAATAGTAATTGGTGAGATTTGAATGGGAAGAACTTGATGCTATACAAAATGATCTTGTGCACACCACATTTAGTTATCACATTGCTGCTTTCTTTGCAGTTGATTACTAAGTTTTGCTTTCACCTAAAAAAGTGATGATAACTCATTGGCTTCATGTTAACCCATCAAGATTGAGGATCATTTCTATTAGAATAAAATTAATAATCAATTAGTCGCATTGTAATTTCGACAATGACTTTTCTTAATCATTGCTGCTGAAGTAAGTCCACCGGCTTGAGAGGCCTTATATTATACTGATTCTTCTTTGCTGCCTTGGCCATTTCCTAATGTTACCTAATGCTCTAATAATCCATTCTTTATTAGAGCTTTGTGATCCCACTTCTGACACCATATAACATAGCTTATAATATTATTCATTTCTTTATCGATTTACGAACTTGGCTCTGCATTAGATATCATATCATGATGACTACCAATATAACAACAACAACTAATAGCACATACTCAAACAACTGACAGTGAACAGACTTGAGCTACTTAAGCTACAGTGAACAACAATAATGCAAGATAATAATCTTGTCACATCATTTCTGCACAATGAATAATAATAATAAAAAAAAAATGACACCATATTGACATCACAAAACTGTCAAAATATGTTGACTTTAAAGCACTGTAATCACAGTATAACTCATAGATTATTTGCTGTAGAAAGTTGGAAGCGTAATATTAAGTAAATGTTATCAAATGTAATCTGCGTTGATTTGCCTTAAGTTGGGCTTGTGAAGCCGAAACTACCAGAATTCAGATCTCCAAAAGGCCTATTTTGTGTTCTGTTATCATGATAAATAAAAACAAATTACATCGAAAAACTAAATAATTCCTATCATTGTTTCAGCTCTTTTTGTATCTTTGCATGTGACTATTGGACAGTTGGCATGGCAACTGTAACCTGTTTAAAAGTTTTTGTGCACATGGCTGGTTTTTGTTTGTAAAGAATTGAGTTTTCACGAAGGTTTTTTTTTTAATTTTTTTTTTAATCATTAAAATCAGTCTTTAAATAGAATGGAATTAATTTATAAACGGGAACAAATTATAGCTTTGTTCTTTAGGATCTACTTTAAAGAATTTTGCAATTGGACTTATCTTTTCACAGAAGAAAATGGTTTCGAAAATAAATTGGAAGAAAAGGTAATAATATTTATATAAGTGACGCCTATTAAATATAAAAATTATTAATATATAGTTTTATTTTATTAATTCAGGATTATTTATTCTTAAATAAGATATTTTGTATTGCAGTACACAAATTCATAGTGTACATTTAGGTACATAATTTGGAAAACCCTATGTTTAGGCTCCATGTATTATTGATTCAATGAATTCCTAGGATATCTCAGTGGGAAAGTGTGTCTCATTGGTTTTATTGATTTCTCATTCTCTTTCCTCCTTTGTTTTGGGATTGGCAATATATCTTTCAACTGTTATCAAGCGGCACTAAGAAAAGAAATGATTGTTGAATTATGACACTCGACATAAGATATTTTTATTTAACATTTCTATTCATTGAATGTAGAATGTGTTTTATTTGTTTTCTTTCTTAAGTGAATATATTTATAATGAAATACATTTGTTCTTATGAAAGACTCCTTTGTTCTTTTGCACATTTCAAGCATTTCAAAACATAAAAAGCACTGTAATTTAGTCTGTCTGAAGTAACTTTCTAATGTATATTTTTAAGTTTCTGCTACTTTTGAATCGTATGACCATATTATGAAATAAACTTGTAGAGTAAATGTGATTTTATTGTAAGTTTTTGTGGACTAGGTTGTTCCGTTTTCCTAATCCTCTTTATCAATCGGTCCCCTTTTCTTTTTTCTATATATTTAATTAAAATTCCGTATGGACAAAACAATTCCTGATGAGTTCAATCTTTGATGTTAAAATGGTGTAATATATTTGGTATATTGTAATATTTATGATTGTGAATTAATCAAAAATTGTTTCTGTGTGTGGAATTTTCATTAGATATGAAGAAAAAAGAAATTCTAAACAGATAATAAAACGAAATAAACAGAAGTCCTCAAGTGTTTGTTCCTTATGTGTGTATCTATCAGGCTAGTTAGTTAGGCAGGTGCTTGTATTGAGAAAAACAAACTGTTTCTTTATGACTTTAAATTGAGTTTTAGATTCTGAATGATAACTCGTGACTTGTTACAGAAAACAATTTCTTGTCAAACATGATTGAAAAAGTAAAAGCTTCTTTTGGAGGGAGGGTGTTACTTCTATTATCATTAAATAATATTGATCCCAAAAATACATTATAAATGCATTGTAAGTATATAGTACTACGAAGGACCATTTTCCTTTCCTTGGGACTTAAAGAATGCATTTGTTTTTTTCAAGAAGAAGCTATTTTAGAAGTGAATTCCTTTTTGGAGTCCGCATGATCAAATTTGTACAATTCCTCCCAAATTATTTCTTGGTAAAATTTTATGTTTTATAGTGATGAAAATGTATGTATATATATATATATATATATATATTGAACCTGTGCACCCATTGAAGGGGAAAAAAGAAAAAAAAAAAAAAAAAGACTGTTGTTTATGGGTAAATCACATCGAAAACTTTTGTCTGGGGTGAGCATAAGTGGGAGATATATAAATTATTTTGCTTTTTGTTTATGTAAACCAGGAACTAAAAAGAAACAGAATGATAGAAATTCCTATTCTTTCTTTAGGAACTGGAACAGGAACTAGTTAATATTTGGACAAAAGAACTAGAGTTAAAACTAGTTCCTTTTTTTTATACACTAATAAATGTATAAATGTAAAAAAGTCCAGTTGATGTCTTGAAAGAATAATATTTTAATGTAATGAATCACAATGGAACCATTGCAAGATATTTTCCCTAATGTAATCATGTTTCCACCATTTAAGTGTACTCTTTTTAAGTATGACATTTAACTTGTATCACTACGTTATTTGTTAAGCTGTAAAGTTAAAATAAGGAGTCTATTAAAGTTTGATGTTGATCAGAGCATTATTTCTCAGTTAATTTTGGGATGCAGTAATGAGGTGGCACATGCTTAAAGAGCCAATATTCAGTCAGAAGTTGACAATTAAACATCTCTTAAATACAAAGAGTTCAATACTTTGAGATCAATGCTTTATTCTGGACTTCCTTCCATAGCATAGTAGATGGGATCTTATTTAAAAGTGATCCATAAGATGGATTTACAAGCATAAAAAAACTTTAGTTTTGTTTAAAGAAAAAGATTTGAACTTTTTTTTTCTTAATCAGTTATGATTCTATGGCTTCCTTGTGACATTGCTTTGAAACAAGGGGTCTAGCGTGGCCCAAATGAAAAGTTTTTACAAATAAAATCTAATCGGGTATAGACATAAGACTTAAACTATTAAGTATTAATTTTCAATATTTGAAATAAAGAAATACTTACAAACACACAAATGTTCAATTAAAAATTTTTGTATTTAAATCTTAATAAAAATAATAAAATATATACAATACAAATAAAATTTAAAAAAAGGGTCCTTGGACGTTTCAAAGGCACATGGCCTCCATCATCAGCAAAATAATTGAATTTCCAAATTGAAGAAAAGAATTATGGAATTAAAAGCAATTCCAGAAATAAATGTTATTAAGGAAAAGAACAGTTCTATTGCATTGTCATTTAAAATGGTGAAAACAATTATCACACACACACACACACATATATATATATATATATATATATGCTTTAAATACATGAGGTTGTAAGATTTTTATTTTAACGATATTATTTAATAGATTTACATTGTGTATGATAAGATTGTACGAGGGCAATTCAAATGAAAACGATAAATATTTTATTACAGCTTATTATTAGAGGTACCAAAATGAACACTGCACTACTTCTCAACATAGTTACCATTTCTCTCAATGCACTTGGCCTACCCTTTTGACAAGGCTTGCATCCTCACCCAAAAAAAAATCTTTTGAGTGCGTGCACAGCCAGTTATGTACTGCCTCTTTGACCTCCTCGTCACTTGCAAATTTGCATCCATCAAGTTCCTCCTTCATAGCTCCAAAACTATGATAATCAGAGGGTGGCAAGTCAGGGGATTGAAGGGGGATGGGGAAAATGCTGTCTGCAGAGGGATTTGATGGTTTACACTGTTTGATGGGCCATATGTGGTCTGGCATTAGCGTGCTGAACACCGGTTGAAAGGAGGCCACAGTGTTTCGTGTGGATCGCCCTTCAGTCATGAGTGCCCTTTACGTGTTCCTGGTCATGGTCGTCTTTTTATTCATGTAATGTTCCACAATTGGTCCTCGGTGGTCCCTGAAAAGGTAAGCATAACCTTACTTGCCAATGGCTGTGAGTGGAATTTCTTCTGCTTGGGTGAAGATGAGTGGCGCCATTCCATGCTTGCCCTCTTTGTCTCCGGTTGGTGATGGTGTACTATTCGCTTTGAAAATCCTCTACCTTCAGCTTCATACTGCTGCATCAGCTCCATACAGGCATCCGTTCGTCGTACTTTAAATGACTGGTGTTAGTTAGCGAGAGACCCATCTCGCAGCCACTTTCCTGTAGCGAAGTTCATTGTTTACAATGTGGTGGGCAGACCCAACACTCAACTGAAGTGAAGATGTAATATCTTTAATGGTGATGCGCCGGTCCTCTTGAATCATCACGTCTGTGGCGGCGATCAACTCAGCGGTGATGACAGTTTGATTGTCCTGGCCTTGGTGCATCATCCAGATCTGAATGGCCTGCCTGAACCTCCTGAACCATTAGTACACATGTGCCTGTGACATACAGGGGTGCCATACTTTGCAGACATCTGTCAATGAATGTCGATGGGTTTGGTACCCTCAGACACTAAAATCGTATCACAGCATGCTGTTCCTGTTTGGTGCACTGCTCTAAGGGGGCCGCCACTTTCAAAGTGCCACTAACTCCGTCCAGCGGCAATTTGCAGCATCAAAACGGACCTCCACGACAGCAAAGATATAGACTGTAAGCATGTGGTGTCGCATCGCTCTATGTACATTCCCCATTTTTTAATAACACATTTATGTTATTAAATTTTGTGGTTTCATTTTTTCATTTGAATAAATGTTTTCATTTGAATAGCCCTCATATGATACTGTAAATTCACTAATTTAAAATATTTCAAGGCTAATGAAAGATAGATAGATAGATAGATAACAGACGATTTTTTTTTTCATAATATAATTTTAGATAATTTATTTAACAGAAAAAAGCTTAGCCACCTATGGATATTGTATTGCTCAAATAGGTGTGAAATTAGGATTGCTGTAGGTATTTAATATGCTTTACAGTGTTTATGGTAATGGTTAGCTAACAATGAATAAATTATATATTGTAGGTTTGTTTCTTTTGAAAAAAAAAAAAATATAGTAAAATTTCATTCAGAATATCATATTGTGAAAACTTACAATGAAATGGATTTGTTGGTTAATATTTGTTAGTAATTATTGCAAAGTAGAAACTACAGTTTAAAAAAAAAAAATGTTCTTTTCTTTTGGAGTGATACGATTGAAAAACTTAATTACTTTTTCTATTTGTTTTGATATTTTTAATTTTTACAAGAACCTCAAGTAAAGAGGTTTTTAAAAAATATAAACTGGCTAATGCATTGGAGGTGAGGGCAGAAGAAGATGACTTTTTAAAAATAAAGCTTTGAATTGTAAATAAATTTGAATTTCTTATTATTTTTGTGTTGAAATGCCTTGTGGATGGTCATTGCCTGAGTGGAGGCAGCAAAGCATGAAGAAGCAGCTCATTACTATGTTCATGGTGATGTGACCAATTTGATTAAGAATTTCATGCTTTTTTTATCTGATTTCTTCATACTAATAAATCTGAGAATTCCACTTAATATTCATGTTGGAAACGAAGCTGAAACAAAGTGAAACTTGCTTTTAATTTCCTTTTTCCTGAATTCTAACTTTATTTTAGCTATTTTAATAACTTATTATTTTTGAAAATTAAACTAATCATTTACAAAAGAACTTTCATATATAAAAATCCCATCAGTACTGTTTGTTCTAAATAGAATAAGATAAGTAAATAAAAAAGTTTGATATTTGAAGTCTGAATATTTACCATAAATATTTTTTTTAAAAAAAATGGAAATATATGTATTTTAATTGAAAATCAATAATTTTTTTTATATATACTATATAATGCATATTCAATTAAAACAAAATATATATTTTAATGGAGGTATATACATATTTTTAAGTAGGCTTGTCATCCTTGATAGATAAAAGATGCTTGTGCAAATATACATGTATGGGTGATTCTACAGAAAACCTGCAATTTCAGTCAAAAATTTTTGAGATTTTAAATTACAAGATTTCCGTTTAAAAAAAATTGAGATGATTGCTTTTGACGTTCTACATCCATGATATACGTGGTTCAGGTCAACGCATTTTGGTTATTTTAAAAAAAAAAATGATGGTAGGCTATGTTCACAGCAGTGACTTGTGTTGATAACGATGTCGAATTTTAATATAAATTCGAAATAGTGAATTTACATGGGAAAAACTACGAAATAAATAAATAGAAGACTATAATTTATGAATTAAAAGAACTTTTTATCAAAAGAGGAAATCATGTACAATAAAAATGAATCAGACTGTCAATCTTAAACGTCCATAAAAATGTAAATATATAATTACATACATCATATATTATATATATTTATATATAATTATAAATATCCTTATTGGCATTTAACAAAGACTGGAAGTGAAAGACAAGTCTTCGTGAAAAACATAGTAGCAGCTATTGTTGATGATCATACTTCCATGGACCCCAAATGTCCACGGAAGTGATGTCCAAGGAAGTGACGAATACTTATGTTTCTTGACCCATGTGCTCTTCATTTTGAGGTTAGGAACACAAATCATTCAGAAAATTAAGTTTACCATATTTCAATTATCATTGCCTAGAAATAATCATTTTTCCATAGAAAAATTAGGTTCTAAACAAGACCACAGAAGTGATGGGATGAGCTGTGCAAATTAGGAAAAATGAATAAAAAGGTAATATTTTCCTGACAAATGTGTGACTCAGACGAATAAAATCACTTCCCAATCCAAAATCGCCATGTAAACTTTTGTTTTTAAGTGAAATGGAAGACAACTAGGCCATCGGGTGGATTTTTTAGAAAGTTTAGGAATGTCCACAAAAGCGATGGCTAAACCTTGTAACAAGACTTGAGGTTGCAAAAAAATTTTTACTGATAATTCGAAAAAAAATTTCACTCAATATTATGTTAAATTTATGTATTTTCTGATTTTACAATATATATATATTATTTGAAAATATTAAAAAATAAAGCAGTTTGGATCTTTAGAAGCTATCTAACTGTAACTTGTGACAGTCCACGGAAGTGACGAATCACCTTCTGTGGACAACTTTTTTTTGGAAATTCCATAAAATTAAAAAAAAAAATTATACTAAACTATAGTATATTTTGTACTTCAATGTGTGATTTTGAAAAATGACAAATATTTTCAATCATTTTCAATTTATTGCTCTGTGACACGAATTACAGGTTTTCCATAGATTCACCCGTATATACAGATCTCTTACATATATTGTATACTTCATATACTTTGTGTGATGTTGCATTTGATGATTCTCCAAAAATACACTTGCAATTAATTAACAGTCTTGATTGAAATTTGACTTTGACTTCCTATTAAGATACAACACTTCAGTTATAATGTAGGACATTCTGAAATGAGAATTGAATTTATTTACTGCCATCAAAATGAAATACAAAACAAAATAATTTTAATAACAGTAAATGAATGTCTTTTTAATGCTAACAAGTAATGTTATAATTTGTTAAAAGTGTTGTAAATAATAAGTTACAATTTTCTTGATCAGATTTACAGAAATATTAAATTATTTAGTTTTAATTTTTGTTTTCTTAAGTATTCCTACTACTACTTAAATACTAGATGTAAAAACACCTCAACAGTAGTAGTTCCAAATTGTGTCTCAGTACAATCACGTGTTTATCAAAAATTTGTTTTCAATTCTAAATGTAGGTTTTTGTATTTACTTCCATTTGATTACAGTTTTTATAGCAAGAAAATTCTATCAATTCTGAAATAGTTCGTGCTTAAATAGTGCTAAATTTCAGTATTTTCAATTTTGAATAATAAATAAAAATTGACCTTCCTAAGTTATTTCTGAAAATCCTTTTGTTTATGGACTTGACTCTGATTTTAAAAATCAAAGTATCCCACTATAGGCACTTAAGATCGTGGGATGTAAGGCTCCCAATGCTTCTTGACCAATGGGATGAAGTTGAGGTCGGGTGGTCAGCCCGACGCCCTTCCGGGAAAGAAACCCGGTACCCATTCAACAGAGGGCTGGGTAGACCCTAGGACTCGTTTGGAGGAGAATGGAAAAATCCCTGCTATCCGCGTAGGCTGGGAATTGAACCCGCCACCTCCAACCTGCAGCCAAGCTCCCTTACAACTTGGCCCAACTATTGTATATTAGTTTTACTTTATATACAGTTATGTCTTTATAAGTTATTTATAAACAATAACAAATATATTAGCATGATATCTTATCAAAGTTCAGACTTTTTGAGCCTGTCCTCAATTGAAATGACTTTTAGCGATTTCATACATAAAAGTGTAAAAATGTTTGAGTGGGGGGTTTCTTACAGTCTGTGTCTTGTCACCATCTCGACAGCCCAAACTACAAGTCTGACAGATATGAGTCAAACCTTATTGGAACCCTTATGACTTGTAGAAGTGGTAGTTCTGATCTGCAGTCGCTTTCTGTTCCAGAGGAAATGACAAAAAATGGATCCAAGTAGCTACTACACTAACTATATTTATTTGGAACCCATGACAAGAGGAACAAAACAAGTGTAGAAATGTATATAATGCATTTTTTGCATGTGTGTCCTTTTGTAGTAAATATATATGGGGTTTTTGTGATTTTGTTTACACAATGAAACCAGTTTTTTGCCTTTGTTTTGTTTCAATTGAGCCAAAAGCTCTAAGCACTGAAAAATATATCGCATTATTTATAATTATCCACAAATTCCAGTTAAAGAATTGCATTTTTTTATTTATTTTTTTTTACTCATTATTGTTTGATATTTACTGTTACCCTTTTTTTTGCTTTCTTTTTTTTGATATTCATCGGTTGCCACTTTTGAATGTTTCTACTTGGCCACATCTATGCACATAAAACAATGTCATCTACACTTTTAATGAAAATCGGGTTTTAGATAACAGTTCACAGACAGAAGGCCCTTAAATTCTAAAAAAAAAACTTTCATTGAACATAAGGAAGTATAGAATGGCCATTGACTTTATTAGTGAAATATACATATAACGTCTGTTTGTATTTAAAGAACAAGGGTCCAACAAAATGAAGGAGGGAGGGGAAGGCCTTTAAACTCGTCTTGATTTCTTTCTAAGAGCATTTATTTCAACTGCCCTCTGAACTTGAATGATTTTAAACTTGTTTATCAGTTTCTAAAATAATTAAAATAATAACGTACTTTTAGCTTGTTTCAATTCCCACTACAAATAGACCTTTGGGTTGTAGGAGGTAAAAAAGCTCCCAGTGTTTCTTGATCAGTGGGACTAAGTTGAGGTCAGGTGGTTAATCTGAGGCCCATCCATCTGCCTTTAACCCTGGGAAATAAATCTGGTACCATTCTAAGAGTGAACTAGAGGACCCATCAGGAGGAGAATTCAATTGGGGGGAATAATACTAATCCCCAACCTCCAGACTGTAGTCATTTCTTTACTACTTGGCTACTATTGAAACAAGCAATGGAATTTATAAAAATGTTATGTTGAACGGAACGGTTATGGTGAAGAAAATGAATTGCTTTTAAAGTACTTTTTAAATAAAACTTGTTTTGTAAATTGCATTTGTGTTCCATATATTTGGTGATTTTGTAAACTCAGTTGATTAGGAAATGGTAAGACTTTGAAAGTCCATGTATTAATGTAATTTATTTTTTAAGATTAGTGAATTTCATTATCTGCCTTAATCAAAAAACAACAACAATAATAACAAGACTATTAAATCTGGTTATTGTTTTGTTTTTTATTCTAAATCACAAGTTTATAAGAATGACAGTTTTGTTTTTATTTTCCCTTTATAGGGGAAGGTGTATATGTTTGATAAAGTATTCAAACCAAATGCATCTCAGGAGAAAGTCTACAATGAAGCTGCCAAGCCTATTGTTAAAGGTAGGTTCCAGTGCTAATTTTAAGTTAATTATTTTAGAATCTGTGTGAAGATGGTGTGCTTTGAGTGCTAAAAATAAATAAATAAATAAATATTGCGGTTTTTTTCTTTTTTTTTTTTTTTTTTTGTTTCCCAATATATAATAATTTTATAGCTTTATAGAATTAATCTTAAGTGTTATTCTTTGAAGAATTCTAATGAGATTAATAATAATAAGTTGAGATCCTGATAAGAACTGGGATATTTCTTCTTTTTTTGTTTTGGCAACTTTTCTAAATTTAAAACCTTGCACAACTTGGCCTCTGTCATTCTTGTGCCATTAAAAATTGAACACTGAAATAGGCGTATGATCAAAGTAACAAACAAAAACTGTATAAAGAGAATTTGCATTTTTATAACTGCACAGTTGTCTACATTCTGGTTTTTGCATTTGGCTCGTTTATATACTGTCAACTAATGTCTTGTGAAATTGTGGTTTTTGTTAATCATTTGCATTGAAGATTATTTCTCTTTCATTACGGTAATGTTTCTCTGACTTACATAACTAAGATTATTGAATGTTGGTTTTTGTAAGTTGATTTACCCTAATGCCATTGAGCATTAGCCACTTTGAGCGACTGTTTATTTTACAGCAGTCGTCAGAAATGAAATATTTCTTACTAAGTATTTGTTTAAGTGCAATTGTGATATAAATATGAAACTGACTACTATAAAAAAAATCTCTTCATCATATATTAAATAAATTTCTTCTTTAAAGTCATTTTCAAATTTAATTTAACTGCAAACGATATTTCACAGAAGCCATCGTTCTGCTTTTTCAAGTTCCGAATTTCACAAAATAAATAACAATAATAAATATTGAGAACAGATAAATATAGAGTTTACATATAAATATGGATTACAAGAAAATTGAATCAAAAGAAAAAAATATATCTCCCCCCAAGAAAGACCCCCACAGCTTTCTCCTTTTTTGTGAGAGGCTCAAGACAACACTATTTTCTTAGAAGTTTAATTTTCTTATATTTTGAATGCATGTTAAGTTCTATCTTCCTATTTTGTCAGCTTCGTAGTCGGTGATATTTTCGAATTTTTGTTTTTCGTATTGCAGGTAGTTCAGTCTTCGATGTTCCAGGTGTTGACAATAACATATTTGTAGTCACTTCATTGTTGTGATGTCTGAATCCATGTTGACCCCAGTTCTTTGTATAATCCATTGCACCATCATGTGGTAGGCGTCCAGATGGTCTTCAATAATTGTATGATCAATAAATGTTTTGTGTCCTATGCAAGTTCCATCAGATTTTTGATTAGGATTGGAAATATTGAACATAAATTTTCTTTGATTTCATGAAGACAGACATTTAAAGTAATGATTAAATGCAATTTACTATAAAGTAATCCTGATACAGATGAAATTGAAAGATGGGATGAATTATCCTTATCTGAGCTAAAGCCCTAAAATATCATTTCTAAATGTATTAGAAGTTATTGCAAGAAATGCTTTTTTCACTTAATGTTTTATAATATTTTGACATTTCCAATGGCTTTCTGTACTCCTTATTTTTCTTGGCTGTTGGCAGGATTTCGCTTTCCAGCTTTTTGTTGTCCTGGAGAAATGCTCTCAAGATCTGAAAATTTCTCCTAGGAGATTTGTTATTGAAATTACTTCGACTTTTGGTTCCCATCACAGTCAGTTTCTTCTTAAATTCAGAAAAATTTCCTTTTTCCCTTTATCTGATACAACTGACTTTGTTAGTTTATAGAAAAATGAGGCGACACAATCAAACTTTTTTTTTTTTTTTTTTCTACCACTTCCAGACTTGACTGACTTATTTCGTGTTACTCTTCCACAGAACATAGGGCTTCAACGAAGCATTTCCATCTAACTCTTGTTTTGAGCCAATGCTTTCACCTCTCCCCATGTTTGATTAGCTCTTCATGCCTTCTTCTGCACAGTTCTTATCCATCTTACCCTTTAGCACTTCCAGATATATTACACTGACGGCTATTAAAAGTGCACACCAGGAACGATGCATCTGATTGACCCCTAATTTTCACGATGCACAGATCATGGGAGCACATGTAAATGATTAGCAGCAAAGCACATATGCAAATAATGTAAGCCACTAACACCCTCTGGAAGCAGTATAAGAGAGAACAGAGAGCCGCTGTGCAGTATTGGAATTGTTTGCTCGTCGTTCTTGTGCATAGATGGCTTCAGTAAGCCTCGTTGAAAAATACAGCTGCCATACCAGCAGGTTTCTGACTTTGATAGCGGGAGAATTGTGGAATATTGAGACTGCAGATTATCGTTAAGATAAATTGTGCTTATGCTGGACGAAACACGACCACAGTGATGCGAATATGGAATTGATGGGTTTAGGAGGGACGAACTCGCTGACGTGAAGGATATCAATGGTCCCATCACACTGAACGAGAGGAAAGACATGTTGTGTGCATCGCTATTTCGGATTGTAGAGCTACATCACAAGCCCTAGCTCAAGAATGGGTGTAGTTGCAAACAAGAAAATAAACAAATAAATAAGTTGCAAATCTTTTATTGATGCAGTCATAAATTAACATAAACAGTAACTGAATTTAAATAGTGTGCAAAATTTGGGCTTAAAACAAAACTACAAAAAAAAACTATTTTTTAGCCTACTTTCCAACAAAAAAGGGAGGTTAGGGAAATCAGTCAGTCTGTGTATACATGTTCGTCCTCCCTCCTCCACAACTTTTAAACTGTTACATGAATCTTCTTGAAATTTGTTATGCATATTTAAGAACTAGACACAATCTACCTTTTATATTTGAAATTTTTTCCAAGTCTTGTCAAAAAATTAGCATCTAAAAAATGATTTCTATCCTATTCATTGTTTTATACAATGAATATTAATTTGCATGATTAAAATTAATCTTGATTTATTCAATTAAAAATGAGGTTTTAATTAATTTTTTTCAGAAAATGGGAAACTTATACTGTTTATATTCCATAGATTTTATAACTGGAATGTAAATGTTGGCATTTACTTTTGTTGTTTTCATGACTTTAAAAATAATAAAGAAATTTTAAGAAATAATATTTAAGGAAAGTAGATGTTATGTTCTTTTGCACTTATTTCTACTGTTTCCATACTCATATATTACTATTTTATCATCTAACAAAATGTCCTTTTTATTTTAATTGTGAGCAAATGTATGTTAACATCTTGGAATAATAGGGGAGAGATAGACTGTTATTTCAACACCTGTTTGTCATCTGATAGAATTGCACTTTCAAAAAAGAGGGTTTAACGACATCAACAAATAATTGATTCTCTAAACAAAAAAACATTATTAGAGGAAATTGTTGAGTTGTTTTTTTTTTATTATTATTATTAAGAAAATTTTGAATTAAATAAATAAATGAAAAATACAGTTTTGTTTTTAATAAACATTTTATTTAAAATCTACAAATTTGAGGTTGCCTATTTCCAATTTCCAGAATAGGACAGGTGGATTTGCAGCTGACAAAAGCTGGTCTTGTCGCGATTTTCACTCATTTTTATGCCGTGACGATTAATTTAGATTCAGGCTCTGTTGCATGACCAGGTGTTTGGGAAATGAGTTTTTTTATAATTCTCAATAATTAACATAAAATGTCCTTTTATTTTTTTATAATTATCTGAAAAAAAATGAATAAATGTTATAAATAAGAGATGTTTTCAGTATTTATCCATTTTTTTTTTTTTTTTTATTTGGCAAATAAAAACTTAAAAATTCTTAATAATGTTTAATGAGAAAATTTAATTAGTGGTTTCTCTCTAATTTGGTTTTCGTAAAAGTTAATTTGAATTACTTTACTGTTAGGCCCAAATCTAATTCCTATTGAAGAATTGTAAATTTTTTTTCTTTAACAAGCGATTGTCATCTTGTTGTTGTTTAGAAGGAAATACTTCTAAGTTCAGAAATTAGATACTTGTATTTGAAGTTTTTTCTAAAACATTTTCTACAAATTTAGAGATTGTAAAGTTAAAATCTTTTCTACCATAGAAACATTGATTAGCAGTCAGAAGGAGAAGGAAATAAAAAGTGATTACATATAATCTCCAAAGATACAGTTGCTAATATTCTTAATATTTGTAAGTAAAAGCTTGATCAGTAACAGCATTCCTATGAATACAAGTAGTTCTTGGAAGAATTCAAAGACTAATTTCATTTCAGACAAATGCACAAATTGTGCATTTTTATTTTTGGTTGTATTATTTTCATGATTTAAAAAACAAACAAACAAAAACAACAACTATCCATTTATTTATTTATTTATTTATTTATTTATTTATTTATTTATTTATTTATTTTAAATTATAATATCTGTTGGATAGAAACAGTAAAAGTTTTCAACAGTAAAATTTCATTTAAACAATTTATTTAATTAATTTTATCTTAATTAAAGCTTCCACAGGTATTAATGAGAATGAAACAGTAGATTAGCATTGTCTAAGACATCATAGAAATCCAATGTTTTGATTCTAATGTGTTTCTATGGGAATTTTTGTCACTCTTGTTTTTGTGCTTATTTGTCGACAAGAACCCAAATAGGGAAAATTCAAATCTAAAAGTTAAGACTGCCTCTTGCCAAATTTCAAGAAGCTCCAACAGTTAGTGGGTAGTAGGGGGAGACACACACATACAGAGGCTGACTGATTGGATGATCTTTCACTTTCATATTGAAAATAGACTAAAAATAGCAGAATTGGAATCTTGATTTTGAGTCGGTGTCATATGAGACTTTTAAGTATTGGAGATAACCGTTTGTAACTGTCCCACGCCACTTACATAAGTCAGTCTGGGAACTATAAGTCTAAGAGATTCATTAAGGATTTTGATTTCTTCTGATGAAGTCTTAAGAATTGAGACAATGTAAATTTAAAATGAGAATGCTGCTGTCAGCCTATGGCTTATTTGGTTTTGCAGGAAGAGTATATAACATCAAAAACATAAATATCAATTTCCATCTCATTTGATCATCTATTGACATAGATGAGAAGTATTTCTTATTGGACTGGGATGTGCTTGATTTTTGGGAATTGATGTCCTCTGCAAATTTAATTTTACAATTCCTGACTGTAAGTTAGGTCATAGAATTCCAAAATAGATATATGTGAATTGTTCCATTTTAATTATTACAATGTCATTTACACCAATTTAGTACACATTGTCTTATTTGAGCTAGAAATTAAAACTGTAATTATTTTCCCTACCCAATGGCAGAAAAAGATCTGTTGCAGTTTTCTTGGGGTGCCACTTTCATTAATATAAATATCATATAATGTTTTATGTTTTGAAATTTGCAAAGAACTTGAAATTAAAATATATCCTGAATATACGACTTCGAAAAAAAATTGGGTTAATCAAATTATCTGTGAAATAGGAAATTTTAACATATTATTTATATTTAAATTTATTAGGAGTCGGTGTTCGTAGTTTTTACCATCTCTGACTCCAGTAACCCAGGAAGTGTTTCTGTCTCCAACTTTTAGTCCACAGCCCTGGATGTAAGCTGGCTTTAGGTTTTAAATTTGTCAAAAGATGTCAGCCAGTCCTTTATTTTATTTTTTTTGGTTCAATAGGCCAGTTTTTATGTCATTATTTATTTATTTATTTTTTTTAAAGTTATAATTACATAAATATATCTTAGATTTTTAGATCATAATAATCTGGACCCTTTTAATCACATCTTGAATATAGATTCGGAAGTCAGTGTGTCTATGCATGTTTACTCAATGGAAAATTTTCACTTTAAACTTTCAATAAGTTCCTTTGTGCCTAGCTGTCAAACAGTAGAAAAATTTTGAATTTTAATGATGTCATGTTTATATCAAGAAAAAATATGCATACAAAGTACCGTAAAAGTGGTTTGCATAATAACTTAAAAAATGATAATTATTTTTGTCAGTTGACAAATGAATTGGAGAGCATAGAGAACAATAAGAGAAAGATTCAGAATAATTTAGACGCCATAAAAAGACTCGGGGGTGTTGGAATGGTGAAATTGTTGCATAACATTATCATATGATGCACATTTTGAAATAAAAATTTTGCAAGTTGAACATTATGATGACGCTAGAAAAAAATCATTGAAAGAAGAAGTTCAAAAATATTTAATGGAAATTTAAGTTATGAAGAAATTTGATGGCAGTTTTGCAATTCTGAAGCCCCTCCCGAAACCTAAACAAAGAAAAATCTCTTTGAACTTGAAATCAAAGAAACTAGTCATATCAATGTAAAAGTTTCACTTGTTAAGACATCCACCAGAATATAGGGAGTGTTGTTATTCTTACGATGGACAACCACCACCCCCCGGCCCTTTTTTTTGGAGTAATGTCGCCCCCCCCCCCCCCCCCCAAGAAAATTCTGGACACGGGCCTGATCAGATTGTTTATGAGAACTGAAACTATCCTCAATCTAATAAAAAAAATTGTCAGTCAGTAACTAACTATTAAGAATGATATTATAAATAATCCCCAAGTTGTAATAGTGAAGCAGGATATGTATGATTTTTGGATAATCAAAAATAAAAGTTAGACAGTAGCCTACTGTCCTTAGAAAATGCTGATGTGTTTAAGGCACTTTTCAAAATAATTTCCGTGCTCTTAGGAAAAGAGTAAATATGAAGTAAAAATAATTAATTTTTTTAGTGTGATTGAAACATTTATTGTTGCTTGAGCTGTGGAAGTATTTATAGAATTAGAAACAGCAGTGAAGAACATGGGACTAATGACAAATGAGGATAAAACTAAATGTGGAAATGGCAAAGAAAAGAATAGTGGCAACAATTCGGTATGAATTATGCTTAATATCTGAAAAATGTTAAAATTTTCTGTGTATTGCTGATGTCTGCCGCAATGTAATAAAAAAAAAAAATACAGTACACAAATTGTCAACTGAGGCATTGTATTAAAAAATTAAAAAACAAAACAAAAACAAAACTAAAATTTAAATGTTGCATCTCTTTCTCTCTCTCTCTCTCTCTCTCTCTCTCTCTCTCTCTCTCTCTCTCTCATATTTCTTTTGTTCTAACAATTTTGTATGAAACTTTAGCAAACTATTTATCTTTGATAGAATTGCATTTGACTGCATTGATATGCCCGCATAGGGTGAAGGTTGATTTCTTTTGTTATTTCTACAAATGAACCCTCTTGGCTTTTCATTGTTTCAGCTTTAGATGATTATGAATGCCATTGGTTTCCTTTATTTTCCTTAAGCTTTTGTAGTATTTCCTTGACACTGTCTTCAGTGATGATATGTCCCATCTGATATTTTATGAAAAATCAATAGTTGGCAGCATTCCAAACGGCTTCGTCTAGATTGTGCAATTTATTCCTTCTTTGCCTGCATCGGTTTCATGATTTGATTCTATTTTCTGAAAAATTATTCATAAAATAAAATACTCAAAGATTAGTTTGATCTGTCAATTTAACTGTTGCAATTAAACTTTTGATAATAGTTTTAACTCTCCCTTCTTCTTAACTTGCTGTACATAATGAATACATTATACTCAGATCTTCCAATAATGTTTTGGGTGTGGCATATTTTTGACCGCAGTGATGTTTTTACTAAGAATTTGCCAAGTTTTCTGATGATCAAATAAAATGTCATGCAACATCAGTTTATTCAACTTTCCTTACAGGTTACTGCTCATAAAAAATTGAATATTAGACTTTTTCACTGGCAATTGATATTTATTGTATCTTTACTGATACCAAACTTATTTACGTTGATCCATTTGTGAGTGTTTGTTTGGAATAGAATCACAGACTTGAAATGAGAGAAGCAGTGTCTTTTTGCTTTTCTTCGTGAAATTAGTTATACTTAAATTTCTGATGTATATTATTATTATTATCTCGAAAAAGTTTCAAACCATGGGTTTCCCCAGCTGTTTCTAATTCTATAAATACTTCCACTGCTCAAGCAACAATAAATGTTTCAATCACACTAAAAAAATTAATTATTTTTACTTTATATTTACTCTTTTCCTAAGATCATGGAAATTATTATTATTATTATGTAGTTATAATAATAGAGCTCAGTCTTTGTCATTTTCAGTGGGATATTGTGGCCATTTAAAGTTGATATATACAAATTCACTATAAAAATAAAGTTTTAATTTTTTTTTTAAATCCACTTTTTAAAATGTAATGTAAGTTCTTTGAATCTTAATTCAACTTTCAGCAAAAAGGAACTTTGTATAATGAAGCCATTTAATTGATTATGACTGATGCTATGTAAGGAAGCAAAGAAATTCATTTAGTTGGTGTGAAAACTTTTGAATATTACCACTTTAAAATATTTGCTCAAACAGACAAAACTGAAATGTTGATAGTTTCAATCTAAAATTTTTCGATTTTTGATAATTTAGTCTGTTTATTTAGTGCTTTAGTAACATTCAAGTAGTTGTACCTTTTCTTCGTAACCTCATTATCTTTGGGTTCAATTTATAGGTAAATCATTGGAGATTTTAGCATCCATCTACCATTAATGTTGTAAGATAAGTAGCGAAGAGTTATTGTGATCCTGACTTTTCTTTGGCAGTGTGGACTGGTGGTAATTTCCTCCTCGGAAGCAAGGAAAGAATAATAAAAAAAATACCCTTACTGATTTGAAAGATTAAAATCTTGGAACAATTCTGAATGACATGCATGTTCAAATATCTGGGATGTCACAGAACCTTAGGATAACACTAACTCATATGGGGAAATGGAGGAATCGGGGAATAATGGCGGGCATTTTGCAAAAGGCTCAGTATTCTGAAGCTGTCTGAAATATTAATCATTAATCTGCCTTAACTCTGGATAGATGACATGAATTTTCTACTTGCATATTGCTTTTAGAAAATTTCCATCCTTCACCTTGCTTGTTTCTTTCCAGAATGAATTATGTAGTTATGGTTTAAGAGGTGATGCAAAACACCATGAAAATTTGCTTTATGTAGAAGTTATGTGTCTTTATGTATTAAATGTTCATTCTAATTTTTTTTTTTAAGTTGACTTTTTTTTTCTATCTGATACATTATTAAAGGGCTTTTGCAAATGTCAGACCAGTAAATGCCCTTTTGGAGTTACACTTCCTTTGCAATTATAAAAAAAAAAAAAATCATGGATTTCTTCTTTAGTAAGGATGTATTAAGGATTGTGGATGACATTAACAAAACTTAAGAATAGAATTTATGAAGCCACTGAATCAGTTGTACATTATACAAATCCAAGGATGAGTTTCTTTATTCCTAAACTGTTGTTGAAAGTACAAGTAAACATTTAGTTCATGGCACATTCATTGTCAGCATCATATTGAGCCTATCTCAATCGAGGGTTGGATGACGACTCTTCCATAGCTTGCCATTGCTCTGTATCATTCATAGCATATTAAAATGCACATAATCCTATAACAGATTTAGATTGAACATCCAAATCTTAATCAAGTATTTACCTGAACTTTAAATTTCATTCTTGGCTTCATTTCATTATTGATAACACTATAAATGTGTTATCAATATTTTATATCTTATCAATATTAAATATTATATAATCAGTAGTAATGTACTCTAAACTTTTCTCAACCACATTTTTTTTTTTTTTTAAGAGATAATTATACATTGATAAAGAGAAATTGAAAATAAAATGCACTTAGATTTCTCTTTTATTTTAATACATGCACATTAAGCTTTCTTATACATCGATATAACTCATTATTTGAAAGCTATTTTGAATAAGATGATTCTAAATTTAAGAGTATTGTCTTTAAATAATTCTATGTACATATTAGATAGAAACACACTCTTCCATACATTGCATTAGTATTAAAATATTTAATAAAATACTAATAAGGGAGACAAATTTTCAGGAACTGTACATATTCCTTTTATTTAATTCCTTTTAATTTTATTCCTTTTAATGCAATGTATGGAAGAGTGTGTTTCTATCTAATATTTTTGATATGGAAAGAAAGAAGATTGTGGAAGAATTTGGTTTAATTCTATGTACACTTTATTGAACTGATCTAATTATACTTCATTTCTTTTTACAACTTAATATTTTAAGTTCAATTAAGTTTCTTAGTAATTATATATATTAACAATTTTTTAAACTGTATAAAAAAATGTTTTGAAGTAATAATTTTTTTATTATGAAGGGAGAAAATAGTTGCAATTTACTGGAGAACGGTTATAAATTTATTTATTTTTTAAAGTAGTTTTGATTATTAACTAATTTTAAATGCTTCTCTTAAAAATTGTAGCCTTCCCATAAATTGCAACTGTGTTATCTATTGAAAAATAGACTAAATAATCTGAAAATAAACAGAAAAAGATTGCATTTAGGTTACATTACCATAAATAAATTACATTACATGTGCTAATTAATAAAATATTGCATTTCCTTAAGATAATGAAATTATTCAATTATTGTAGAAGTACAATAGAGTCTGAATTTATCCATTGCTACAGAACTATTAAGCTTATCATTGGCCATTAAATTTCATGAAGTGATTTATAAAATAAAAATCTGAAAATTTATAAAGATTGTGAATCAGATTTTTTTTTACATTTTTTGAAGTGCTAGGTGCTACAATTCATTTTTTCATTGTATTGTATTTTCCTATTGTGATTCTTGGTGTTAAGACTTATCATCTTTCTTCTGAATTGTCGAAAACCAAATTTATTCTTGTATCTGGGAATGAAGGAATCAAATATTCCCCCCTTTTTTTTTTGACATTTGCATGTCTTATAAATTGAAGAGAGGAATCGTTTAACTGCAGAAATAGTGATGTAAAGCTAAAAAACAAACAAACAAACAAACATTAAATCTTAGTTGGTTTTTTTATCTTATTTAATGGGCCTTATTTACTTCTGGTAAATTCCTGTCAGATATGAAAGACTTATTATCTTGAATAATAACTAAAGGGGAGGTTTTCCACTGAATTTGATGGAGATTGTAGGAGCACACAAACTGATACATTTACCCCCACTATAATACATGTCTTTATATTTCTTTTCATCGAATTTCAAATATTAGTATATATTTGTTAACTTTTACTGGAAGGGGGGGGGGATCATTCTTTAAATAGCTAAGATTTTTCTTTCTCTCGAGTGACATGTTTACACATTAAACAATTTGATTGATTTTTTTTTTGTTTGTTTGAAATAATAATTTATTCTTTATGTTGCAGATGTTCTCAATGGCTACAATGGGACTATTTTTGCTTATGGCCAGACATCAAGTGGAAAAACTCACACAATGGAGGTAAATACTTATTTTTTACAAATGTATAATTCGCTGCTTTTTTAAATAAACTCTGCTCAGTACAGTAACATGATGAAAAGTGCTTATTGTCAAAGAGAATGAAATTGAATCCTAAATTAGCTGAAGAATACAGATTGGATTAAAAAAAAATCTTGTGAAATTTTAGTTTTTTTTTTTTTGCAGATTCTGTTGATTGTTTGATGGCTAATAGTTGCATTTATGTGTGCTTTTTTTTAGCAACCCTGTAAGGAAAAAAACTATTAGATTTAGTCCACGTCAGGAAGTAAATGGCCACTGCCTGTTTCAGAAATAGTGATAACTGGAGAAAATTGGAGTCTTATCTATATTTAATTGCCTTAGCTAAGAATGAATATGATATCCTCGAAGTGGTTCAAGATGGCTCTGACCACTTATACAGGTTTGCCTGAATGTTGTGAATGTGTAAGTCAGGTTTTGTGTTTACTGCAAAACTGAACTGACTTATTTTAATATTAGATCAGCATAACAGTGAAGAGGGATATTTTAAAATTCATTGCTATGATGACTAAACAAAAAGAATGTTTTACAAAAACATAATGACTGTTAGCCCTTTTCTCTCTAAAATTGGTCCACAGAAATCTGAAGACACTATCGAGTAGTTATTAGAAACTTATAATCTAAAAAGTGAAAACCAGATTTTAATACTTTTAGTGTAATTATTTCTTAGCAATTTTGCAACTCAGCAATTTTGCAACTCAAGATTTTCTTTTACTGCAGGAGATCCTTTCAATTTGTGAACCCGTTCATTCTTTAGCAGAATCATCGCTAATGTACATAGAATTTTTTTTGTGTGTAGATTAACACATTCCATGTAATTGTCTTGAAAGTGCATTGTAATTGATGTTAATCTGATTCGGGTGCAACTTCAATTACGGTGTGGTTCTAATCTTCTGCATGTGTATTGTGGGAGGTTTTGAATGTACCGTCAACACCAAAATGAGATGTGAAAATTACACTATCAGTTAACTGGATATTTTGTCAATAAACATTCCATATTTCTTCTTCAAATCTTTTCTACTGTAAAAGTATACTATTAATCATCTTCCACTACACCAGAAAATAAATGTTAAACACTACATTTATTTCTAGAAAAAAACAGCGAATTTTCGAGGAGAAAATAAAAGAACGTCTCCTCTTCTTCAAGCCTTTTTAATATTATTATTTGTAAAGGCTTGAAGAAGAGGAGACGTTCTTTTATTTTCTCCTCGAAAATTCGCTGTTTTTTTTCTAGAAATAAATGTAGTGTTTAACATTTATTTTCTGGTGTAGTGGAAGATGATTAATGGATATTTTGTCCTTTGTTTCTAATTATGAAAATAAGATAGTTCACTAAGGTCGACAATAATAGTTCTGTAAATTTATTTAGGGTAAGGATATGAGTGATATGTGATTTTCAGTGCCTTTTAAATGATTAAAAAATTTGCTTCACAGGATTTGGAATATATCTAAAAGTAGTTTTCATTATTTTTTATGGAATTAATTTGGCTTAATTTTGTCTCTTCACAGTTCAAAGCATTCTTTAAAATATTTCTGTATATTGATGAATACAATAATATCAAATAATAAAACATTAACATTTGTCTTGACTTCAACAGTTTTCTTTCACTTCTTGAATCAAAGAACTTTTTTTTTTTAATAAAGAATCAACTTTTCTAAATTATCAGAATACCTATTTGCATCTGTCTCTTTGCTCTTTTTTCATTCCATGTTCTGCATAATTCAGTTAAACCCAGAATTAAATTTTGTAAATGTTGACTTCTAGTTTAGACACTTTAAAATATCACCTGTCCAAACAGTGATATAGGGCCAGTTTTATTTTGTTTTTGTTTTTTTTCAATTTCATCTTTTTAGAACTGTGTAAAAGTTCTATAAAGTATCTTTATTTCTGGATCCCTGCAGTTGTTTGTATATGTTGATGCAGTGGTGACAAATCTTAATGCGTAGTTTGTGTATTTTGTCCATCATATAAGCTTAACTCTGGTTTTGTTTTTGATACACATGTTGTTACTGTTTTCAAATGAAGCATGGCATTGTATATTTTCAACTTCACTGCTTAAAGGGTTACAGATAAGACAGTATAGCTTCAATCTGGGTATTTGTGTTAAGATAGACTATTTATGAAGTGAGCTACTTAGCAAATAAATGTATTCTCTGGTAATAATTATAGCATTAGAACAATTTCTACAGTGAAATGGTGGAATTAGAGCTGCTGCTGAAGAAATCTAGGCTTGAAAGTAATGATTCTTAATTTCCATTTATTTTTGATATTTCAGTCCTTGAGTTGCTGCACCAAAGGTTTAGGTTGTTGAGCAGTTGCTACAAAACCTGCCTCTTTGATGTAGAAATTTACAGGATGTAAACTAGATGGGGTTCTCCAAGTCTCCTTTTTTGTAGTTTGCTATTTGAAACTAATAAAAACAAATCTTAAGAAATATTTAGATATAATGTAAAGTTTAAAAGAATAATAAGCATGCAATCAAATGATTACCTTTTAAGTGGTTTGTAAACATGTTGTTGTTGCATCTATTCCTAACGTTTGGCTGCATCTGCCGAAATTACACATTGCTTTTAAAATACTTTATGATTATGTAAGTAACAAGATCATGTTACATTTATCAAGAATACTACATAAATGCCGTTTTAAAAAAATAATAAATGAATAATTCTCTTCTAGGGTGTCATTGGTGACCCACTCCTACAAGGTATCATTCCACGAATTGTCCAGGATATTTTTAACTATATTTATTCCATGGATGAAAATCTTGAATTTCACATCAAGGTAAAGTATCAGTCTTATTTCATTTGTAAATATTATTGATAGCATTCAATTTTAAATGATATTTTAGTAAAACGTAGAATGGTTTTTAATCTCCAGAAAGTAAACTTACAACAGATGTTTCTGAGAAAATATCTCAATTGTGAACTAAAGCTAAACTTAAATGGTGACTGCTTTCAAGGAAGTAGCCGTAAGGAAGTCCACAGCCCATAAAATAGATTGCTTTCAGTTGAGATGAGATTTAATGAAAATTTTAGATTGACATAGTTGAAACATCATGGCCTAAGGCTGAGAGAATTTTAAATCTCAGATCTTTATTTTTGCTTAAATGAATGGTAAAAACCCCAAAATGGAATCCATATCAAAAAACCTCAAAGCTTTTATTAAAGAAAATAGAGAAATTCCTTATTGTTTTCTGAATTTTAAGTTTATATTCACATCATGACACTGTTTCTGTTCAAAAACATTAACTTCTAATTATTAATATATGGTAAATATTATTAATTAATTAATTTTAACCCATAATTTCTTTCAGTCTTTGCTTAGATCCATGTATTTATAGTTTATTAATATGTAAACTAGACATTATATACAGCAAATATTATATATTGGTGCTCTTTGTTTGATTAGCAGTTCTGATTTACTCTCATTTTCATTTCTTCTTAAATTCAACAAACTATCCATGAAATTCTAAACAAAGGATTATCCAATTTGATAAGGATTTTTTAAATTCATTTCTGAATATGATAACTTTCATTTTCCTTTTGAATTTCTCTCTCCCTTAGGTTTCCTACTTTGAGATTTATTTGGATAAAATTAGGGATCTCTTAGATGGTGAGTCTCTTAAGATATTCAAAAATATCTTTCACTAATTATATCAAGTTGTTGACATTACTTTTGTTTTAACCACTTTTTTTTCATTTATTTTTTTTAGTGTCAAAAACAAATTTGTCTGTACATGAAGATAAAAATAGAGTTCCATATGTGAAGGTATGTACTTGACATTTTATAAAAATGTAATAATCTCAATCATTTTTATAATTCCAACACTAGTTTTTATTTTAATTAACATTTATGAAATTGTCTTTTTAATTAAACATTATAGCAAGATTTTGAAGAATATCTTCAAAACTTAAGCTTTTATTCATGTTAAGAACATATTAATATAATTTAGTTGTGATTACGTCTACATTGATGAAACCTTAACCAAAAAACCTTTTTAATGTTTAATAAATTTCTAAACGTCCATGTAAAGATTTCTTGCACTCCCATGCTCTTTTGCAATTGTAAGTATCATCCAAATTTACAAAAAAAAAAAAAAAAAAAAAAATCACTTAAAAGTATTCTATTAAACTGACTTATCTTTTTGCAAAAATAAGTTTAGGGAAAAAAAAAAATTGTTATAATAAAATATTTCTTTCAATGGTAATTTTTCTTTTAATTGAATTTAAAATAACGTGCTTAATTGTAATATTTCTTAACTTCCTATTAATATAGGGTGCCACAGAGAGGTTTGTATCTAGTCCAGAAGAAGTTTTGGATGTAATTGAAGAAGGCAAAGTGAATAGGCACATTTCTGTGACTAGTAAGTATCTTATGGATTTAGTCAAGAGCTTTAAAATGATGTTATTCTTTTAATGAGTCAGTAAAATGCAAAATGAGATGGAAATTCTTAATAAATGCCTAACTTCTTAGCAGACAACACTTTTTAGCATTTAAATTAATAAGAAGTACACTTTGAGTTGGATTTAGTGTAATTAATTGTAAGAAAAAGGATAAAAGGGTGTGGAAATAACACTCAGTGATTGCTAATGGAGGCAGCATTATAGAAGGTAGAGTTGTAATATGGCTTGCAATCTCTGAAATCACTTATAAAATCTTAGTAAATCTGATAAGATGAATTGAATGTAAGTGACATTTATAACATCATTGTATCCTTAATATCATTTATAACAAGATACCAATTTAGACAATGCCTGAAATTAATAATTTTCAATGATTCAATATGACTATGTACTCTCCTGCGCAAATACTTTGCTGTCTTTACATAACCAATTGAAAACAAATTGTATTAAATGCTTATTGCAAGCATTGCAGACAAAATGCTTCTAAGTCAGTCTGTACCACTGTCGAACTGCCAAGTGACTTTACTGGAGTTAGTTCAACAGTTTTCAACAACAAACTGAGAAATAACTGGAAGCATTGTGTGATACAATGTCTATTTGCATTAGACGGAAGGTATAAGAGTGTTATTCCAGAAATAAAATCTCCACTGCTTCTAAAGCCCTTCAGATAATAAATAGTGACAATATACACAGTCCTTTCTGCATATGGTACTAGTGACGAAGGGGTACCGTGACCACTGATGACTTGGAATGGTCGGAGGATAGGGAGGAATGGAGAAGATGGGCATAGTAAAAATTTGTTTAGGCTGACAAATAATGATGGAAAAATCAATTCATTCTTCATATATGATATTTAGCAAAAATTATCATTTGTTTTTCCAAATCACTACAGATCTGAAGAAATAATAATAAAAAAAAACATCAGCTATTGTAAAATATTAAAAACTAAATATATTTAAAAACATTTTTCATATAAAAATTTCTTCAGTTATTGTGAGGTTAATAATAAAATTAATATTAAACTATTAAAAAAATAATTAAATATTTAATTTTATGGGTATTACCTTAAAATTATTAATGTTTATAAATAGTTCGATGACTGTACATATTTCATTCTTGTAATGTTGATAATAAATTGCTCGTTTGTGCAAGGATATAGACTTGTCTCATTTGAGTGATCTGTTTAAAGCGAACAGGTCCAGTGCTACGAGAAAGAAATTTTAAAAACGCACAAGACTGAGAGTTCACTGCTTTGCTTTTTGAAATTGTGATACCTGGAATCCAAGATGGACCATTTCTGGTTTCCTGACCTCCGTCAGTTGGATCCGCCCAGTATCTTGCATCTCGGTGAACTCAGGAAACATAAAAAGAACAAAAGTAGACATCACAACGGCCCTCCAATTAAAAAAAACATCAAAACTTAAATAAAGAATAAAAAGGCCAATTAATTAATCCCTGCTAGCAATCGCTTAGCATATAAGTTCCAGTGCTTCTTTATTACATGACATTTACTTTAGTCGAAAGGGAGGAGGGGGAGGGAAGGAAAAAAATCGGATGGGGGGGGGGGTTAAGAAAGAAGCAAAAAGGAAGAGGTAGAATTTATAGTTTATTAAGTTGTGGTGTTTATTATAATTATGACAAATTTACTAGAATTAGTGGATTATAACTGTTTGTGTCTTGTGTGTTAGATATGAATGAACATAGTTCAAGAAGTCACAGTGTCTTCCTCATAAACGTCAAGCAGGAACACTTAGAAAACCAGAAGAAACTTTGTGGCAAATTGTACTTAGTTGATTTGGCAGGCAGTGAAAAGGTAACGTATGATGCACTTAGGGTTTAGAGTATATCAATGTTAGTCATTTGTAAAAAGTTTTATGGATATTAGTCACTTCCTTAGGGGGAACAAGGAGAGCAGTATACAGTTGACTCGCAATAATCTGACATTTGACAGTCCGACACGCTTGGTAGTCTGACACAGTTTGGTTCGAAAACCGACCTGATTGAGGCGGTCACGGAGGTGAAATGCACAATCACTTGCGATGCAGCTATGTCGGCTGCAAACACTTTGATACGTTGGTATGAGGAGAAGGAACTCAACTACAAGAGCATTTTAATATTAAAAGATATTCAAGAAAAAACCATGACACTCTTTACGTAAGAAGAAATAAAAAATGATTACGGATTTTTTAAGCCGTAAATATATATGTACATATTTTTATGTTTTATTTTAAGACATAAAATTATATTTTACATTACATACTGTAATTTTAGTTTTTTAAGACATAAATACAGAAATAAATTAGTATTACATTCATACGTATTCATTTTTGTAAAACTATGCCTAATGAGTTTTTTTTTATATCCTCAATGGCCGTAAAATATGTACTCAATATGTATTGTAATAATGTACATACTGTAGTATGTACAGTACTGTATATACATAACTTAAATTTTCTTGCCTTAGAAGTCAAAATTCAGTTTTAAAAAAAATCAACCTTTGGTAATCCGACACCCCCTCGGTCCCATAACTGTCGGATTATCGCGAGTCAACTGTATTAACAATGGAAATGCAGTGAATGTTTTTGTCATTGTATTTAAATTATTGGTGCCAAATATCTTTGACCTAATAAAGTTCCCATTATATTTTAGTTAATATCCTCATTTTAATGCCAGTTTCTTAATGAATTTTTGCTAGAATGATAAAGGATTTCTTTGCTACAAATTTTCACTTAAGAAATCTACACATATCTGTTTCGCATGTTACAGAAGTCTTATCTAACTTCAAGCTGCACCAGTGCCTCTCTTTCACTACCCCCTGCTTTAGCTTCAGTATATTGTAGTTTTTATTATTTGTTTTGTCATTTTTCCCCACTTTTTACTTTATAATTTGTTAATATACTGCACTTCAAAATAAAAATAGAGTAGGGAATTTTAGTATTTATTTTCTTTTTGTTATAAAATTAAGTAGGAATTGTACTATATAAAATTTCAGACATCTAGGTCTCACTTAGGGAATTTTCACATAACATATCTGAGGCTCTTTTAGAGCATATTTCATTTTAAAGCAAGAATAGTTGTACAGAATTTTAATTTCATCTTTCTGATCTTGTTATTGTTGAAATTCCTAATTACTGAAAGATTTGAGATATTTATTAAATTATTAATAAGCAACAACTATTATTTTTCAGGTCAGCAAAACTGGAGCTGAAGGAATGGTTTTGGATGAAGCCAAGAATATTAATAAATCCCTATCAGCTTTAGGAAATGTAATATCTGCATTGGCAGATGGCACGGTTAGTTATCCATTGCATTTGTTTTGAATTATTATAAATGCATTGCCTTTTGTTTAATAAACCAACACACAGTTTAAGTATTTTAAAGTGTTTGAAAACTTTTTGATTTCCATTTCAGAAAAGCCATGTACCCTACCGAGACAGTAAACTGACGCGTATTCTGCAAGAATCCCTCGGAGGAAACGCTCGTACGACAATTATTATTTGCTGCTCGCCAGCGTCATTCAATGAAGCCGAAACCAAATCTACACTAGAGTTCGGAAAAAGGTAACTGCAACTTTTATCTTCTTGGTGTATATGCATCATCAGGGTCCATTTAAATATTAAATCATATAAAATAAATAAATGCAGGAGTTAAATGCAGGAATGTGGTTAATTTAAATTGAAATGTAGTAAAGTGAATGACTGAGAAATATGACCAAATGTACAATTTAATTACTGCATTTTGGTAGAGATGGTAATATGCTTAAAGAAAATAAAAGGGATTGGAGCCGTTGTTGCCGATGGACCTTGGTTTACATTGGCTCCTTCACGTAGCATATACATGGGAGACCCATGCACAGCAGTGTTTGCTCTGTTGTCATCTCGGACATACACCTGGGTGCCTTAGTGTTCATTTGAGTCATTAATTGTTGTACTGTTGCTCGTCAATTGGCCTTTACCAGTCGATTTTCTCCTCTGGGATCAATGGCCTTTGGGCTTCACAGTTCTGATCTTAGTGTAAAGGAGTTACTTAGTGTGCCATCACTCCAATCTTGGTAAACCTTTACTATGGCAGATTGAAAACCGCCCACGAACTGTGCTGTTTCCGAGATACTTTCAATTGGTAGCCTTATGATCATTCCTTTTTTGCAGTTCCATCAAATCGCTTCTCTGCCTATTGTGATCACATTATGCACTATGGGCAATCTTTCCTCATCCACCGTTTATATATATAATATCCTTGTATTCGACTGTATACGGTACGGTTGTCATGTGTCTGGGCGGATTCACCGTGATTCTAGAGTGTTCATATTATTCGAATACGACTTTGTATCTTATCATGTCTTTTATGTCCTATATATATGAATTCTTTTATTGGAAACTTGTACAGCTTTGCAACATTCTCTTCACGTGATTTCTATAGAATATCCTCATTATATAAATTTCTCTGACTACATTAATCGTGAGTCCATCTTTTATCAATTCTTTTGCATCTTCCATTTCCATTGTTGTGGTTTGAATAGTTTTAGTACAAATCAAAATTTTGTTTTCTAATAGTTAAATGATCTCAGAATCTTTTGAATAAAATTACTCGTTTCTTCAGCTTACAAATGCATAATGTCTTTGTCAAATTCACTGGCGAAGTTTAAATATTGTAACCCTTATCTGCTGTGTTCAATGTATTTTATTTATTTTTATCATTTATTATAAATGATATATTACCAAAAGTAATTTAATAATATAGAGACTATGTGATACTGTAGCCCATTATGCAGGGCCGTCTAGTCTTGTCTTCAACTACGAATATTCACAGTTTATGCTCTTTGAAATTTGTTTTGTAACTGTATATTGAGATTTCAAAAAAAATTCAAGATGATGGGTTACTTTAGCAATTGAAAATCAGCCTTATCAGTGTCCTGCTTGAATTTTATTTATTTTTTTTATTTTGTATTATTTGAAAATAATAGTTAAGAAAATTCAGTACCATTCAATATTGAGTTTTTCTGAAAACGTAATGTTTATTATTTTGATGTTATTAGTAATTATAGATACATAGTTATCAACTGTATTAACATATTTGCTATCTTATTTAGAGCTAAAACTATTAAGAATACTGTTACTGTTAATGAAGAATTAACAGCCGAAGAATGGAAACGACGCTACGAACGGGAGAAAGAGAGAGTGGCTAGGTTGAAAGGCCAGCTTGCAAGAGCAGAAACGGAACTACAAAGATGGAGGAAAGGTAAGCAATCCAAGTACAGTATTACAACACTGAATATCGGTTTAATTTTTTTTTCTTGTTTTGTAGTGCACCGTTAACAGTATTAAGAAAAAACGGATGCTTTCATTGATATCATTTTGAAGTCTTAGACTGTATTGTAGGTTTTATATCATTTTTATTATTTAGAAACTTGCTCAACAATATAAGCTTTAGATTTGTTTTGATTTCTCTGGGACAGCATAATCCCATAGTGATTGCTTAGCATAATGAATTAATAGTAGTTAAAGAACAGGCCTAATTGGCTCTTGGAGTCACGGGTGTTTAGGCTGCCAGTATTCCGAGATCATTGACACTTAAGTTGAGATCTGATGGTGAGCCCAATAGCTTTTTGTCTGTACCATTGAGTAAATAAACTGCTCCCCATTTGGCACAAATGTTAGGTTGATCCATCTGTTATTGTCTGCAGGGGAATCCCCTGAGTACTTGCAGCAGATCAAACCTCCAGTCTGCAAGGAAACCACTTGAGCTTAACAAGTTCAATAATAATAGGATTCACAATATACCATTGCTTGTTTCAACTACGGTATTCTTAAAAAATATTGCTTGTTTCTTATTCTTAAAACATATTTTTTAAAAAAATATTAATTTAAAAATCCAATATTTTCATTTGATAAATTGCAAATAACTGTCATTAGTTAGTTTGCATTTCATATTTTAATTATAACCTTTTCCTTCGTAATTGTCAGGAGAATGAGCTTTTAATGCCTAACAGTTTTAATTTTTGATATACAAGATTTCCAGTGCCCCATTTTCAAATTGCACTTTGTATAATTGCTGTGCACAAGGAAGAGAGGAAAAGAATATCTGCTTGGACATAAAAGCCAAAAGATGTGAAGGGTCATAAAATTAAGAGAAAATAAGGGAATTGTTATTTCAAATTGTAATTCAAAAATTTGGCCTCTTTATCATTCGTTGCCAAGTAATTCACTTATCGCTACCTATATGATGTCGTATGATGTCATTACCAAAGACTTAAGTTTTCATTTTGTGTTTGAAAATTTTTATTACTGTTGTGAAGTTATTTGTTCAAAGTTGGAATTAGTGATTAAACATATAGTTTTGATTTCACTTTGAAAAATAGAACAAAAAAATTGGAAAAATGAGGATCCTGTAATTGTCAAAAATGTAGGTAATTTAGCAAAATCTAGGTAAAATATTAAACAATCACTTATCCTATTCATTTGACTTCAAGTAAATTATTGCATTTTATTCCCTCAGGCGAAACTGTAGAGGTCGATGACCAGGTGAGCTTGATCGATTCCATGGAGGCTAGTACTCCAAATCAACCCCTACCTGAAATTATCGCACCGCCTCCAATTTCGGTCTCCTCTGAACCTTTGTCCAATGAGGAACGTGCCAAATTTGAAGAGGAACGAGCACGTATGTATGCCCAGTTGGATGAAAAAGACGAGGAGATTAACCAACAGTCTCAACTCATTGAGAAACTCAAAGAGCAAATGCTGGAACAAGAGGAGGTAAGAAACAAAGCAAAACCTTTTTTTTTTTTTTTTCCATTGTTGAAAATGCAGTTCAACTTAGATAATTTGGGGAGGAAATGTTAGTGAAAGATTTTTAAATAGTTTTCCTGTGGATTTCCTATTAGGATACTGAATTATTTGCAGTGTCACTATATAAAGTAGCATTGCAGCAGTGGCTCACAAACTGAAGGGGCATGAGAATGCATTATAGTTCAAAAAGAAGAAAAAAATGTTTTCAAGCAGTTTGACATAAATCTCAACTGCAGCAATCATAATAACCTTAAGTATACACTCTTATAATAAAATATAAAGTGGGCTTAAGAGTTTTGGGTCCATTCATTGCGCTTGAAAAAGGGATTTGTAATGGGAGGAGATAAATGTATGCTTTATATATATGAAGCATATATAAAGCTTTTATATATTTATATATATATATATATATATATATATATATATATATATATATATATATATATAAATATATTTTTAAAGATGTGTGTGCCTAAAGCTATTAAGATTTAGATGGAAGGCTATAGATTAAAAATTAAAATTTTAAGTTTCCTTAAAAAAAATTAGAAATTTCAAAAAAAATAAAAATGAAATCTCAATTGTGAAAAATTTAAATCTTATCTCAAGTTGCTTTGATCTGCTTATACTTAGCAGCCTCATTAGAATTAATGGAATAATCATAAAGAATATAGAATGCTTTACTAGAGTAACTATTAGTGCTGCTTTAGCAGTGATTTTGAATGAACCCTTTATAACTAAAAGCAAATTTCTTTAATATTATTGTCGGGGGTGGAAGAAATAGTTTTCAACAGTGACAAAAACAGGATGTGCAATGCCAAAAAGCTTTGGAACCACTGCTTTACAATTATAAAATAGCTGCATAGATATAAAGGAGAGTTCGGTAAAATAACAGTGAAAGCTGGATAATTTTTTTTAAGTTTATGTAAAATTTTCCTTGATTTTTGTACTGTAAATAAAAGTAATGAATTTCTTTTCCTTTATATGGAATACTGTATAAAGTATGGGAGGTGATTTGAACATTGTTGAAATGTTGACTACATCTGTGGTTTCTGTTACTGTACTGCTGTTTTACTGCTGTTACTGTACTGCTGGTCTAATGTTTTGGAAATGTAAATGTTGGAGCATTACATTTTTTCGATGGGTATTTTACGTTGGAAAATCGTGGAAAATTAATCAAAAAATAAAAATGGGGGGGGGGGGAAATAAATTGTTGTGATTAATGTTTCAATCTATCAGCTTTCATAATGTCTCTTAATATCTATTTATTCCAAATTATTAATTATTTTTTTTTTTTTAATAGCTTATTGCTTCTACTCGTCGTGATTACGAGACGCTGCAACAGGAAATGACCCGAATCCAACAAGAAAATGAATCAGCGAAGGAAGAAGTGAAAGAGGTGCTTCAGGCTTTGGAAGAATTGGCAGTTAACTACGACCAGAAGTCTCAGGAAGTTGAAAATAAGAACAAAGAGTACGAAAACCTTAGCGAAGAGATGTCACTGAAATTGGTATGTCCAACAGATCATTTCGTTTTACTAATTTCTAATGCAGATTGATAGGAAGAGAAGAAGGGGATGTCAGTTTTGAAATTAATTTTCTTTGAACTTGAAAGAAACGGGTCTTTAAGACCTGTTCTCTGGAGCCCAGAGATCTCTTCTGTTTTCCAAGTTTACTGGATTATTTATTTTTAAGAGTTTATTTTGTTTTTTTTTCCTTGCTGTTCTCAGATGACAGCATCTATATTATTTACAGGCATTTCAGTGAGAAAGGCTACAATTTGAACATAAAAAGCACTGCGATCACTGGATATCATACTACAAGAATGAACTGAACCATCTGAAGCAGAGAACTAAGTGAAAAAATTCACCATTTACAGTGCTAGATTGTAGTAAGCAAAATGGGAGGTTCAGACAGCAAATATCAATTGTAAATTGACCATTGTACAATATATGGAGGAGTATCAAGATGTAGAATCATTAAAAGCTGGATCTTGTGCTTCTTCCAACTATTTATCTGAAAGAAAAAAAATGTTTAGTTTTGCTTTTCTTTTTATCTTTAAAAGGCAAATTATTTGGCTGATGGCCATTTACTCTTCATTTTCCAGTGTACATTGACCTATTTCAGGTGGCAGCACGTCCTGCGTATAGATATTGCATGTTTGTTTTATCTCTTCTAAGTTGAGTGTAGCCTCTTTCCTTCTTTTGCCATTTAAAACTAAATAGATGAACTATTTTTAGGAAGATATTGTGACTTAATTTGGCATAGCTAAAGAAATTAAGAAGTTGATTCCATTGCATATATTAATGTCACATGAAATAAAAACAGCAGTTGTAAGACTTTGTCATAATAATTATGAAGTTATTAAAATAACTATTAAAGCTTTTCTTTGAAACTAATTAGTGTTTTTGTTTGTTTTAGTCGATGCTGAACACAACTCAGTCTGAACTTCAGCAGATAAAGGATAGCACTTCTCATCAAAAGAAGAGAGTTAATGAAATGTTAACTAATTTGCTGAAAGATTTAGGTGAAGTTGGTATCTTGCTTGGCGGCAATACTGCTGACATGAAGGTATTTGCTCTGTTCCTTTTAACTACTTGAATAGCAAAAGTGATTTATGTTAGTTGCTTGAATGAAATATAGGTCCTTCCTATTAATGCAGTTTAATGCTATAGATGAATGATTAGTCTTTGGAGTATATTAGATGTAATATTGTAATGTCTCGTCGTAAGAAAAACAAAGCCTTGAAATGCACTTGGGTTTATGTTGACTTGGCATTTAAGGAGTTGAATGATTTGTAGATGATAGTGGGGTCATGTTTATTTGTTAGAGAACTAATTAGAAAAAGGATGGGATATCTTTTTTTTAAATGAAAGGTTTTGTGAATGTTTTTCTCGATGTAACATAAAACTGCTACTAAATGCTCAGACCCTTCTGTTAAAAGTCAATACACCACTCTTAAATTCTAAGAAAAGATAATCCCTCGTGTATTTACAAAATAAATTTTGTAATATTTCAATTTCTCGAGGGGGGGGGGGGATGTTTTTGAGTAACATACGTATTTTCTGGGGGGGGGGGGGGAATCTTGCCATTAGTTAGATGGTTTAGGTTTTATTATCCATTCCAATTAAAAAAATTTTAAAAAGAAGCCATTAAATGTAAATTTCTACATGTGCCTAATTATAAGTTACAAAACACAATAGACAAACACTGTGGAAGACAAATTGGTTTAAAAAGTATATGTAATTAAAAATTAATTGACAAGGAAGCCACGTCGGCTTCGAAAGCTTTCCAGTACTGTAAAGTATTTTTAATGAATTTTTAATTACTTATACTTTTTAAACCAATTTGTGTGTTCGACAATGTTTTTCTATTGTGTCTTATTAAAAGAAACCAATAAAGAAAAACTGAAATTAAGTGAATATAAAAGTATGAAAAATGCCACACAATATATTACAATATATTTAAACAACTTATTTAATTAAATATCATTTTAATTAAATGAGTTGTTTAAATGTATTGTATAGGTACTGGTCATATTTTTATCTTTTATTTCCTGCATTTAACCAAGATTAAGAGAAAGTTTGTGACCATAGGTATTATTGTATGAAGTACGTGCAGTGTGCTGACTTTCTGTTTCAAAAATCCACGATGTAGCTAATATTCCTCAGTCTAAAGAAATGAAAACAATTATCAGTGATTTTAAAAACTGCAAAAAAAAAAAAAAAATCAGACGGAGGTTTTGGCACTTTTTGAAAAGTCAGATTCTAGATCAACTGATTATTGTTATCATTAGATTCTTCTAATGATAGAGATGAATGGTTCATTGAAAACCAGAGCTGATTGACTATTTCATTGAAGGTTACTGTGTCTACAATACACTGCATTGATATATTTGTGTGTGTTTGTGTGTCATTTGCTGCAACAAAGTCATACCTCAAAAAACATTTTCCAGAAAATGAGTTTGAAAGTGAATGAAATGGGATGATGCCATAGTGACACAAGTGCTCTCTTGTGGGGAGTTTTAGAAACTGTTATGTCATTCTACCAGTAAAAAGAACTCCAACTACCCATTCTTTTCTTCTTTTTTTTTATAAATAACTCGAAACTGGTCGTTTTTGAATTATGTTGTTGTTGCAGCAAACGAGTGATATATCTGTATCTATCGATGAAGTGTATTGTAGACACACAATAACTTCTAAATAAATAAATAAAAGGTAAAGATGCCATTTTATAGGCATGCAATCTCCTTTGGAAGGTGAATAGGCTCCAATGATTCTTGACCATTGGTGGATCCTCAGCCTTTAACCCCAGGAAAGAAACCTGATCTCCATTTTACAGAGGGCTGGGTAAATCCTAGGACCTCTCTGGAAAAAGGTCCTGAGAAAAATTCCAGACTTCTGCCAGGAATTGAAGCCAGCTTCTCCAGCTCACGGCTAAGTACCTGTAATTCTGAATTACTCCCCCCCCCCCCACACACACGTACCATTTCCAATTTAGATCCATCAATCTCAAAATAATATAAATTTCAAAAATCCATTTGTTGACATTCTTATTTTTTTTTTTGGTTGGGGGGCCAAAAAAACTTCAGTGTCAAAAATAATAACATATAACTTGATTGGTAAGAGGAAGAGGGGTGGGCAGCTCTGACTGAGGAGCACCTTTAAAATCGCTCAAAAAAAGCTTAACAGCTAAAGTCTCTGATGTGACCTAGCAAATATTAATTTTTTCAATTATTTATAAATTTGACATTTGAACTCGGACAGATTAGAAATACATTTTCTTTCTCTGAAAAGTAATTTTTGTTTGAGCTATGTTGACACTCATTGATTGTTTGGTAGTTGTTGCGTTGGCAGTTATTGTTGTTGCATGCGTTTAGATTGCCTGTGTTGTGGATCTGTATAGATGGATTGTTTATTAGATTGATTCTACACAGAATCTCTTCCAGTCCTCAGACGTCAATGGGAAAATTGAAGAAGAGTTCACAGTGGCGAGGCTGTACATTAGCAAGATGAAGTCAGAAGTGAAGGCTCTGGCACAACGATGCCAAACATTGGAAACATTCCAGTCAGACTGTAACAAGAAGATTGACGAAAATGAGAAGGAATTGTCCAATTGCCGGCTTCTTATTTCTCAGGTTAGTGCAGTATTAGTGTTTTAATTCTAATTTTTAATGAATTGCCTTGAATATTAATAAATTCCTATATTGATGTTCTCAATTTTTTTTCTTTAAATTTCATTGAAAAAATTTGGAAGGGTGAAATGTGTGATGAAAATTAACTCATAGGACAGATCAAAGACAGAAAAGCATGGCAATATTGTTGAATAGTGAAAAAGTAAATTAAGCTATTTAAACAAGGATTCATCTTATATATAGATCACATAGTCTTATATTAAAAAAAAAAAAAAAAAGAAAACCCTCACAATTATCCTTCTGTACTAAGCTTTTAATTATTCAATTTCTTTTTTTTAAGTTGTGCTGCCTTCATCCACTCATTTTGTTCGAAGTGCAGAATCACTCTTAAATCAAGAAAAAAATTCACAACTTGAATCTTTGATCTAACAACTATTTGTTTTTGTTGTTCGAACCAGTATTCATCAAAGAAATCCTGATGTAATATTCCTGTAAGGAATATTTATAACATGATACTATTTCCTGGAAAATGACCGAAGCTATACTATCAAGGAAGCAGATGATTGGTAATGCCTGTTAGACATGTACTACTATTATGGTAAACTATTGGGAAGCCAGGAGACTGATGAGATAATTCTCAAATAGTTGTCATTAGAAAACAACAACAACATCTACTACTAGATGTAGAATTACAATCCTAAATGTGGATACTGTAAGGGATTGTTGTTTAAAGACAGTTTTCAATTTGCTTTTCAAGTTTTCCAGAATATAGGGAGAAAACTTTTTGCATTATCAAACTTTGAAAGGGTTTGGGAGGAAAAATCTGAGCAGTTACTATTTATGGTCAAAGCAGGGTTCCATTGATGGTTGAAAACTTCAAAATTTCTTAATTTTCATTTTTTTATTATTTTTTTATTTTCAAGATATTGAAAATGCTTGAATTTTTATAATATAGTTTGTTTGGTAGTTTAAAAGGAAATAAATATTTTTAGAGTTACTTATTGATGTTTTCAAGATAGAAAACAATTCAGTTAGATTATTTCTATTCTTCCTTATTTGAAAACGGCTCTCAATTAAATACAAGTGAGCTTTAATAGGGTTTATTTAGACTTTTTATTTTTTTTCACAACTGTGTATTTGCTCACTTTTACTGAATTTTACAACTGTGCTACGTTGTTGGTCCACTGAACTTTTAAAAGTAAAACAAAACCTTGAATGGTTATGGTATGGAGCCATTGAAAAGATCTTTTAAGTTAAGTGTCTTTGCTAAGATTTGCATCCTTTTAAAACAACTGTTCTTATATTACAGTCTTTAAAGATTCCAAACTTGAATAAGCTTTCACACTAATTTTGTAAAACCTTTTTTAATTAGCATGAAGCCAAAATGAAATCCCTCATGGAGTCGATGAGAGATGTTGAAAACAAGAAACGTCAACTGGAAGAAGCTGTCGATGCTTTGAATGAAGAATGTGCTAAACTCAAAGCTGCAGGTAAATAACGCAAAACAAAATTTTGTAGCTTTTGTCAAGGATATTTCCTTTATTAGTTTGATCAACTTGGTGGATTTTTTTTTTAATTTTTATTTAGTTATTTTTTGTTGAGGATGTATGTATCAAGAAAACAAGGAAAGTAACCATTTTATTCAGATTTCCATATTATTCCTGTAACAGAAGTATGAAAACATATCTTTACATACAGAGACATGCCCAGGAATTTGTAAGGTGGTTCAGATGATCTTGGCCAATCAGCCAAAAAAAAAACGTTTTTCTTTTTTAGAATTGGGGGGAGGGGGTGCGGGTTTACAAACAAAATGTCTTTTTAACCAAAATGTGAATTTCTTCAATTTTTGGATGTAGGAGATTAATTCCACTAACTTCTCACTTAGTTTGCTAACATTTCACAATCCTATTAAGAGAGGAAACTTTATAAGTTCATTTCTGATAAGTTTCTTAAATTAAGATATTTTTTTTTCCTGAAGCAGTTTGAAAGTTAGTAACAGTTTTTCCACTTTTAGTTCTGGGTATTTTATGTCTGTCACTGACATTGCCCACACTGACTGTTAATGGGAACCAAAATATCTTTACAATTGTGGGAAAGATCACAGCATAAATACATGAAGTAAGATGATTCTTTTAAAGCATTTAAAAAAAAATCTTGTAAATTCACTGAAGAGCTGGTATTTCTCCCATGGGGGTGAATGGATTTTAGAACCCTACTTCTACTAGTCTGATGCGTAGGAAAAGGCTTTTGGGTTGAATGGTGATTCTGTCAGACGATTCTCAAGTACATTTAAGCATTCAAAAGCCTTCTGATTTTGAAAGGAGTTCTCATATGGCTTTCAAGTGTCTTTTTAAGATCTTTGGCCAATCACTAGTTCATGGGCTGGTGACAAGTGTGTGAAACAAAGAGAAGAGACTCGAGGAGAAGCAGCAGTTTTTTTTTTTTTTATTGCTTCAACTAAACAGAAAGCCGTTAGCAGTCACTTTCAGAAACTTTTGAAAATCAACAGTAATTTTACTAAAATACATTTATTCTACGCATCAGAACTTACCAGCACTCGCTTTTTAAAGAAATTTTCAACACTTGATGAAAAGCGGGTGCATTTTCGCAAAGGATCATGGGATCCATTGCAAAATAAGAATTCTGACAAACACTATTCTGTATTTTAGATATTTCCCCCCCCCCCCACAAAAAGAAGATACTGACTATGGCATCAATATTAACAACTGAATTAAATCATTTCACTCTTAATTTGAATGATTACAGCTCCCTACAATGGAGAAAAATTTAATTAAGAAGTTAAGATATCTCGTGTGACACGTCGAAGGAGTTTCATTTCTCAAAAGCCTTTTCACTCAAGTACCTTTGATTGTTCCGTCCAATCTAGGTTAATAGTAATCGTGAGGGAATATTTTTAATGAGGAATTAAAACTTTGAATTATTTCCTAAATTTAGTTTGTTTGTATTTGTGCAATTGGCTAATTGCTTTAATTTAATTAGCAAACATCTCGATTAGTTTTAAGTTCCATTGTTTCTTCGGAATTGTTATTTTGTAGAGATAGTACTCTTCAAATAATGTTTTCCAAAATAATTTACTCTTAAACTATATATTTTTTAAGACCGTCAATGGTCTGGTTGAAATATAGTCATGTAAATAAAGAAGATTATGAAGAATAAAATATATAGTTTAAAGAGTAAATTATGTGGAAAATCTCGATTAGTTACCATTGTAATTTATTTGTAGGATATACATTAACTTACAATTAGCATCTGTTTTTGTATTCCATGTTTTTGAAGATTTTAGACTATTTTTTTTTTCCTTTTAGAACAAATGCACAAAATGGCATCACAGGAGAAGGAGAATGCTAAGGAAGAAGTGAATCAGATCAAAGAAGCTTTGGAAGCTCAGATCGAAAAGCACCGTGAAGCCCACCACAAGCAACTCGCTGCTCTGCGTGATGAAATTGCAGCAAAACAGCAACTGATTGACCAGCTTAGAGAGTAAGTAACCTCACCAAGTAGAGGTGAATGTTTTTGAAATTCAGTCTTATGTTCAGATTGTGTCCGACCACATTAGATTTTTCTCATTTTTTTTTTTTTTTTTTTCTATTTTCTAATGTGTAATCTGTGTTCTGTAATTTATTAATTTTTATACTTTAATAATTGATTCAAAATAAATGTACTTATTGATCAAAGCTCTTTGAATATATTTTGACTATTTGGTGATTAGCATTTAACACTTTTTATTTCCTTGTTTCTTACAGTACCAATCAGAAGCTATCCCTTGCTCAGGAGAAAATGATTCAAGATTACGAGAAACTTAAGCAGGATGAACAAGATAAGAGCAACAAGCTCCAGGAGTTGATGTAAGTTTGAAATCAGATCATTTACATTTTTTTTATTCGTTTCTAATTCATAATACTGTCAAACAGCCTTTTTAAAAACTATTAACTGTGAATCAGTTTTTGAAATGTAAAAATTTTATACCCATTTGAAAATAAAAAAAAATTATGAAAAAACAAAAATGGAAGGTCAAAATATGAAAAGAAAAAAAAAGGGGGGGGGGACAAATAAGCCCTATTATGAAAATTAGCTTTCTGTAAAATTGTATACGATAAAAAATTAAAAAAAAAAAAAATACCCTCCCTCATTTCCATTAAAGCTACATGGATTGTGAAAATTTGTCGTTCAAAAAACTTTGGGAAGCACTGCTATTGTTACCTATAATGAAGGGTAATTTTTCAGTGGAATTACAGATTATTTGCAGTCTATAACCTAAGAATAAAAATAGGGAATACTACTTCAGGTCTTCAACTGTCTTTTGTATGTACGAATTACTTACATATAGTCCTAAACATATCTTTATTTTTGAATTTGAGTCATGTCACATCTGATTTTTTTTCCCTCATTTTATAACTTTATTAAGACTGCTGCCATTGATATATGTTTAGGATTTATAATCAGGAATTTATTTTTCACACCTACTTTAGTGTCGTTTCAGTGTTTTAAGAGGGTTTATGAGTACCCTGTGCATTAAGCAAGTTAAAATATCCCACTAGAAGCCTATGCAGGTCCTTGTATCGAGGGAGGTAAGGCTCCCGGCATTTTGTGACCAATGAGGCTAAGTTGGGATTGGATGGTCATCTTGATACTCGTCTGCCTTTAATGCCAGGCAAAAAAACCTGGTACCCATTCTATAAGGGCTGGATGGACCCTAGGACATGTCTGGAGGAGAATTCAATGTAGAAAAATCCCTGGCCTCCAATGGGATTGAACCTCCAGGCCACAATCAAGGTCCTTACCACTTGGCTACTGGATCCAATCTTATGTATTCCTTATCTTTATTAGGATATACTTTTTATTCTTGTAGTTAAAATTAAGCAAAAGAAACTAACTAATTTAGTTGCTACTCTATATAATTTTTCATTTTCAATTACTTATATGGTTTTGTTTGCTATTGCAGGCTACTACACGATCGCCGTGAACAGGCCAGACAGGATTTGAAAGGCCTGGAAGAGACGGTCGCGAAGGAGCTTCAAACTCTGCACAACCTGCGCAAACTCTTTGTCCAGGATCTTCAGAGCAGGGTAAAGAAGGTAAGATTCAGCTGTTAAATAAAGTACATTCATGCCCTTTAATCAACTTTTGAATGTGTACTTTAATTTTGTTCTTAGGAATGTTAAAGCAGAATAATAAGAAAGAAAAAAACAGGAATAAGTTTAGTGAAATGTTTCTCCATTAACTCCCCTGGAAATGAAAGCCATTTCACGAGGGGTTTGGGTGAACCCATCTGGAGGACAAAGAAGGGAAAAATCCTGATGACTGCTGGGAATGAATCCTCCAGCCCAAAGTGAAGTGTGTTACCACTTGCGTTACGAGGCTCCTATAATAGCTATTATCATATATATATGTTAATAGAAAATACTTGATGTCTTAGTATTTTTGAGTAACTTTCAACTCATTAAGAGATTTATAAATAATTTTAATTTAAAAATCTAAATATTATGCTGCTTTATTTTGTTCCCAAGAAGTATTTAAGGGTTTCAACCATTATGAGATAATGAAATCTGAAGAACAAATTGAAAAAGGATGATATATCTGCTGGATAGCTACCAAATTTCCAGGAGGAACATTTGGAACACCATTGGGGGGGGCATGTCATTGATAATAATTCATTGTGTATTGCAGGTAAAGATCTAGCAAATAGATAGCATGTTTTCAAAGGAAGATGCAACAATAAATGAAATTTAAATGATTTCTTCATCAATTAATAGTTTACAACTACTTTATATCCATGTAAATCTGTATCTATACATATACAGAAATGGCAAGTAGTGTATTGCTAATAATAGTTACTTTTGTGAGTAGCTTTGGTAACACCAATAAAGAAACTGAGTTACTTTATCAGTAACAGAGTAATAAAAGCTGTGCTTTTTGATATCTTGCAACAAGTTACTAATACCATAGAAGGTTTTCAATGGCTTTTTCTAGAGCATCACATATTACAGTTTGGAAGTGCTCTATTGCTCAAATCCTGAAGAAATTGTATTAAATTGAATTGGAGCTGTATCAGTTATATATATTAATTTTTTGCGAAGCATATCAGTAACTCAATTTTTTTTTTAAGTAATTCCCATTCATATATATAGATAGTTACTTTTCTGTTGTTTAGACATCAGCAGGAAGGAAAGCTTCAGGCAGTTTTAAAATTTCTAGGTTTTGTATTCTTCAACAGAGATTATATTGAACAAAGTAGTGAAAGAATATCAGTCATTTTGAACAAATTTCTAAGTTGTTCACCATGAAAAGAAAACTTACTATTACAGTTTAAAATAGTTTTAAAAAACAGATTTCAATTCATTAAAAAACAAAAAATGTGCATTTTGATCTTGAACCTTTCTGCAACATTTGATGTCGTATCTTTAAGAACACTGAATTATAAACAGTTAAAAATAAAAACACTTTTATAAATAGAAATTGGTAATCTAATTTATTTAAGATAGACTTAGTGATCAAAATTACAGACCTTTTTACAATTGTTTATTGGATGAATGTATTTCAGTCTGCTGCTGGAGAGGACAGTGACGATACGGGTGGAAGTCTCGCCCAGAAGCAGAAAATTTCCTTCCTGGAGAATAATCTGGACCAGCTTACAAAGGTTCACAAGCAGGTAGGGAAAGTATATCATGTGCCTTTTATAAGCTATTTTTTAGTAGTTGACAAGTTTTCATTAAACCAGTACAACCAGTAATGTTTGACCCTGGAAAATATACAGTAATCTGCTGTTGTTTATTTTGCTTTTTTTAAGTTTCAACAGGATTTATTTTCTCTGATTTAAAATTTCCTTATCTTGCTGTCATTTTTTTCTGCTTTTTGAAACCCTTGCTATTAAGTAGCCTCTGTATCATGGCTTTCTTATTTCTTATATAATTGCTTCTCTTTTAAAATTATCTTTGCTTATTTATGTATTCCTGTTAAAACTTATCTTAATCTATTTATTATAATTACTTTTTAAACTTATTTCATTTGATTCTTTGACCAAACTTTTTTTTTTTTTTAAATGTGAATTAAAAAAGTGGAAAGAATCTTAAGAATAAATTACTTGGCATTATACCGAATAATTTATTATTAAGACATTCTAGTTCTCTTTGTGTTACTGTTGGGTCTGGAGCTTGCTTGACTGTTTCTCCTTTGCTTAGTTACTTTGTAGATCTTTACACCCAGGACTATGAATCATCATTGAAAATCTACTTAAACTGCTTTTCAATATTAGTACTATTCTTTAAGTTTTGTGATGCATGAATTAAAAAAAAAAAAAAAAAATCTGCCTGCTTCCTTTTCCTGATCTGAAGGTTGTTGCTGGTCTGATGACTTCTTTATTTTGTCCTGTTTAAGTATTAAGTTTTAGTACAGTTGGAATCTTAACACGCAGCTTTGTAATCATAAAGAACACCTGATTTGGTCATCAACGGCAAAAGAAAGACATTCAGTCTTCAAATCTTTAGAAATATCCTCTTCACTCAGTTCAGTTATCAATTTCTTTTTTTTGTAAGAAGTCATCTTGTTTTGGGCGATTCTGTTTCATGAGTACTGAAATCCAATCTCCAATTGTTTTGAAACTTCCAGAAGTTGGATTGAGATGGCCAGTGAGTTTACTTCTGGATCACAGAACCAATAGAATTCAAATTTTGCATCTGATAAATTAAAAAAAAAAATGAATAAAATGCTGCTGATGAGTAAAGAAACACAACAGCAAAATGAATAAAACTTAGCAGTTTTAGGATTTCTGTTGAGGATTATCTGTGGCATTGTGTTGTCATTCTGTACTTCTGTGCAGTCCTTTTACTACGTTAATGATCTCTGAAACTGTCACACTTTTAATAATTCCTGATTTTTTTCGATTACTGATAAACTTTATTTTTATTTGTTTCATTGATGAATCCTATTGTAAGCACGCACTTAGGAATCACGTGTTCAGTGCATAGGAAGCTTTGCTGCATTTTATTTTAGTTCATTTCTTCTTAATATTGGGGCTGGCAACCAGTGATTCCTGAACCACATTGTGGATCTTTGAGGAATGATCTGCAGCTCCTATCAGCTTTTTTTTTGAAGAGATGTTCATTATTTAATTGAATTTTGTTGAAATTTTGAAAAACAAACTGGTTCATAGCAAATAGGTTGTTGGCCTTTGAATGTAAAACCACTGCCTGAGTTACAGGTGATGACTTTGAAAATTTATTGATATACAATCAATCATCTACAGAAGCAGAAAGGATCAAATCTTTACTTTATTTTGAAATGTAGAAGACAGGCTCAGAATAAATATTCAGCCTGAGTTGAATGAGCTATTGAATTAATGAGAATTATTTTAAACTAGGCTTGTTTTTCATTTGTGGTAATTAGTGCAGTTGGGATGATTAATACACAAAGTAAACAACTTTATTAAAAAAAAAAGCGTAAATATTTTAAGAACTATTCTTGAAGAAAAATCTTTCTCAATTTTAATTTTTCATAGTACAAATTAATTTATAACTTTGCTGTATTATATGCCAAAATACATGGAGGAGGGGACAAAAAAAACCAACCTTCATGTCCAATGCTGTGAATTTATATATATATATATATAGTCGTTGTTCTTTTAAACATCAAATCTAGCAATATACAGTAGAGCGCTGATTATCCGGGACCGGTCTAGACTGAGGCCGATCCAATTAACGAAAAATCTGGATAATTGGATAACTTTAAAAAACGGCTATGGCATTGTTTTTTAGGTAACTTCCCTTCACAATTTTTCCAGGCTTAGGACTGGCAATTGTAGTAGGGCATATTTCAGCATTTAGTATCTTAATCCGCGAGGGGGGAGGGGGAGGTCCCTCTTTCGGAGGACACCAAGGGACAAAAGAAGCAATATTTCGACCCACTTCAGAGAACCTGAAGATAAAGATGGATTTTCGTGGAAAAAAAATAAATTTGGAGAAGGCGGGGAATAAAGCGCATGGTCCTCGATCGATCCTGTTAATTGGACTATCTGGTTAATCGGCGCTCTACTGTACTTTAAAAAGATCTATAACTGTATGAATACCTTCTCCTTCAATGACTGATAGTTGGGCATCATTGTAACTTCTAACAAGATCTGTTACTAAGAAATCTACATTATGAATAAACACTGAACAAATATCTACTATTAATGGCCAAAAGAACTATTTGGGATTATTTTTTTTCCATGTAGCCCAGAAGCACATAGACAAAGAGAGAGACAATTAAAAACACATTAAAAAATTTTATTTGATATTTTTCATTAACTTTTTTTTAATGCTTGGTGATTTGTTAATTAAATACCAGGATTTAATAAAATTTCAAGCATAAAAAATGGCAGCTTCCAATAAAAGATAGTTGATTATGTGAGGCCTTGGTGATTACAAAGATGTATTTTTAATGATTGAACTATTTGATGTAGAATCAACAAGTTAATACTTAAACAGATGTTTCTTTTTCATAAATTTGTAGTTTTTAATTTTAGTTTTCAAATTCCTATTTTGTTCTTTAGCTTTACATTAAATCTTTATTTTTATTTTTTTTTATTTACTTCCCTATTGTGTGTGTTTGTGTGTGTTTTTTTAACAGGATTCCTACCAGTATGAAAAGACAAGAACTAATATTCATAAAATTCAGCTTTTAATACATTTCTGCAGTTGCCCAATTTAAAAAAAAAAAAAAAAAAAAATTAATATCTATAAAACTAAAATTCATATTTGTTTGGTCCATTTCTCAATAGATTCGGTTGATTTTATAACTGTTGTTGTGGAGGTTTTGGTTTTATTGAAAGACAGAAAAAAAACTGAATTAAGAAAAGTTGTGAATTAAGTGTAAATATACAATAAACCAATGATAAAAATAGTCTAATTCTCTTTTCCCTGTATGTTGCATTTAAATCTATTGTCGGGTTAACTTTTTAATTCAGGTGGAGTAAGCAGTGACGAAACCACAACCATTTTAAGAATTATAAAACTCCCACTAATTTATCCAGAAAACCATTTCCAAGAATAATTCTTGTAGTTGAAATTGCCATCTGCTGTTTTCTTGAAGCTAAATACAAAATGTGACCTTTACTGTTTATTTCTTTTTGATTGGATGACATACTATCTAACTGTCCCATTACCTTATTGCCACTTAAAACATTGGATTAAGTTTTCCTGGGACCAGATGAGACAGAATTGATTTTCCAGAAAGGGTCGGTGATTTTTCTGTCAGTTTGTTTCTTCAAAAAGCCCCTCAATTTACTCAGCCTTCTGTTGCTACTAAAGAAAAAAAATATCATTGAAAGAAATTGACTTGTTCTTATTGGTGGAAATCCTGTTATTATTCATTTCTAAAAACATTTAATTTCGTCGATCTGTTTTATGACTGGGAAGAAAAGGTTTCTGTTTAAAAATATCGGTTTTAAATTAGGAAAGGGGATGGGGGTTAATCCTGAATTGAGAGGAAAAAAATTTGGAATTTTTTTTTTTTTAAGAAAATGAGCCAACTTGCTACAATTTTTTATTAATTTTTCTTAACGATTTTTTAAATGTTATAGGAATGGACCACATTTCCTCACCTGGTATAAACATAAATTTTTTTCTTATATTTGTTTTTTTGTAAACAAAAATCTGTTTTGTTTTTTTTTAATAATTTTTTATTTATTGTTTTTTATTTTTCTGTCCCCTTCATTGTCGAAGTAGGTGTTTTAAATTAAGACTGGAATGCATTAACTTCATTTGCATGCTTTCCTTAATTCTTAAACTGTGTCCGTGTATGGGTGTCTTATAAATATTTATTAATAAAGTGTTGTGAAACTTTTTATTTTTCTAGTTAAATTTCTTGTTGTTTTTCATTTTGTAGCTGGTTCGTGACAATGCTGACTTGCGTTGTGAGCTGCCTAAGTTAGAAAAACGTTTACGAGCTACAATGGAGAGAGTGAAAGCTCTTGAAACGGCCCTCAAAGAAGCGAAAGAAGGCGCAATGAGGGACAGGAAAAGGTAATTGTATTATTAATTGTAAAATCCCATCTTCAAATAGGGTTGCCATGTCTTCTATAGTATATATGAAACAATTTACATCCTGCTTTAAGAATATTTTGTCCCATGTAAACATAAAATTTAAGAAGAAGAGAAAGACAATGATTTCTAATTAACAACTGAATTTTAAACTTTAAATCTTTCTTTTTATTTTATTAGTTATTTTCACATTTTAATGCTACTAGTCTTAGCAAAACACAGACGAGTTTTTCAGTCTAAGAAAATATCTGGCAAAATCTAGGAAAATTTCATTAAAGCTATTTTGAATGTAGTCAGTAACAAATCTGTTGATTGATTTTGGTTATATTTCTGAGTCAGTATGTGAGAAGTTTGCCATGGCATTAGGTGGGGGAGGCCAGGCAATAGAGTCCTGCAGCCTAATGGTTATAATGTAATTATTTCCCAAGGATTGGGTAAACATTAAAAATAACTTTCTGGAAGAAGAAATAATCAGTGAAATTATTAAAGTCAACTCCTCTAGCCTGTATGCAAATGGCAGAGGATATTTATGAAAATGGGTAAAAAAATAGCGTTATTTAATATATCAATGTCGCTTATTTCTCTTTTAAGATAACAACCCTAGGTTTTAAAAAAAAAAAAAAAAAAAAAAAAGGGTAATGAACTGATTATAAAAGTTGTAAAATTAGCATAATGCAAAAAAAAAAAAAAAGAAAGAAAGAAAGAAATCATAATGGCAGCTGTGTCAAATCTACAAAAAGTATTTGTTTGCTACTTTGTATCTTCTGCTCCATAATGATGTATCAGTTGTAAGTCATTGGTTGAATAAGACTGTTTTTATTCTTTTAATATTCTTTTCAAAATGATTCAATTTACTTTATTTTGTTTATAGGTATCAACATGAAGTGGACAGAATCAAAGAAGCCGTTCGTCAAAAGAACTTGGCCAGAAGAGGACATATGGCTCAAATTGGTATGTTTGTAATGTAAAATGACATTTCTTTTGATTTCTTCAGTCATCTCATTTGTAAGTGCTTCTGCAAAGAGAGGATCTTGTTGCATTTCTTGTTAAATAGCACAAACTGTCTGATGCTCTAATGCCATTGGTTCAGTTATTTGTACTGTCTTCTGGGAAGTTTTCTACAGCATTTGGCTTTTAAGCAAACATGACTTGTAACTTAGTTCTGTTCATTGTAATCTTGCTGTGCTTCATTGAACTGCCACCAACGGAACAAACTTGCCTTGAATTTTCTATAGTCCTTGGTAGCCAACAGCTTTCGTTTAGTTGTTCCACCTTCCTCTCCACTGCTATTTTAAGTGGCATGTCTTTATTCATAAGAAACATTATTTAATATATCAATGTCACTTATTTCTCTTTTAAGATAACAACCCTATGTACAAAAGAAAAAGAGAATGAACAGATAATAAAAGTTGCAGTATTAGGATGATGCAAAAAAAAAAAAAATCATAATGGCAGCTGTCAAATCTACAAAAAGTATTTGTTTCCTACTTTCTCTCTTCTGCCACATAATGATGTATCGGTTGTAAGTAATTGGTTGAATAATACTGTTTTTATTCTTTTAATATTGTTTGCCTGTTGCAACATGACTTTTTTTCGTTTTTTGCATTTACTGTAAAATGGCAAAAAATATAAGACAGGGTGGAGTTTCATCTGCCTTTGTTTTAGAAAACCTATTCATATTTTTTATTTGTGGATTAAGAAAACGAATGGCTACTAGATAAATGTTGAAATTTCAGTTTTAAACATTTGGACAAGATCATATCTGTTATATGATGGAGATGACAACAAATTTATTACAAGCTATTCAATGTCAAAGTGTACATAGCACCAAAGTCCCACATCACTAATGCCTTAATACAAATGTTCCCTCCTTATGCAAGTTACCAGTCTTTAATCTGGAATTCTGAAAACTTAAAAGCTCCAAAAACTTAAAGCTTTTTGTTTTTTAATGAAATGTGAAGCCACGAGGCATCTGTTCTATAGAATTGAGAATAAATTCTAGAATTATTTATAGTCTATTTCTCTCACTCTGACATTGTTGGTGTTTTTTATAGAAGATAGAGAAAGCCAGGGTAAGGATATGTTGAAACTGCTAAAGTCCATTTTTAATCTTTTTAGAGGAATAACATATTCTTATCACACTTACACAAATAAATTTTGAATTGCATATATTGCCTTTAGTAATATATTGCCTTTAGTAATATGAAATTAAAGACAGACTAAGAAATAAATACTAGAAATTTTAATACTTATTAAAGTTAATACAAGATAACAAATATAGCTGAATATTCTGCTAACCAAGCAAATCAGACAAAGACTCAAAGCAAACACACTTTAATAATCCTATAATAATTCTGGGAACAGGACTAAAAGATATCAGGCACTGCATCCTCTGATGTACCATTCTTTTATTCCAAAATCCTAAAGTTCTGAAAACTAAAATACATCTGTCTAAGGGTTTTAGTTAAGGAATTACCAACATGCATTGTAAATAGGTGTTTTTGAATACCTTTGTTACTTTTTGTCTTGAAATGATTTTTTTTATTTCCTGAGACCTGAAGCCAAAAACTGCAACCCATCTCATATTCACAACTGTCTTACATTTCAGCCAAATTGATCAATATCGACAAATTAAATTTCTAAACTATTTTATATTTTTATTTTAAAATTAATTGAAGCATCTTCCCATGATAATTTTCCAGGAAACCAAAAAAGAAAAATCTATTGCATGAAATGTTTATTGACTGTTTTTGTTTTTGCAGCCAAGCCAATCCGAGCTGGCCAACACCACGGTATGAACCAAGGCGCCATTCGAGGGGGTGGAATGATCGTCAACTCTCAAAATATTTTGAACCAGGGAAGCCACAGGGGCATTTCACCTGCACCAGACAAAGCGTAAGTATCGCTGATTCTACCATTGAAACTAAAGCATTAAAACATAGTCATTTACACTGGATATCATATTCATAGTTATCATGAAATCACTTTTATGGGATTTGATGTTGTTTTTGGAAACAAAAAAGTTTCACCTAAGCAAGAGGAAATGTTAAAGAATGCAGTGTTATTTATAGAATCTTTAAATAGTTATGAAATTGTATATTATTTGACATCAATGTCGGGAAGTAAACAAACAAACAAGAGAATATAATTTAACAAGTATGTAGAGTAAAATGTCAATTATTGTCATTACTGAACATTTTTAAACTTGTTTACATAGAAAAGATTTTCTGTTCGCTTAAATAAGAGAAGTTTAAAAGAAACGAACTTTGTACCACAGTTAAACCACAGATCATTGATCCCTGATAATTGATATTTTCATGGTATTCTTTGCTTTTAACTATTCAGAAGTAACTGCGAAGAATTGTTGCCATAAACCAATGAAAAATTAAAGGGAGAGACAAACTTAGAACAATGAAATGGTAGCCTTGCGGCTGTGTAAATGCTAACATTTTGTAATAACTTAAAACATCTGATGCTGAAAAGTAAATAATTTGAGTATCTTCCCAAAATCCAATATCGAAGCAATTACTAAGACCAGTTTTCAACAGAAACTGAAAGGATCTCCCTCCTCTCAACAAAATAAAGGTGACTTATAAAATGTTTGATGATATTGTTTTCATTACTAGTCATGTGATTATGAACATTTTTTTTTATTTTAGTTGCTTTTAAAACCCTTTATGTTGGAAATTACTTGCCAACTGAAAAATATATTTTCTGTTAATTGCCATTCCTTTTTGCAGCAGTGACTGCAGTCTTAACTGCTTAATAAAGTAGCTTTGCTGCAGTTTAGTTTTTATCAGTCAACAGAAATGGATGTTTTGTGAGGAAGAGATTGACTTTATTTTTTAATTCTTATTTGCCTTAATTTTGATATAAGATGCTGTTATATATTTTGATTTTCTGTTGCAACAGTTTTTATTCATTTTATACAAAAATGAATGGGGGATAATTTCCAAAGGTCTGGCAATGTAAAGATGCTCGGCATGATTATTAGCTGAGGATAATCATGATAAGCAGGTCAAGATTGTTCTTTTTAATCTTTTAAAAGAATACTGTAATTTTTAATGCATAATTCTTTTAAATGTGGAAAACTTCTTTTTACATACATCTTAAATTATTATATAATGAGTTATTTACATTTCGGTGACCAAATTCATTTGCAAGCTAAATAAAAACTTCACTTTGCCATTTGATGATTTTTGTTAATTGACTATGCTCTGGTCCCTAACCTATTGGATAAGCATATATGTCATTCCCATAATATTTTGCTATTGTTGTTAGGATACAACAATAACTTCTGAAGGTTCCAAATGATTTTTTTTTTTTTTACAATTTAAGTGCCTTCAAGTTTGTTTGTTGAACAAAAAAACAACTTGCTGTTTGTGTTTTCATCATAGAAATAAATTTTCTATAAACTTTGATGGTTATATCCTTCATAGTTAACATTAATATCTCTTGCAAATGGAGAGGAACAAATCAAGTTATATATTGAGCTTTACAGGGAAAAAAAGCGCTATTCAAATGCAAACTTTTATTTTTTTTAATCTAACTTCAATTTTGAGAGATAGTTAAAATCATTGTGATTATTAACTCTTTTAAAATCATGTTTTGTTTCAGATAAATATCTATTTTTATTTTGTTTTTCTAAACATCACTTTTATTGTTTGGATCAATTTTATTTTTGCAATAATTGGATTAATATTGGGTTGAAAAATACATATTTAACTTTAACTTGGAACTATTTTTGATTTCATAAGAGAAGTCATCAGCTACATTACAATTTAAAATGTAAAATAAAAGAATTAAAAATATTAATAAACAATTTGTTGCACTGCTTAAATAACTTTCTTAATTTCTCATATTTTAATAATGTGAAAAACATAACTGAAATCTCAAAAATGTAACAGTCAAACAATATAAATTCTGGAAATTGTTGCAATTTTGATGTCTCTTATTTTATTGTCTTTCATGTTTTAGTAAAAGTTCATCGTGTATTATTATTATTATTTATGTTTGCAATGGGCTTCTACAAGTGCTAAATGGTGCCAAAGATTTGGAGTCCGAAACAGTTGCTACACACACACACACACACGAGCCCCGTTTTCTTTTACACTAATGCTTTGCAGATTACATTTTTATTGATAAATTCTTTGTGTTTTAAACAATACATTGAATAACTTCCATATTTATGAAATCAAGAATGGTTTCCTTGTAAAAGTAAAATCTGCAGACTTATAAATAATATTTACTGAATATTCCAACTTAATACTGATTAGAAATTTGTTGGAGGTCATAAGCAAACCTAAGAATCTGAAAAGTGAAGCTTAATGTCTTACCTCTGCTTTGCCTGTTAACGGGCAAGTTTTGTAAATGTTTTCTCTATTTGCCAAATCCTTTGCTAAGTTCTATTTGCTTATCTTTGCTTGTTGCTTACTTTATCTGCAACCTGCATTTTCTGATATCTTGGGAGAAGTTGCAAATGCTGGGGCCTCCAAAAATCTGCTAGCTTAAATTAATGAAAACATCAAATAAACAAACTTTAAAGAAACATTATTGCTTTTGTTTTTATTGAGATTTTTTTATATATAAAAGCTTTACATATATTGGTGTCTTGTCAGAAGCACGAAAGTTGAATGGTCTGCCAATATTACTCCAATTATTTTTTTGTATGTTTATTTAATTGCTAAACGTGTGCTTCTTTTTCTTTTTTTTCTTTTTCTTTCCTTTTTTTTATATCTTGGCAGTTCTCTTAACAACTTGAATGCTCCTAGGGGGAACTGAGGCAGCCTTTGTTTGTAGTCTGGAGGGAGGTATGCTTTCTCCACCTACTCTTTTACTGCTTTTTGTTGTTTGCTGTCTTTTGGTTATTTTATAGGTACATGATTTTTTTTGGTGAACCGTGAAGTGGTACTAAATTTTAATGTAAAATTTTTCTTTATATAATTTTAAAATAATTTTCAATCACTTAACAAATAAGGATATAACAACTATGATCACTACCACAAAATACATTCAAAAACTTATTTAATTAAAATAATAACTTATGGGCCTCTCAAACCATAACGACTCTCTTAATGAGATACAAAGCCTAACAAAGGAATAACAATTTGAAAGAATTCTCTTGATCAAAAAGAAGCAACCAATCAGCACTTGGCTGGTTTCATTCAGCTGATGGGTATGGTGGCAGGGTCCCAAGCTGTGGGATCAGTACATTGCAATGAGAATGGGGGGGGGGGGATATCAAAACAGAATTAAATCCAATATTTTTTCCCCTCCCTATCACTTAAGATGTTATGTATGTGTAACGCACTGATCCCAATGCTTGTTTCAATTCCCCAAATACGTGAAAATGATAGGGAGACAGATACAAGACTGTATGATGAATGTTTAAGGATGTCCCACTTGAATTTCCACAGTGTCTCTTGAATAATGTTTGCTTTATACGGGTGGGTGTTGTTATGCAAAAGGATGACTCCTTTAGATAGCAGTCCTTTCCGTTTGGACTTGACAGCAGGTCGCAACCTTATCAGGGTTTCTTTGGTATTGTTGAGCAATGATGGTTGCTCCTTGATCGAAAAATTCGATAAGATTGAAGAAAACCATGATCATCACCTTGCCTTGACTAGTCTGTAGAGCCTTTGACTTTTTCGGAGGGAATGAAGCCAGATGCTTCCATTGAAGGCTTTAATGCTTCATTTCAGGTTCAAGATGATGATTACCAACATTTAACTCTTTATAACGACAAATAATGTTCACTCATCCACTGAAGAAGTTCACTTCCACTCAAGTCTTTCCACAGTCAGAAAGCGTATAAATGCACTCTGCTCTTCTTACCTACCTCCATTGAACTTGGACGGACACATCATTGTTCCCATTATGTGTTAGGTAGCAGATCATGTGAGCATCCAATCTCTTGGTAGGGATCCAACTTTTGTTTGTTTTAAACATCCAGTTCAAATCTATTACATTCGCCACAGGAACATGTAGCCTGTTTTGAATGGACCGACCCTTAGACCAAACTTGATTCATTGTTTTAAAATTGGTACAAAGTGAATACAAACTCTTTTGTAGACATTTTCTGAGAATGAATTAGAATCATTACATTTTTAAAACTATCTTATACATGTTGTACTTTATGAAGTTGTCACAAGTAAAGGAACTTGCTTTGCTAATTCTATGAAGAGGTTGATGCTAAAAAAATTTTTAAAAAAAAAGTAAAACAAAAAGTTTACATTCACGAGGAGGAGTGAATTCGTTTTGTGTTATAATACTAAAACTTTTATCCTGAGTGGATCATTTATCTTGCTATTTTTTTTTTTTTCCTTACCACCTTATTTTCTGAACTCCACTTCTTTTACTCGCCCTAAAAATCGTGTCCCTATTACTTGGCTTTTAACTGAATTAAATCGAATTTTAATTAGATATGAAAAACTGGGAAATCTGTATTTGAACTTTTAGTTTTTCATCAGAAATTTAAAATAAATGTACAGGTATATGTTCATAATTAAAGTTCACATTTCGAAAGACTGTAAATGGGGAACTAAATAAGTGGAATGACTTAATATTTCACATGAGATGTCGGCAGCAATGGAATTTAATTTAGCAGTTTCTTTCGAATCATTAGTTTTTTGCATTATCCACTACAATATTGTAGTGCCATTCACTTGAGTGCCCAACTTCAGAACTGATGTTTATTTTCCACCAAACAAAATTCCATCACCTCAGATGTCCTCTTTGTGAAATATGAAGTTGTTCCACTAATTAATTCCCCAGATCTAATCCAAATGTGCCGTTCAGAATGTGAACTTTAATTATGAACATTGTGTGTGTGTGTATATGTATGTATGTATGTATGTATGTATGTATGTGTGTGTGTGTGTATATATATATATATAGTGTTGACATCACTGATCTGGCATCATCGTTGATTTTTCGAGTTGATAACTTAAACGTCTCGCTGCATCCTATGAATTTACTACAAGATATCTAAACTCTATCTATAGTACTGTACAGGCAATAACATAATGTTCCTTTTCATTAACTGAACTAAACTTGAGTACAGTTACCATTACCAAAGACAGTGCCATATAAGGATAATTATGCCTAGAAATCCATGTAAAGGAATTCAAAATATGAATAAAATATATCAGTAAGTGAAATTGATACTTAATAGATAAAGCTGATATGAATTCACAATAATAATTGTTATAAGAAATTACAAATAATAAACAGCATTGGATTAATTCATTCACGAACAGTTTGCAGCAGTTTTTCAACAGTCTATGTCATTGAGAATTCAGGATTGATTATTTATTAGTAATTGCTACAGACTTTCGTAAGCCAACCTTTAGCATACAATTAAATTATTAATTTAAAACACAATTGTTTAACAATTAAATGACACAGAACTCTTGGTAATGCCGTTTGTAGCATCAGAACATTAAATTGCCACAGTGATGATCCAAAAAATTGAAATTCACAGCTGAATCATGCCAGATTGGCTAATATGTATTGAAGTCAACTTAAGTCTAGCTCTGAAGATGCTAAAGAAAAACATTATACTTCAAATTGTTGAATTAGCCTCATACATAAATCAACAAAATCATATGTTTTTATTTGTTTGTTCATTTTAAAGGTTGTAAAAGCTTCTTTAACAACAGACGGAATAAAAATGTTAAAATCAGCAAGTCTAATATGGGAAGAACAGGCTGGAATATTACAATAACCAAAGTATATTAATTAATATTGATCTTTTATAGGTATTTGCACTGTGTTCACTTTTAGACCAAATGGGTCTAAATTATTTAGTCTGCAGGTGCCATTTGGGCACACAAAAAAATGGAGGGCCCTTTTGGAGTAAACATTGGATAGTTCTGTTGTTATAGAATTGACAACAGAACTACGAAGGTCTTAGAATTTACTTAGCTAATCTGTTAATTCATTTTTTAAACTTAATTGGGATGCTTTTATTTTTCTAGTTTTGAAATTTTAGTTCCTTCTCTTGGTGAGAGCCGTGGGCATCATTGAGAGGACTGAACCTCTAAAGCATTTATAAAAGTTAGTTTTCTTCTAAATGATTTTTCTTTCTTTCTTTTCAGTTGAAATCAAGGACACTGGTGGTCGTAGGATGCTACATAGTTCCCGATGAGCACTGCATTATAACAAACCCACAACAGGGGCTTGTGATTGATTTCAACCCAAATGCTGAGGAATTGCCTTAGACTGTACGAGGCCTCTTCCATGTGCAAAGCTACATTTTTTTTGATTTCTTAAAAAAAAAAAGCAACAAAAAATTCATTTTGCATTTTGTTTTTATTCTTTTATTTGTTTGTACTGTCTTGTTGAACTTTGGGCAGCTATACGCTATAACAGGTAAAAAAATATCACTTACGCCTATTTACACAAACACATATATTTACAACACACACACCCATATAGACTTGAGTGTTTTATTAAGTTCTTTTGTGGGTCCAAAGTAAGCTTAAGCGGCAAAAAAAAAAAAAAAAAGAGAGGCCTGAACAGTCTTGGCTCTCGGTCACTGTAAAGCTATCATCTGTGCATTAAAAAAAAGAAATCTTTTCAGAATTTTTGCCATGAGTCCATTCTGATAAATACTTGTATTTTCAACTGAATGCACCCCTATATTTTACAGGGTAGTCGGTAGCATTGTACTCTTTACATAATCTTGTAAGTTTTACCATGCAAAAAAAAAAAGCCCTCAGCATTCTCGGAATGCAGTTCTCTCTCTATGTGCCTAAAATGAACTCTTGTTTACAAAGACAACTTTATTATTTTCTTATTTTCTCAATGATTGTAAAACAATTGGCTTTGACCGAAAACAAAAGGAAATAGAAAACAGTGAATTGGATCATTGGCAACTACAAATAAATAAGAGATAAACAGGTCAGGTGGCTTATCCTTCTTCACTTCTTTTTTGTTTAATTTCGTCAAAAAAAAAAAAAAATGTATACATGTATATATAATCTTAATGTGAATGTGTTGAAAGTACGTTGTTGGATGTGCTTTTTGTTGAGACATTTTTGTTGATTTTTTATTTTATTTGCAGAATACTTTTTTATTGATATTCTGCTTCTGAAGCTATAAAAAAAATGAAAACAAAATCTAACTTAAAAATATAGATTTTGTATAAGGGAGCCAGGACACACTTTGAAAAAATTAAAAAAAAAAGACAAGGTTTGTATGTTTGTTTTTGAGGTAGTTGTAGGTGAATTTTGCTGTAACATTCCTGTATTTAAGTGCTCTAAGTTGGTTTATTAACAACATATGTGACATTAATATTGTGCAATTAATAATTTACTTTCATTTTTTGGAACCGACCGATGGTGTGGTGGCATTTTTTTGTTGTAACTTTCCTTTGCATGTCTGTTGATTTTTTGGTAGGTGGTACGTGGGTGTGTCCTCTGAGGGAGGCCTGAGTCACTCTTCTTGCTGATCACAGTGAGGTGATTAGTCCAGTAAGAGTGGTACTTTGCACACTTAGACTATTGGCTAAGTGGAGTGCAAAACTTACTACCCAAATATAATGGAAATTAAAAAAAAAAAATGTATTGCATGTGTAGTTGCGTTAACTTCCTTTGCTTTTGAGCAAGATATATTTATCTAGTCATAACCAATGTACGATGTTCCTTCCAGCGGTTTCTATGTTAAGATAAAGTACTTAAAGGTCGGAGAAGCATAGTCTGCCCCAGCCCTGTCATTTCCTATCCTCCTAGTAAATAATGACATCTCGTTCAGGATAAGCCACCTGCACATAAAAAATCTTTTAGAACCCATTGGGAAAGCTGTAGGGCAAACCAGCCTATGATGTTACTTGTGGCTTTTTGCTGCCTCCTGGAAGCTATAGACTATGCTTTGATAGAGGTATTTATCAAGTTCACTATTATTCTAATTGCACAATATGATGTATCTGCAGCAGAACAACCCATTTGTAAACATCCGTGTAAGTGATTGTATATTTATTTGCTCCCTATAATCATGTATCTAGCGAACAGACCAAAGTTAACCACAATCAGTTATTCACAGAGGAAAATAAAAATTTACCTTCCGACCCATTACCTCTTTGGACCGTTTCAATGCTTGTTAATGTGGTTCCGCACTATATTGTTGTAGTTTAGCTCAACTTTATATCACATTCTAAGGATCAAACATTAATGTTTTCAGTACAGACTTCAATGTGATATTTTTTTAAATTTATTTTTGTTCCCTTCCATCTAATGCCACCTTTCAATTTTTTTCTCTATAAAGCAACAGTCTTGTTATTTTGAGCACTTGTTAATATCTGTTAATATTTTGAGTATTACTCCTTCAGTTTTTCTAGATATTCTGCTATAATATTTATTTACTACCCCGAGTGGAGAAATGTGGATACAAGGGCACTTGAACCTCCGCAGCTTTGTCATCCATGTACGAGCACACAAGAGCCACAACATTTTTTGCTATAATGTAAATTAAAAAAAAAAAAAAGTTTCGTTGCTTTTTCTTCTGGACTTGGGATGGGTGGGGTCTTGAAAGTTGTGGTCATTCCTGTTGAAAAGAAAATAAACGAGTAATGCACAATTTATATATTTTAAATGTTCCACATAGAATTTTTGAAATTGCCGAATTGTATCGTGTATAAACCTGAATTTGTTTGTTAAATTCAAGACTATACATGCTTTTAATTTGTTTTCTTCCTTTTAGTGTTAATTGTTACAGGCAGAAAAAAAAGTATTCCTCCAACTGCAATAGGGATGCTGCTTGTAGGTGATTGTCCTTTGTCTTTTTGTCTCATTTTTAATTTTTCCATGCAATTGGAAAAGTTTATATTTTGTTAGGCTCGATCAGAGTCATATTAAAAGTTTTTACTTAATTCAGGAAGTGGTGTTTATTATTAGTAGTACTTTGAAAAACCCTATTTATTAATCCAATGCCAGTTTATTTATTATTGTAGAATCACAGATAACATGACATTTTATTATGAGATATTAATAAACTCTGATACCACTGCTAAAACGTAATGAAATTTATGATTAATTTATATATAGATTAATAACTGTACAAATAAAGAATAATATAAATGAATCACTGATAGAAAATTATTGATTACTATGATTGAAATTTGTCAATTTGTTTGACCCCATAGCTGTGGTATTTTGAGATTCAGTATCTCGGCACTTGTGATTTATTTTTGCTATTAGTTCTACCAATAATGCTGCTTAGTCATTTCTATTTATAGTGTGAAAAAATGTATTAAAAAAATGTTGCAGCTTCTGCTTCATGTACTGTATGAATTATGAAAATAATAAATTACAAGTTGTAAATGTTTGGGCTTTCTTTTTTTATTTCAAACATTGACATTTCTTGGCATCTCCACTGACTATTGTACATACTTCAGGAACTGTAGCTACAGTGGATGAGTGGAATACGTGTGAAATAATCATAACCTGAGGCATCAAAATAAATGCAGACATCCAGACAAAACCTTAATTCATCAATTATGTTTATTTAACCCTTCCCGATATACTTTTTTTCCCCCCTTACCTGCATTATTTCATTTAGGTGTAAAGTGGAAAGTTATATCAAAGTATGGAGAGTATCCCTACTTATTGGAAGCTGCTAGAATTCATAGATGACACTACTGTCCATAATCCTTTACAACATCTGTATATTATAAATAAAGGTCAGGTTTACTTGGAGCTGCACGAGATGTTCGAACAGATACACTTGCAGTCTACCTTCAGGCTACAAAAATGTCATGGTCTTTTTTGTGAAGCCACTTCAGCAGTGTCACCTTCGCTCAAGGCAAAGAGGGTAATATGCTTTATTTCCCCGCACCTTTCAGTGGATTCCTTCTCTGAGGAGTAAATATTTTGATTGAGGGAACAATCAGAAAGATAAATTTTAATAGGCCTACTATTTGAAGGGCCCCAAGGACAAAGGTGTTAAGTAACATCATGGCAGTTTCGAGATATTTAAAGTTAAAGTTAAAGCTTGGCTGCTCCCTGAAAATAAGCTGTATATTGTTCAGAGTAAATTATTAATGATCACTAATATCTAAAACTTGTCCTGAAAAAACATTTGTTGAAACCACATTTATTGGTCGTAACTCAGTCGTAAATGTACTTAACACCTTTGTCCTTAACACAACACGCTCTTAAAACAGAAATAAGACGTCACAAAGGTGTTAAGTATAAATAAATTTTAATAAACATTACATTATACGCAGAGTAAATGTACAATACAAAATTACCATTCACTTGAGCAGTTGATTTCATTGTAGAAGCCTTGATATACATCTGGTATATACTCCATTTGCTTCTTCAAGTCAATAATTTTTTCTTCAAAGATAATGTTGTGCTGTCTAACCTTTTTCAGAATGTAGTTTGTGATATCTTTCTGCCCACGAACTCGAAACAGGTATACTACTTTAAAATCTTCGCTTTCATTGAAGGATTTCTTGTACTTGTATGACCCAAACTTATCAGCCCTTATTCATCTTACCTCATGTCTGAATGATATCTTCTCCTTGCCAGCATTTAGCAAACGAATAACAAAATACAGGACTGATTGTAGACTTACCAGTGTCAGAAAACTTTATCTGACATGTCAGTTACTACCATTGTTTTTTTTCTTATCAACTGCATCAATAATGGTCCTATAAGTATCTGCCGAGCATATTTTCTCATATTTTTTGACCACTTGCTCAATAAGACCGAAATCTCTATCGCAATCTAAATATGTATGTCCTACAATTGGAAATTTTTGGTCAACAATAAAAAATATACCTTTCCACACGAGGTAATTCCAGAAGCATAAGAGTAAAAAAAAAATTATTTTGGCCGCCGTAAGAATCTGATCAAGTAATGAGTGGTTTCACGCACTGATCTGTATAAATGCCCAAAGAGACTGACTACTTCATGACTATCTCATGAAGATATGTTTTCGGTCCACTCTTACATGTATGCCTGCTCTCCTTCACATGATACTAAATGTACACTCAAGTAGTAAAACCATAACTGTCTTAAATAGAACGCTATTGAAGTGCTTAATTTCAGCAAAGGCATACTTTGCTGCATGTCAAAAATTATATAACATTTGATTGTATCTTCCTTAACAGATTGTTTGTCCTTTTTTTGCTGTTCTTAGTCCTCTTCATACTCTTTCTTGTGTGTTTCGCCACCCTTACCCGAATCGCATGTTTTACATGTATTACTCTTTGGAGATCCAAACGGCAGATTAAATTCTGTTACAAACACCTCACTGTAGCAGCGCTTCGATGCCCACTCATTTTCAGGTATACCGGTGTAAGTGCAGCTAGATAAGTGGGTTCGAACGTTACTTTTCACAATATAAGAAATTTTGTTTTGGTGAGCATTTCTTCTTGTTTTGATTGGGCTAGGAGTTGACTTTCCAGATGCAAGTTGCTTTTGCTGAAGATCTACTTTTCTTCTCCCAACTTGTAACAAGTTGCAGGAAGCTAACTTGCAAACCCTCTGTGTTATCTCATCAATTGTCACTGAATAGATGTACGTAGCTGACCATCGTTTATCTGCAGTCGCCTTAAATCGGGCCACAGGCAGCAAGGTGATTGATTTAAAGATAATGGCATTTTGTGCCTCGTACGATAATTTCTTAAACTGTTTAAATATTTTATCTCTTCCTTCTTCTGGAAAGTTTTCAGAGAATTTATATCGACATTTATCATGGCAAATTGTACTACTTTTTACTTTTTGTGCTGGAACTATAAATCCTTTCCTATTCACATACTCCTTCCCTGCTGCCCTAACTTCTTTTGCAATGGCTTTTTTTTTTTCAGTTCTTCGGATTTCATTAAATGACCTACAGCTAAGATAGACACTTTCAGAAACTTCTAGTGTACTGGTGTTTGATTCTGATTTTTCTTGCCATTCATTTGCTTCTAGTGCTATTGTGCAATTGTACTCTTCTGAGCTTCGTTTCTCATCTCCAAAGAGTTTTTAGCCATATGTTGCCCTGTACTCAACATACCTGACAACAAAGGCTGATGTTTTGCTTGTTTTATGGGGGCCGCTATTATGTCGAAAGAAGCTCCACTACGCTTAGTTTTGGACTTAACACCTTTGCACTTTGAAATTTCTGTAGCTCAGGACCCAACTCATGCCCAAAGGTGTTAACTGTACTTAGCACCTTTGTACTACAAATGAAGTAATTTTTTATTGTTACTTAACACCTTTGTACTGAAGTAATCATTTAAAAAATATGAATTGACATTCCATCTTTTGCCACAAGATGGGCTATCATTTAACATCTTTGTTTATGCTTATAACAGAAATTTCGTGAAATTGTCGCTTAACACCTTTGTCCTTGGGGCCCTTCATTTGATAGATCCCCCCCCCCAAAAAAGAAAACAAACATTTTTAGAAAAGTATGGAAGGGCACTTTAATAATTTAATCTTCTAGATGACGAACTGAAGTTTCATGCATTAAATAGAAGCTAATTTGAGTTTTTGCTGAGCTGAACTTTACTGAAAAATTTCAACAAAGACCATACATGAAACCCTTCTTTTAACCTTCCCCCTATCTCCAAATGTAAAGAAACCCATTCAAACTCCAGATGAAATAGAAATTAGCCTCCCCCCCCCTTTTTTTTTTTTTGTTTTTCAAAATTTGAGACTCTTTACGTAACTTCCAAATATAAAATGATACTAATTCCCTTCCTATAAAATTGATGAATGAAAACATTATTTCAAATTATCATTTAATTAAAGTTATCTATGAAATTTTGCAACACATTAAAAACAAATATTATAAAAATATATTGAAATAAAACTACCATGAAATATATTTAGAATCTTCAATATCAGTTTTTTAATTATATATATTTTTTTTCTTTATAATATTAAAAAAAAAATCCATTTCTTAATCATATATTCATATGCTACTTAAATTAAGGTAAATATTACCTTAAAGTCAAACATATTTTCAAAATGATTTATTAAGATTTTAGAAAAAAAAATTTGCAAGAAACAATACATTATTTTATGTGAATAACGTGGATCTATATATTGAATTCTCTTTTGTAAGTGTCAACATGTATGTATTTGTTTCCAAAGAAGAGTTAGAACACTGATATTTTGGTTAAACCTGTAGAAACTAGGTCGACAGTCGCCTACAATTGTAAAGACTAGTCCCTCCTGGAGTTACGGCTTCAGTATCAGTTCTTTCACAAAGTCTCTAAATGCATTGTGATGTTAACTTGATCTGCAATTGACCATTTATGGCTTCTTGTATCAATATTGTTTTTACAGTTGCTTAAAAACACGTTATTACCTTCAGCGTCATCAATCAAATGAAAAGAACATTCTTAAAACTGAAGTATTACTTTTTAGTGAGTCATAATCAATTGATTAAGAACTATCAGGTTGCCACAGCACTGTGGCTAGCCCCTATTAATTTTTTTTTAGTGTAGACACTTAGATAAATGTATATAAAACAGAATTTGAGTAGTACAAGTATATTGGGTCGTACAAAACTTTAAAAAAAAAAAACAACTTAAAATTTATACTTCTTTTGAAAAATAAAATACTATAATTTATTCTCCATTGTTTTAATGACTGGTTGTCATGGGCGTCCATTAATTATGTGAGGTGTTTTTTTAAAAAATTGGACCCCCACCCTCCCCCTTGGTAAGATATGGTGGGACCCCCCCCCCCTCACTTGAGATTTCCCCTATAATTTTTAAATAATTAAATTTATTTGATATGTTCATGTATTTTGCTTCAAACCACTAAATATCTAAAGCGTTACTGATGTCTTCTACGAAATACATTGTTTCTGTGAAAGAAGAGGAGAAAAATGATACTACGTTTAAGGTGCACTATAACGAATTTAATTAAATTTAGTAAAAGTAAAAAATTAGGCTGCGACACCATCTTCCGTAATTCTTTACTCGCTCCATTGGCATTCATGTGCTTCCTCTGTTGTAATGATTGGACACATGACGTCCATGTCTTTTGGTAGTACAGGAAGACAGTCATTATAATGTTCGCGGCTAGAGTTGAAACTCCCAGAATGCAACGGAGATTATAGATTCTCCTTTCTTGGCCGTTTGCTAACATTCAAATAGGAGAGAAAATGACGGACGCTGCTTCACATTCAACATTTCGACGAGGAAAAGTTTTCAACAGTCAAACTAGGGAAATCGACGAGCAACGTTAAGAATAATTTCCATAGCTTTACTGTTGAGAACTTTTCCTCGTTGAAATGTTGAATGTGAAGCAGCGACCGCCATTTTCTCTCCTATTTGAATGTTAGCGAACGGCCAGGAAAGGAAAATCTATAATCTCCGTTGCATTCTGGGAGTTTCAACTCTAGCCGCGAGCATTATAGCCGTATCTATATCCCCCTCGTGCAGCCACTTTCACTGACCCCCCCCCTTTAAATGAAATTTTGCCACATGAAATCTGACATTTGCGTGGGGATTGTTTCAAATTGGGGAATCCCGGGCATAGACAGTATTACAATCTGTTATAATATGTATATTTTCTGAATTAAAAAGTTGATGGGAGATTTTCATTGAACCCCCCCTCCTTTTAAATGAGATTTGGTGAGATTTTGCCAAACTGCTCCCCCCATTTTGAGCTCACATAATTAATGGATGCCCCCTCATTTATCAGTCTCTTTATTTACTCATGAATTATTACAATTTGTTCCCTAGGACAAAAGTTTCTTTTGACTCAACCCAAATATACAGTATATAGTACTAATTTGTAAGTAGTTTGTTTTAAACGTTTAATCCATACGTGGGCAAATGAGGCTCTTTGTTAGGTTAAGTGCGGCTCCCAATATCTCTTGATAAAAATAAAGAATTAAAAAAAAACAAAATAATTAGTCCAAAGTTTAATATTTGTTTTCTTTTTCATTTTTTATTTTCTTCTATATGTATTTTTTTATACTTTATATAGCAGTTACGATGTGTGTAGAAATGTAATTAAATTTGAATTTGTGTATTTAATACTATGGAACGTGCCTGTGGTGTGGCTCTTTATACATACAAAAATCCAGAATGTGGCTCTCGATGACCTCATGTATGCCCATCAACAACATACAGAACAACAAGTTAGTTCCGATTGTCGACACGGTGTGGCGTTACTGTACAGAACAACAATTTACTTCCGATTGTCGACATGGTGTGGCGCTACTGTACGGAACAACAATTTAGTTCCAATTGTCGACACGGTGTGGCGCTACTGTGCAGAACAACAATTTAGTTCCAATTGTTGACGCTCTGTGGCGCTACTGTACAGAACAATTTAGTTCCGATTGTCGACACAGTGTGGCGCTACTGTCCGGGACAACAATTTAGTTCCAATTGTCGACACGGTGTGGCGCTACTGTACAGAACAATTTAGTTCCGATTGTGGACATGGTGTGGCGCTACTGTACAGAACAATTTAGTTCCAATTCTCGATGCTCTTTGGCATGGCGCTACTGTACAGAACTACAATTTAGTTCCAATTGTCGACACGGTGTGCCGCTACTGTACAGAACAACAATTTAGTTCCAATTGTCGGCACGGTGTGGCGCTACTGTACAGAACAATTTAGTTCCAATTGTCGATGCTCTGTGGCATGCCGATACTGTACAGAACTACAATTTAGTTCCAATTGTCGACACGGTGTGCCGCTACTGTACAGAACAACAATTTAGTTCCAATTGTCGACACGGTGTGGCGCTACTGTACAGAACAATTTAGTTCCAATTGTCGATGCTCTGTGGCATGGCGATACTGTACAGAACTACAATTTAGTTCCAATTGTCGACACGGTGTGCCGCTACTGTACAGAACAATAATTTAGTTCCGATTGTCGACGCTCTGTGGCGTGGCGCTACTGTACAGAACAACAATTTAGTTCCAATTGTCGACACGGTGT
>JAFIDM010002131.1:103205507-103221490 GCA_023159025.1 Thereuonema tuberculata
ATTGTCGACGCTCTGTGGCGCTACTGGGCAGAACAACTTAGTTCCAATTGTCGACGCTCTGTGGCGCTACTGTAATACGTGGGCAAATGCGGCTCTTCGTTTGGTTAAGTGCGGCTCCCAATATCTCTTGATAAAAATACAGAATTCAAAAAAAAAAAATTACAAAATAATTAGTCCAAAATTTAATATTTGTTTTCTTTTTCATTTTCTTCTATATGTATTTTTTATACTTTATATAGCAGTTACGATGTGTGTAGAAATGTAATTAAATTTGAATTTGTGTATTTAATACTATGGAAGGTGACTTTGGTGTGGCTCTTTATACGTACGAAAATCCAGAATGTGGCTCTCGATGACCTCATGTATGCCCATACTTGGTTTAATCACTTTCTTAATACCCCATTTTATTTAGGATAACAGATAGGATGCACTGACCTTTAACTTTTTAACAAAATTTTCTCATAAAACTCTTGTTGAAAGAGATCCAAAGGAAACCACGTAACATTACTTTGTCTCTTCAATTTATTTGTTGATTTATTTATTGATCATATTCATCACAAATGAGTGTCCCTTTACAGTGCTAATTAAATATAGAAAATATGAAATACACATTTTATGGGAAAGGGGGTGGATATGGTTTATTTTAATTATCAATTTTTACAGGAAAAATAAAAATTTAGTGTTGATGTACTTTGGTACTTACATATGAACACTATGCCTACAACAATATTTTTAATTTAAAAATAAAAATAATTAGAAATTAATAATGACCCATAAATTATATCCTTTAAATTTACAATACTATGACTTGTGTGGTTCACTCTTCCTTACTGTTGGGACTTTTTGTTCGACTTCGCAGTAACAGCTGTTGAATGGCGTCACTGTCCAATGGAGCTGTTGTAACGAGGCAGCCGACAAAGGAATAAGTTCCCCATAAACGATGCGAGATAACTTTACAGCAGCCCAAGTCCTCAATTTGGAAACCTAAATGTCGGTAACGCTCATCTGTTTCAAACAGAGTTGCATTGGTGTATTCACCTAGATACTGAAAACAAAAGAACAGTTCAATTTAATATTTAATGTGTGGGACGTTAACTAAAAACACACTGAAACATTATGTTTTGGGAGCTACCAATGGCTTCCTTTATCAAACATGACGGCATTTCAAGTTATTTCAATTTAAGTAGTTGAGACCAAATGAGTCTGTTATTACAAGCTATCTAGTAATTATCCCCTCTTAAATAATTTAGACAACACTGTACAACAAATTTGAACTTTTTTTCTGTCCTTTAGATGAAACTATGTGATTCTGTATAAACAAAGGATTCTTGATTCATATCTGAAAACCAAAATGTTCAACCACATCCCGTTTTTTTAGGAGGCCCACTTTTCATATTTATACAAAGTGGTGAGAGAGAAATGTAACAAGAGACACTGATTACGGATAATATATACACTAAAATGATTTTTTTGACCGTTTCAGCTTGTAGGCATCTGTTGGAGTATCCCGAGAGTAGACCAACAATATTCAGCAAGCATATTTTCATTCCATCCTCCACTGAAGCGCTTTTCAAACATAGCAATGTTCTTGTGGAACCTTTCCCGATGCTCGTAGCTAACTGCGCCAAGGTTTTGAGGGAAAAAAATCCAGATGTGAGTCCAAAAAGTGTAGTTTTAAGGACATATTGCAGCCTATGACACGAAAGCATTTCTTCATGTCACGAACAAGATCTTCATAGTTTTCTGCTTTCTTATTTCCAAGGAAACTTGAGCATACAGATTTAAATGACTGCCACGCTGCAGATTCTCCTTCTGACGGTTTATTTTGGAAATCTTTGTCATGCATGACTGCTTTAATTTGAGGGTCAATAAAAACCCCTTCTTTTACCTTTGCCTCACTTAAATTTTTGAATTTGTTTTTGAGATGCAAGAAAGCCAATCCTTCTCTGTCCAGTGCTTTTACAAAAAATTTCATTAAAACAAGTTTAATGTGCAGTGGTGGAAGAAAGACACATTGCGGATTCACAAGTGGTTCATGTGATATGTTTTTGGTGCCAGGGATGTAGTTTTTTCTTGGAGGCCACTGTTTATGGATATAGTGATTTTTATTGTCATGGCTAACTCATTCACATAGGAAGCAGCAGAACCTTGTTGATGCCTGTTATCACCCCAATGACTTTCCTATTTGAATGTAGTGTAATCAATAAATTTCAGTATAGCACTCATTATCTCATATGTTTCCTTTGTATTTACAGTATTATATGCTACAGGAACAGGGGGATAAACATTGCTTATATGGAAGAATACTGCCTTTATATTATGTTTGGATGAATCAATAAGCAGGCGCCAGTCTGCTACATTAAGTTCATATCCCAACGTCTGAAATAAGCCATTCACATCACAGCAATACACAATGTCTTCTTCCTCTGCAAAATGGCTTTGTTGTCTTCTAAATGAACTTAATTTTACATCTTTATCTAACAGATTCCAACCTTGAAGTCTAGAACCCAGTAATTCTGCATCTGTTTGAGAGAGTTTTAAGTCCCGTAAGATCATTAAGCTCACCCACACGTGAACATATCATAGATGTAGAGGGTTGAAATTCGGGATCTTGACTACTTGGGACATTGGAGGTGTCTTCCTCTGAATCAACAGTAAAATTTTCTGGAGCTGTAGGTACAGGAAGGTCTGCAGAATGAGAAACTGGTCGCATAGCGAAGGGTAGGTTTGGATACCAAATAAATGTTTGGATTTGGACGAGAGCCCCTTCACATCTGTCAAACATAAGTAACAATGCGCTACGTGGTCTTTTGGTTCAGGCCAAACCGTAGGTACTCCAAATTTCATTGTACTATGTTTTCCTTGTAACCAGTTTCTCAGATTCCTGGAATTTGAATTGCAGCATGTATGGGAGCCCAAGACTTATTCTTGTCCCCATCTCTATATCCAAAATACAATTCATACGCCTTTCTAACCAACGGTGACAAGCTACATTGTTGAGTCTTGAATGTAAGTTTGCCACACACATAACAAAATAAGTCCAGCTTATTTTTATAGTGTCGAGACATAATGCACTGAACGTAATGTACCTTATCCTTAGCTTTTAAAACACTTGTACACTTCACACTTAACGTCACTAGAAGCACTATTCAATGAGCAGCATCACACGGTCAATGGAAACCTTTGAACTGAACAAAATTTACAATTAAAATGCTGGAATTGTGGGATGATCAAGCTGGCAGTGAATGTTTGTTGTAGATATACATTGCTAAATGTGTGTAAATTTATATCCCTGCTGTGAAAATGTTGTATAGAATAAGCAGGATATTGCCAAATTAAATTAAGAAAACATAGAAATATTAGCGAGGAAATAAATAAAACACTAAATTGTGGATTTTTGGGAAAATGGTATGTGCTAGACAAAAACTGAGTACAGATTCATTATTTCCAGCCATAAATACATAAGAAACACATATTTTCATCTAAAGGACATTTTTCATGTTGTACAATGTAATCAATAATGGACTGCATGTAAGCACAGCTACTTAAATTATAATAACTGAAAAGAATTAACTTCAAATGCTCTTACAGTTAAATAGAGTTGCTAGAAGCTCCCAAAATGTAATGTGTTTAAATGTTTTAAAGCTGCTTTTTAACTTTTCAGTGTGGTTTTTTTTCAAGTTTGACGAAGAAATAAAGAAAGAAATAAAGTTTGACGATTCAGTCACTTATGAAGGGCACCTATTACATTCAGAAGGATCATTCAAAATATAAGAATACACAGCACTGCTATTAAACAGCGATTTGTTTTTCTGTATGCACTGTAGATACTACAGTAAGAAGTAGTAGATGATTAACACTGTCGGAATCTGTTCTTTTGATTGATCAAATATGTGTTAATATCATTTCAATAATTCTTGAATTATAGCTGATGTAACAAAATGTTAATGAGTCTTTGCATCACAAATCGAATAGTACAATGCTTAAAATTAAGCTCAGTTAAAAAAGTGGAAAAGAAAGATTTATGTCTAGTCTGACAGATGAGTCTTCACAAATGAGATTTCTTGAGATTCACTTAAAGTCTGAGACAATAGCCTCTTTCTGAGGCTTCTCACAAAATGTCGACACTATTTTATAAAGCAGCGCACTCAAAATTATATTTTGCAAGTAATTCTACTTGCAATATAATTTTTCATCTGTCAGATTATATCATGTATTTGATGGGTTTGCGTAATTTCATGAGGATTACTGTTTAGCTCTTAAAGAATGCAAAAGGGCCATGCAATTGCTAACAGATTAATCATTCCAGGCATCTCAGCAACATCTATTATTGAAAAACTGAACTGTTGTAAACATTTCTTTAATGAAAGTAAAACATTTTCTTTAATGTTGTATAATGTTACATGAGTCTGGCAACTCACTTGACTGTGGGCTAGATGAGTTGGGTTCTATTCCAGGCAGTGATTGGGGATTTTTTTCCCCTTGTTTTCTTTCTCCTTCAGAGGATTCTAGTGAATAAGAGTCAGGTTTCTGTCCTCAGTTTAAAGGCAGAAAATCAGGCTGATCCTCAAATCAGTCCCATTGGCTGCAGAATGCCAAGAACTACCCATGACCATAACAGCCATAAGTTAAGCTGTAGTTGGATACTTTCATTTTTTTTGTATGTATATTATTTTAATTCTGATACCTTAGGCATACCCAGATTTTGTTACTATAAAATCAAATATCAACTTAATTTTTTAATTATCAATTCACTTATTAATTGATATGTTTTAATTATATACTTGCTGTCATAATGACTTCTAGGCATGTCTAAGAGTTTGAGCCATTTCTTTATATCGGAAAACATTCTTTGGAAGTGGCAATTACAAGACAACAGAAATTAATCGTACCTTGTCGAGTATCCTGTCTATTATTAACCCAATTTAGCACTTGTAGACCTTTTTCTTCCAGAGTGTACCAATAGAACAATGTTTCGAGAACATTAAGGTCATTTAAGAAGGAGTGGTGGGACACAGGAAAAATTACTTCAACTGTGCTTTCATGACTGAATCATTATGAGTGTAGTATAATCAAACTATTATTTTTAAAATTCACAATCATTTGCAGGCCTTGGTTTTGTTATTTTTATTTTTTGCAAATTTTATGTCATTATTTAATAGCTACAACTGTGTATATAGTCAAATGTTACAGGAAACTTTGTAAAACTTTTACAGAATTAATTACCACAAGTGTTATTTTTCAGTTTGTTTACAACTGAAATTAACAATTATAAAGCTGGGATATTTACTGCCTTCCTTGTGAACATTTGAGAAAAAACTAAGTTATCAGAAAATCAGTTTTTAATATGGAGTAATAGGTTTTCAATTAATTATATAAATTTATAAAATTTATCATTATAAATTTATCGTAGATACTCACAGGACGACCACAGGATGGGTCAATGAAATCAGCCCAATAACCGCTAGCCTGTAATTTTTCACACATACTTTCTGCTGTCATCACAAACTAAAGGAAAAAAAAAATCAAGATAATATTGAAAAGGAATTATTTAAGGAGGTTTACTTACTGAAATTTATTAAAAAAATATTTTTAACATGTCATTTTACTGTAAGAATTTCTGATAATTCAACTATAGCTTCATTTTTCTTAATTTTATCAACAGATGCAGTCGGAGCAGAGGAGGTTGAATGGAACTGTCCTGATTTACAAGACATTTTGAATTAATGAATTGCATTGGGGAAAAATGCCAACATATTATTTCCTGAATCACTGACTATTTGTACTTTTAGTGATGTCTAAGAGCTTTTTCACACGAAACAACCACGGTCATGCCATCAAACACGCCACCATCCGAAGCTCATTAAACAAAATGGATTTGGAAAAGCAGCTATTGATATTGTGCTGTTATCTCAGTTACGAAAACGGCAAAAACGATCAAGCTTATGTCTCTTGACGGATATATGTATTATTAGTATATTGTAATATACATCATATGTCAATCATCTACAAATATCAAACTTACAGAATTCATTTTGTTTTTGTTTTTCTGTAGCATCTTCTTTCTTTATAAATATTTTTAATATGATTTTTTCAGTGACGAAGTCCACATTCTCTAAAGTAGGTTCGTTTTAATCATGCTTTTCAATACTTCTCAAAACAGAAGTGACCTTCTGGCCACAATGATAGTCGTGTCTCGTGTGAACGCTTCCATTGAAATCTACAGAATGATACGGTTGCGCAGCCAATTTGGCTGTGTGAAAAATCGGGTAAGTCGTGACCAGAATCCTTGCAGCACTGCTGGAAGTGACCAAGCAACCACCTGTGAAAGGCTCTATTGAAAGCTATATAATGACATGGCTGTGCACCATGGTTGCATCGTACGAAAAGTCTTACTCTGATGCTTAACTTAGTTTATAAAAAACATGTCCATTAAAGCTTGAGGAATCATTTTTATCAACAGAATCTCATTTAACTCGCTTTAATAGAACAATAACAATTGTTTTAAACTTCTGATATATTGAAATTTTACCAGATAACACTTAAATTGCGACAATAGCAATATATTAAGAAAAAATTATTGTTTTTTTTTTTTGGTGTCTTTATGAAGAAGGAAAGCCAATTTTAAAGACGACAACATTTTCCCTGTATTACAGGCAAGCCCTTTCAGTGATAATGATAATATATCTTAAGATTAGAGCGACATTTTATATATTATCCATATACAAAGCTATTTGCAGAGAAAACTTACAGCAATACTTGGTAGGCACACTTCCTGAAACAGGATTAAGAGATTGCTGAAGCAACAGTGAAACATTTCATAAATCCAGAGGATAAACAGGTGTCACTTAACCCATCAAAGTTTCGGCTAAAATAATAAAATTCATCGATTCAATATTACATGTGGTGGACTACTATTCAATCGCACATGTACATAATTCATGCAACTTCTGTGTTCTTGTTCATAGCACTGTAATTTATTATTTCCAAAATCTTCTTCCATATTCTGTAAAGTGCTCCTACCATTACGGCTTCGTATTACAGACACCTCTGAAACAGGAATACTTTAAAGTATGCACTGTATAGAATGTATATTAATGGAATTCAGCAAGGATATTTTTTTTAATTTTTGTTTGCTCTTCCATCAGTTTAGATAAACAAAATTATAAGTTACAATTCTTTTATATATGAAAGGTTTTTAAATAATGATGAAAACTTATTCTAAAGTTAAAAATCTATATATTGTATTATAAGTTATGTAAAAGTAACTAATGTGATTTATGTATTTTCAATAATTAACAAAAAATCAATAGAAAAATAATACTAAGTTAATGCATTATATCATATTTATTATTGTTAATGCACGATTTTTTTTCTTATACAAGAAACATTCACTGCTTCCTTCTATATTATTACAATTTGTGAACTGAATGAATTGAATGCTTTTAAAAAAAAAGCTTTTGGAGTTTTTTGAAGCAAATGCTATGATTCGAAGATGATGATGAGCTGATTTACTATGTATCCTACATTGGGTAGTAGTCGAAGTTAGAAACTCATGAGTAACTTGTAAAACACACACAAATAACTAACTTAAGAGGTTAATAATTACCAAATTACAAATTCTAAATACATTTTAAAAATTTTAAATCAGAAAATTTTCAGTCTGTGAAGAATTTATGAATAAGCTCAGGAAAGGAAAAAAAAAAGGGAAAAGGAACATGAAGAAACTGAATTACACGGCTTTTTTTACAAATCAAAAGTAATACAAGACAAATAACAAATACTTACGTATAAAAGGAGTTCATCTCTTTCAAATTCAACATCCTCATTCCAATAACTCATATCATTCTTTGTTTTTTGACTCAGAGTTATAACAGTTAAAGGTCCTGAACTGAAGTCAACATCCAAAAAGAGCTCGGCAAAGTCTATTATATTTATATATAAAAAGAGAAGGAAAAAAGGGTTTTAGAGAAATCCTTTAACGGCTATTCCTAACTAAACTTTTAAGGCACCACAATAAAGAAAAAAATAATAAAAATAAAGCTACAAATGCTTTCATTAAATGAATGCCTATTAAAAATAAAATAGGATATTTTAAAAAAGTAATAATTTCATTGAAAATTTTTATTATTTCTATGGAATCTCTTCAAATCTTTATATTCATTCTCTCAAATTCTTATAATGGAATTAATGTGTCTATAGTGTTTCCCTTTTCTTGGTTTGAACTTTCAATGGGTTTGTAAGAAAAATTCTGTAATGGCATCTTTTTTACCAATTCCGTAGGCAGGAGATATTAGGATCCCATGTGTGAGTGGGTGGATGTCTGTTGTCCTCCACAGACCAAACTGGAGGTTTGGGGGAAAACCTGACTTCTGGTACGAGCCACTTCCAATTTTAATGGGGGTCAGGAAAATAATGATCATTGGATAAAGTCTATAGCGAATCGACTATGCTGAGAATGAATATCCTGAACTCAATGTGGTCACTTACTCAGAGTCACCAAAAGGTGCAAAATGGGGGTCTAGATATAATAAATGAACTCATTGCAGGCACTGTTTAAAACTGTATTTGAATGTTGAATTACTGCAGCTGGAATAAATGGACCAATCAATAGTAGTGTCTCTTTTAACAACGCAAGCATTTGATAGATTGCAAATTGTGCGGGTTGCTTGGTTTTATATTTACTACAAAATTGTGAAATGACTTTTTTTTTGATTGGATAATGTATTTGGTTGTTTGTTTTGATTCAATCTTAACAAGTCATGCCAGAATGTGTCTGCCAGTCAAAATGAAGCTTCAAATGAATAAAAGCAAGGATTTTTTTTTAATGTAAAACATTAGAAAGATGTTAGTTTAGAATGATTTATTTCAACTTGTCCTTGATTTTAACGTTTACAGAGAAACTTATTTTTGATAATCAGTTACCATTCAGAATGTTTTATCAAACAAGATCTCATTGTTTTTAAATAACTGAGCTATAAGAAGAAAAATGAACTTTAATATAAAGATTTGACAAATCTTGAGCAATTCCAAAATCCTATACTCATCTTATTATTAGGATAAAAAGAAAAACGTGAGGGAACTAGGAAGGGAATGTTAACAGTAATGGCAGCCATTTTGCCCAGAAGATGGGCTAATGGTTAAAGGCAGATTAAGTAAAACAGAATGGTAAAGTTCGTTTAGTTGGACAAGGTTTTGCCAATACACATTAAACCTTCTATTCTTAGCTATTATTATTCAGGATATGACTCCCATAATGAAATTCAGAAAAAATTGTAGTTTTACTGCAAAGGTTGTTCGTGAATTGCCTAATTCTCAACATTATTTGAATTCTTGCTTTTTTTTATTTTTATTTTATTGAAAACTTCTGAATACAGAAGATATACTGTACATGTTTCATTGCTCTTGGTTTTACAAATGAGTTTTTAATAATCTTTCAGTAAGAATATCCTAGAACAGGTTAATGTTTAACTCTTAAGTAAAAAATAAATTTTTAACTCCTCACGGTATAAGTTTTTTAGCTCCTGTCAAAAAATATTTTTAGGTGATTAAATGAGCCTGGAGATATTTCAGTTGTGAATTACCTATTTATTAAACAACGTTCAGGCACAGTCTTGTGATCAAGGTGACATCTGCCATGTGACTGATATTCTGAAGCAGGGTTGGAATCTCGGCATGCGTCTCGGATGTTGTGTTTGTTTCTGTTTATAGGAGATAAAGTCTGACTGTCACTTTTCAGGTGCATCATGGATCGACAGTAGCATTACCCCATCATAGAGTGTAGGTCTAAGACTAATAATCCGAAAAATGGATACCGTATATGCTCCAATAAAGGCCCCTGGCGTTTATTTGCAAAACTAGCCTCGGCTCCCGGCGCTTAAAAGAGGCCGACCATTATTAACAAAAATATTCAAAACGCAATATTTTTACACATAAATACTGGCTAATATTACAAACAGCTACTTTGTTTGAATTTCACATGCTACATAAGACTGTTGAAGATAAATGTCTTTCTGTACCTTTCGCTGCTATTCGTCGTCCGAATCCGCAATGACTGGCGGCCGCCTCACCGGAAGTTTCTTTGGCGTATTCCACAATGCGAATCTTAAAGGCAATGTCAAATAACCGTTTTGGCGGCATTTTGTAAGGCAATGTACCGTAAGGTATTATGCACGACTATAAAGATACGGACGCTTACACTAGTACGGTAGGCACATATCAAAGACCCGGCTACTATTTGGCCGTGTCCCCTCTGCAGCCCGGCGACAATAAGAGCCTCGGCGTTTATTGGAGCATATACGGTACTGGAATAAGTCACAACAACAACTATTTATTAAGCTAATTTATTAAGCTTATTTATTGCAAGTTGTATAACTTCAAAAATTCAGTTCTGTAGTGATGTTTGGCCATCAGTGGGTCTTGATTCAGACTATTTTTACATCATCGAGAAGATTGTTATTAGAATGTCAGGACCTACTGCAACAGTACCACAGCTGACAGAAATTTGTGCCTTTACTTCAGTAACTAATACAAATACATTTAAGTCAGTACCGGGTTTAAGATAGAAGCATGGTGATGTACATGTTTGGCTTACTGCTCAAAGGGTTCAGTTTGTATTTTCTTACCTTTCCTTAATAAATATGGACATTCTTGAGCTACACATTCTAGGATTTCATGAGGATGACGGTCAAGTAGACACCCTTCATCATCAGAAGTCACCTGTTGTGGATAAAATAACCAAATAAATCATAAATGATTCATTTCACACACAAAAAAATACTTAACTTATGCTAATCTCTGTTTAAAAAAAATATATATTCAATGTTACTGAATTCACTTACTTCATCGGAAGGATTTGAATAAACATACTGTTTTATTGTTTCCAAATATTTCTCACTATTTAGCTGCGCTGTGAGAATGTCGGGCTCGGAATTTGTCCTTGGAGAAGGATTCTGTAAAATAAACAGACTTTTTTTTATAAAAGAATGAAATGAAACATTTTTAAAGATTTAATCCCATATAATTATTATTTCTTAAGTAAGAAAAGTTTATGATTAAGGAAATGGCTGTAACTTTTAATCATGTCTGGAAGAAAATATGACAAAATTACTCAAAATATGAATAAAATAAATCAATTAATAAGAAAAATTTGATAATTAAAAATATTTTCATATATGAATTTATAATAATAATATGGGCATGCCCAAAATATAAGGAATTACAAGAATACAAAACATCACATTATTTTTACATTCCTTCACAAGCAGTTTATGACAGTTCAGTTTTTCAACAATAGAAGTCACGAAGATACCAGGAATGATTAATCCATTATTAATTGTATTCTTTTTTTGACTTGAACTAGTCAAGACAGTGGCTTCTTATGACACAAAAACCATTGTTGAGAACCATTCTCGTTTTTCAAATTCGTTTGAGCTTAGTTCAGTTCCTTCGATTACACAAAATTATTCATTTGATAATCTTAGATGATAAATGAATATCTAGAATCAAAAATTTGTAAATTATTATGCTTAATTTGTAATAATTAAAATACCCAATGCAATGTACGACTATATTCTGGTTGAACATTACAAGCTGACTCTGCTAAGTTTTATTGTTTTCAAGTGTTATTTATTAACAGTTGAATTGTGGCCAACAAACTTTATAATTAAACTATAAACTTAAAAGCACAAGTACTTAAAAAAAAAAAAAAAACACAAGTTGAAAGTACTTTACACAATAAGCTTGATAAATTATGTGAGCATCACTTGTCAAACAAGAAAAAAAAAAACTTGTACCTCCTTCCCCCATCAATGTTTTTTTTTAATTGCAAATAAGGATAAGAACTAATAACTTTATTAATTCTTGATAATATAGATTACTTAATTAAATTCTTATGATATTCATTTCACATTTTTTTAACTTTTATGTTCTAGCGGGTGAGATCTATTCTGCAAAGGGTTAGTATATTTGTTAAGCAGTAAATATTTGTATAACTAGAAATGCACTCTGCTATCCATCATATCATTGGAACTCAGCATCGCAGAACTGAAGGATCAATTTCAAGGACTTGGGTGTGTTTGAGAGGGGGGGGGGGGGAGAGTGAAAATCAAAGTAATCGCATTCATATTTTAAATTGGACCATGAATAATAATCACTGCATTATGTAAATCCATCGAGCTGTTTTAGTGAGAGGCACATATAGACAAACAAAGAAAAATGCTCAAGTGGAAAAGTAAGAAATGCTCAGACAAAAAAAAAAAAAAAAAGAAAGAAAGAAAGAAAATAAAATGAAGAAAAATATCGTTCATATACTTTGTTCCCTAACAAAAAATTGAACATGGAAACTTTATCTGGAGCTTTTGATGTATAGTTAGTAGTGAATAATCAAACCATTACAGTCCTGGTTTGATTATTCATTACTATCTATAACTGTTTTGCTCAATTTTACTCAGTCATGGCTCAATATTCAGATAAGGCTTGAATTTTTTATGGCACTTCTTTTGTGCAAACATATATTCAAACAGATCCACAAAGCCTAGAAATGAATCCAGGTAGCTTAATTACAGTATTCTAGAGTAAAGACTTCACCTTCAAAGATTCATATAGTTGATTACATGATTAAAAAAAAATATGCATGAAAATTCGTTTCATAAGAGATTAAAAGAATAGAAATTTGAGACTTACAACTGTGGTTAGCAGCTTGGAGCTGAGGCCAACGTTGCCAGGTAGAGGTAGACGTTTGTCAGTGGGACCCAGAAGACCTAAATTAGGATCTGGCCAAACAGTAGAGGAATCTGAAAGAGAAAGGCAGGAGTAAGGGAGTTTCTGTGAATGCATTATTGATCACATGCAGTATTCATCTGGGACATCGTCACTTTCATCAGTACTTAGCTAACAATTATGGATTTAAACCAACATTCTTGAGATAAGATTTGGTTTTAGTCAGTTCTCCTGGTTATATATATCTGTATCTGTGGATGTAACCATAGCAGATATATAATCAGAAAAGCTGAGAAGAACCAGAAGTTGTCCTGAAGATATCTACAAAGTGAAGACATATCTTCAAAGAATGCTGTAAGTGAGCAATCACGCTGTGAAAGCATTGCTATTGTGGCATAAATATAAGAGCACTTATAATTACAACACTAAATACAAATTTTTATATCAAAGTAAAACAATATAAGTATATATAATAATGTTGAATTCAAATTAAATTGGATATCTAAATAAGATCTACTATGTTTCATCATCTGCCTGATATATCAAAATATTCCATTTTAAATATGTTCTTTAATAAATATTCAACATTCATTTTTACTGTTAAACATATATATATTAAATTTTATAAAAGAAATGAAGCACTTTTTTTTTTAAAACATTTATTATAATTTAAACAGTTCAATTAGAATATGAATATTTCTCCAAAGTTACAAAGGCATAACTGAAAACAAAATACTTAAATACAATTTCATTTAGACATTATATTCATAAAATTTCAATTCCACTTTGTCTGAAAATCCATCTAAAGTCAATCAATCATAAGAAACACAGAAGATGGAAACCAAAGAATTTACTATCCTTCCACTAAGTACGAATGGTTTTCACTTCCCTCCATGGTCTTCACTGATTGCGTTCAAGTGTTCATTGATTGTGCAAATAAGGAGTAAAATTTTGCACAAACATCTAGAACTACTTGTTTTCACCACTCCTTATGTCTTTCCGTTGCAATGTTTTTTTAATTGACAGACATTTAGATCTTCACCCATGTTTGTGACATAGGATTCATTAGCTGCCGTTATATTAACCTAAATGGAAGATGGAGGATTTTTCAAATTTTAATACAAATTTGATGAAGTTTTTCCCCATGCGGAATAATTTTATAGAAGAATTAAATTTAACTAAACATCATTTCCTTTTAAAATTAAACTTTATGGAATCCAGTTTAAATGGAAAATCCCATTCTTCAATCACTCATTTCAACAAAAGCCAACTGATCTTAAGACAGAGGTTCCCAATCTTTTCCAGTTCAGTGTCCTAGCAATTTATTCATGCACCAGCAGATCAAAAAGAAATAACAGACAGTTATGTTTATTAAGCAGTTGGTCAAAACATCATACAAGCCATTCAAAGAATAATTACAAGTAATGAAAAAACAAAAAAAAGTATTTTTTTTCTTTCATTCTTGAAAATTTGAGAGTTCACTAATGCAAATTAGTTGTGGAATAGTCTTAATAAGAATATTTATGGAGAGGAATTGCCATAAAGCTTCTACTTCAATTTATTCAATCACATTAATAACCCCCCCCAAAAAAAATCCATTTTTTTTAACCACAAGGTAATGTAGAATCTGTATTTTATTTATTCTTAAAGAAAATCAGATTAACATTAATTCCCAAATGAAAGAAGTTCAAAACATCTTTCAAAAATAAATTATGAAAATGTACTATTCTACTGTATTTTTATGTTGTAGATACGATCAGAAAAACTTAGCAAACAAGAATTTTCTGAAACACCTTGAGACCCATTTCCTTTAAAATGTTTCCTATTGTATATTTGTTTTCTCTTTCTTTTTTAAAGTTGCAAAAACAATTTAAAGTTTTTTTCTCTGTATTTGTAAATTAAAACAAATTTTCCATTGGTTAATAAACTGAGTAAATCACAAATCTTCAACCCAATTAATTTTTATGGATTCACAGCAAGTATAAATTTAAAACGCTTACACTGCACTTCTGGGATACGGAAAGAAATTGAGTGACTGCCAAATGTTCTGCTTCTAATGTACTGCAATGGAACTTTTTGTCATGAGCAAATTTCTTGCAGAAGTCCATTCAGAGAAATATTCTAACAAATCATTTCTTTTCCCTAATTCTACTCATTAAGTTTCAAAAAGATGTATTTACTGGTTTAGAAGTTAATGGGGAAAGAATGCACAGAGATAAACTGTTTTTATGAGCTTCATTTTCTTTATGAAAGCAGTCTAAAAAAATAGGACCAGATAATTTATTAAGCCAATGTAATTAAATATGATTAATAAGGATTAGACAATATTTCTTGATTTAATCTTACCTTCCTTTGCGTTTTCATCAATTACTGACACAATAGTTGGTCCAGTTTTATTACTAGAAGAAAAGTTCCGGAATCTCTGTGACAATGATTGTAGACTAGGATAATATCTCACAAGCATTCTGGAGTTGTTAATCAACTGCAAAATAAACCAAAGACAATTCTTAAATACAAAAGTTATTTAAATAATATTATATTTAAAGAAAATTAGACTTTCAAAATCTTAAATCCAACAAAATTACATATACTTGCCATTTACGACCCCCTCCCATAATACGAACAGTTCTTTTATATTCAAAATTCATAAATTCTAAAATAACATCTCCTACAAATAAATAATGTTTTGTATTCACGATACTCATATCCTGCTTTGCAACAAACAATTCCCTTTCAAACACTTCATTCATTTGACAATTTTCTATTCCTGGGACTCTGATTTTGCAATGGCTGATATATTGATATGACACATTTGTGACATGAAGTTACTGCTTCTGCCTCCAGATGTCATCACTTGCTTACAAACACAGTATGTACTCATCTCTTTGTGTTATGCTTCTATTATTAAGTAATACTAAGCTGTTTATAACTTTCATTTCTTTTTTTTTCTTTCTTGTGAGTTAAAATATAAAATAACTTAATAAATGGCAGATAAAAGTGGAGAGAGAAGTCACATTGTACGACGACTACAATGCAGTACATGCACCAGGAAGTAAAAAAAAAAAAGGGCAAGGCTTTGCAATCCAACAATGGTTTGGAACCTAATACCATTGCAACACCAGGCTATGGCTGTAGAACCCAGTCTCTCTCTCTCTGGTTTCAACAGAAACTTTTCCATAAGCTGCAAAGAACACAAGAAAGCTTTTTCTCAAAAAGAAGTGGGTGAAGAATTTTGGAACATTGAAATTACATTAAATATTACA
>JAFIDM010002131.1:103221890-103234732 GCA_023159025.1 Thereuonema tuberculata
CTATGCACTACTGTAATATTTAATGTAACTTAAATATCATAAAACTTTTTGCCCACTTCCTTTTTACTAATCCAACAACTCTTTGCAGAAACTTTCTATACAATCTAAAATCCCATCTCCTTTGGACGAAATACTTTATCCAATCTTTCCTCCCTTTTCTGTGTTTTGTCCTGTTCTTCCTTTCCTTCATAACAGAAAATGTGAAGTATTCTGAAACTATCAGATATCCATTTAATTGTCGTATTCATATTTTTTAAAAAATATATTTTTATAATGCATGACAAATCTATCCATTATTAGTGATATGCTCACATTACAGATTATAAATACTATTTCTGTATTTCCAAATTCTTCAAATCTGCTGTATTTAACAGATTTCTTAAATTATTCGGCTACAAGCTACAGAAATTTTTACTTTCATTTTGGCTGGTGAATCTGATGAATTCCCTTATTATTCCGAGTAAAAAAACGTTTTAATGTTTTACATTTAAATTAAATTTTATTTTAGAAATGGAATATTAATTAAAAACAGGAAATTAAGAAAACTTAAAGAAAAAATAATTTAATTAAATGTTAGCTTAAACGTTTTGAATATTATACTGAGTCCTTATTTATTTTGATCAACAATTTCTTAAAGAGTTAGTTACATAACAAAAAACTTTGTCAGGATTTTTTATTGATTTACTTTGTATTAAATAAGAAGCTGGAAATTTTAAAATAAAAATCTATGATAATTACTCAGATCATCCAATTTTTTTTTATGTATTTTATTTTTAAAACAGCATCAGTCTTCTACTATGGTAACCAAATCTATGTTTTGTTTAAGGAAAGACTTGCAGAAGTTTACTAAACAAAACCGTCCCAATTCAATGTTTGTAACTAAATTGTTAGTCGTGGATTTATGACATCCCTGAATTTTTCTTTGGATTTTTATCAATCAGTGACTTCCAATCTATTTTTCATTATATATAGAATTCTGAGTTTATTTATCACCAACTACAGATCAGGAAATTTTAAAATAGTTAAAGTGAAGACGTGTGTTTAAGTAACTCAGCTGAAGGAAGAGAATCAAACAAAATATAGTCTGACTTTGACAATTTACTTTGAAAGAATATTATGATGCCACTTATTCTTATACAGCAGATTAGGAAGATATTCATTCTATTTAGTTCAGTCAAGGTTTAGTTAGAGAATATCAGCCGACCTACAGCAGAGTCAAAACTTTTTTTTTGTCTAAGAATTGACAAAAAAATTGTATATGGAGACCAAATTGGAATTCTAATGAAGTCATTGTTTAGTAGACATTTTATACAGGCCAACAAATATCTCATGGGCCATAAATGGCTCAGTGGCAGAAATTCCCTCATCTCTATATCAGTTTTATCAATGATTTTCTATGATGCAGGTCTTATTTTTAATTATTTTCTTTTTCTTTCTCCTCCAGATAGGTCCTAGGTTTAGCCCTGTGTCTAATGGGTATCACGTTTCTTTCCTGGGGGTTAAAGATAAGCCTCTACTTAATCCCTATAGAAACCTTATCCCAAGGATCACATAGAGGGATACTTCAATTTTTAACTATATCAGTTTTGATTCAGAATTTATTTTTAACGATTTATGATTTTTTTTTTTCCAAATAATTTTAAAGCCATTTCTTATAGGATAGAATTTTAAAAGCTTTGAAAACTTAATAATTAAAAAACAAACTTTAACAGACTTACCCTAGCTGCCATGATGGCAGTCAAATTTTCATCAACCTGCAAATTCAGAAAAAAAAAAAAAATCATGTAGTAGTAGTAATAATAATAATAATAATAATAAATAAGAATAAACTCAAATGGTTCAGTAATACATCTTTTTTTTTCTTCAAACAAGATACTTTTTTTGTTCAAAAATAAATAAATAAATAGAGAACTCATGGGGACGCTGCAGAATATTCCAAACTTTCAAGATTGACGTAAGAAATGTAATTTTTTTTTTACTAGTAATTGAGACATATTATTTTTCAAATGACTACTAAGTTGCTAAGATGTAACTTAATATTTATTAAAGTTAATAAAAGGAACTTTTAGGTTTTCTTTTGATCTACAGATGCTGTGAAAAGACTGCTGAGACTCTATGGAGCCATGAACCAAGGAAGTTTGGGAACCTCTGATCTAATCCAAAAGTAATTGTTTTTTATGAGCAGCTGTCAAAAAATGTACATTTATCAATAAACTTTCAGCTACATAAACAGTTGATTATTTATGATGTTACACATCTCACAAAAAGTTGATAATTGTATTTTTTGGCACCTTGATTATGGGTCCAATTTCTACTAAAACTTGATAGGAAACTCACATTGAATAACATCCATCTACAATTAAAGTTTCAGCTTCCTAAGTAATTTTTGAATTTTTGTGATTTATGGTATTTTACAGCACTGCTGTTTTCAGCTCTTAGTTCTTGATTGGATTTATATCAGAATCACCAGGAATATCTTTCATAATCTAATCCACCACTAAAGTTTCAGTTCTTACGACATACACCAATAACTCGAATGGTGTGAGTAATTCATTACAACAATATCCTCCACTGTTCGAACGCCCACTACTTGAAATATGAAATTAAGGGTTTTGTTAAAAAGGTTTATTGGAAGCATGAAAAACTGGCATTTTTTGTATTTATTTAGTTTTGATAAATCTGCACTATTCTACTGTAATTACCACATCTCTCAGTTAATAGATTTTAATAAAACATATTATAAAGATCTTTCTCTTAAAGCTATAGTGCATCTTTTATGGTTAATTGAAACAATTACAACTCACTGTATCTTTTGAATACTAGGAATGGCTCCCGGAAATTTGTTCGAAAGAAATTTGTTCGACGGTAATTTGTTCGAGGTAATTTGTTCGAACGGTAACTTGTTCGAACGGTAATTTGTTCGAAAGGTAACTTGTTCGAATGGTAATTTGTTCGAACGGAAAAATATTCGATGGGGAATTTGTTCGAATTGAACATTTCCTAGTGGGTGTTCGAAAAATATTCTCTTTCACAATTTTGAATATTTATATAAAGAAAATACATTTATCATCGCGTAAACAATTCTGAAGTTAATTCATTAAATTATGTTCATTAAATGAACATATACATACAGTAATTAAAGATTTTTAAAACAATCTTATTAATATTATTTAATTGTTTATTATTATTAATAGGAATCCAACAATCCAATCCATAATTAAGAATCGAATCCACAAGGGATTTATATATAATTAATTTTTGTTTAAAAGGAAACATTTTTTTTTATAAGATAAAAGAAATATGTTAAAGAATTAAGCTTATTAATTATGAAATTATAATGGATATTCCAATTGAATTTATTATCTACAATAATTTTGACTTTCTACATTATGAATTCGATCACAATTACATATTATAAAATCATATTCAACTTGAAAATTCAAATTACAGCAGTATTTTTTGGGTAAAAAGAAACATAGTTCTGTTTTAACTTTTTTATTTTTATTTCTGATTAACATTGTTTTTGTCTTATTACAGTTAATATTCATTTTATTATTGAAAGACCATTTAATAATATTATTTAAATCATTTTGTAAAGCATAGTAAGCATTATTTTGGTTTCTGTTGATCTTCTCTTTCGAATATTTTTCCTTTAGAACATTTTTCCATTCAAACAAATTACCGTTCGAACAAACTTAAGAATTGATGCTCTAATATTCAAACATAATATGCAAGTAACTACTAAAAATGATACAAGATACATCCTCTTCTTATCAACGATATATTTCGCCGTTTTATTTCTTTTTACTGCTTCACCAGGCCTTCTTATATACATCGAAAAAACTCTTCGTAAAATATAATAAAGAATCTGGTAACAATATAGGAAAACTCTTATATACTGTTAATAACATTGTTTATAATAATTGCAAAACTTTTTTTTACAATTGATTTGCATATAAAACTTCCATATTATTGAAAATATTTTTACAATAGATTTCGCTTATAAATGATTTTCATTAATTAACTTAATTTAATGAATTAACTTCAGAATTGTTTACGCGATGATAAATGTATTTTCTTTAGGTAAATATTCAAAATTGTGAAAGAGAATATTTTTCGAACACCCACTAGGAAATGTTCGATTCGAACAAATTTCTGTTCGAACAAATTCCCCATCGAATATTTTTCCGTTCGAACAAGTTACCTTTCGAACAAATTACCGTTCGAACAAGTTACCGTTCGAACAAATTACCTCAAACAAATTACCGTCGAACAAATTTCTTTCGAAAAAATTTCCGGACACCACTAGGAATACACTTCACTTCGCATCATTGTATAGTGACCAAGAACGCATTAACATTGGTAAATAGTTTTCCTTCAGTTGGTGCATATTTTTAAATTGCAACTTATTTGCTTACACAGGGGAAGCCACGATGATATTAAAATAAAAAAATAAGATAAAAAATGTATGTGTAGCATCAATGAAATTTATTTCCTGATATCAAATTTCACTTTGACATCAAAATTTAAAGCAATGCTTACAGGCGACAATATTATCTGATAATTATATATCGTATCATTCATTCTAAAACTATTCAAAACTTTAAAATCACAATCAGAGGCAATAATATTTGTTATAAGTTAATAAAATTTAACTGTTTCATAAATGTTTGTTTGATTTCCATATTTTATAACATCTATTTTATGGTTACCCATTATCTCATCTTATCAACTGCCTTGATAATCGATCAGCCATGCAGAAACCTTGAAACTAACTGAACAGCAGTGTGGCAGTGAACACTTTGAATTGGAATAAAAACTAACTCCTAAATTAAACTTAATTTGTATTCCTGAATCTGCTTCTGCCCAGTCTCATATCACATCCCAAGATACAACAACGAGAGGTTGAAGGTTGTGTGTTTGATTAAAACGTCAACATAATTTGCTAACAGTATAAAATGTACTTACTAATTCTTGCACAAATGTTGTTTTTATTTCTAATAATCTTATTAATACTGTTGGAGGTTTTTTAAAAATTTCTGGGCAGATTTACATTTCAGGAAAATAGTTCAGCAACCTATGAAGAAAACAAAAAGTCATCAATAAATAAGCAAAAAGAAAAAAAGGAGGGGGATGTCAATTTTGCTTTTTAAATAATTTGTATGACTTTCTATAAAGTTCTGAGACCTATGTGCAGGGAGAAGAGAGCAAGGAAGACCATGTTCTCTCCCTCCTCAATTCAAAACAGGATAGCACCTACATTCTTTTAATCCTAATTTCTTCCTATATAAATAAATAATCTTCATATGAACTCATTTCATCATATCAACTTTAATATCTCATAATATTTCGTTCTTTTTAGATCAAAAGAACTTCATCAGATGGCTAGGGATGAAGAAAAGGGAATAGGACTAAACCTATCCCTAGCCATCTGATGAAGTTTTTTTGATCTAAAAAGAACGAAATTTTATGGGATATTAAAGTTGATATGATGAAATGAGTTCTACATTCTTTTAGTTTTTTTTTTATGGTTGAAGATCTACCATCTGATTCGATGCCATCTATCAATAAAAGCATAATATGTTAAAATATGTTAAGAACACTACTAATTTTAATGGATTTTACACTTCTTATCATTAGATATTTCTAGTTTATAACTTATAGTTTATTTGGTTCTAATGCTTAATTATGATTTTAGCAACTTTTTGTTCTTCAATCTCATTTTTAAGTTTTTATTTCACTGATGTGATCCATTTGAATGGAAACCATATCAAAAAATTATTATTTCACACCTTCTAGCAATGATATTCCACTTTAGATTGCTATGCAAATTTGTAAGATATGGCCAAATATTTATTAATAAAAGCAACATTATATTTATTCGTCTTGTATTTGCATTTTTTTAGTCATGACGCTACTCTTATTGTCTTTCTTTAAGGCAGATACTCCTGGATTACTACACTTATACTACTTTTAGATAAATTCTAGTGATTATCTCGGTATCCTGTATCGACTGCCACTGAGTATTAACCCTAGACATGGATGTAAAGTTATGCTTATAAAAAGTAATGCTTTTTATACGACTTTGTTTATTAGAAAAAAAGAAGTATGTAATTTTCATTTCCTCGATTAAACTTCAATGTTAGGGTGGTCCATATTGTAACTATAAACGTGGTGTCATTATATTTTATTTCTAAATAATTACTAATATTTAGAACATTAGTGTTTTAATAAAACAGATGCTGTATAGAAAGATTACATAAATATTATTACTAATAACAGTATTAAATATAAATAGCTGTAATGTTTTCAAACATGAATTTTGGAAGAAACACTTACTAAAAATAACCACATCCTGGTATCAACTAAACAAGACAAAATAGCTGGTTTCTCATGTTCCAACATCTGAAAGACCAAAAAATATGAGGCGTGTTTTTTAAGTACTGTTTTGAAATTAAAAATACACAAGTTTATCAATTTAATTTTTACATGAAAGCCTTTACTTTAATCTTCTTTTCAACATAATTTCCACCAATATTAAGGCATTTGTCGTATCGTACAACTAGCTTTTGAGCTCCATCCTCATAGAAATCTGCCGCCTGATTTGATAAACAATCCCCTTACTCAGCATGCCATGCCTTTTGTTTTGGATTGCACGGCGCAGTTAGTTAAGGTTTCACAATAGGTTTCAGAATTTATTGTGTCACCCCGAGGCAAAAATTCCACAAGCAACACCCCCTTCCTATCCTAAACACAGTACACATGATTTTTTGGGCTGAAATGAGCTCACGCTGGGTACCGAAAATGTTGACTGAGGTGCACAAAACCAAACATTTAGCCAGTGCAATGACTTTCCTCAAGCAATACAGTGATTTTGGTGATGATTTTTTAAGCCAAATAGTCACAGGCAATGAAACATGGGTGGCTCATGTTTCGCCAGAATCGAAACAACACTCTGTGGAACGGCGGCATTCAACATCACCCAAGAAAGTGAAGTTCAAGCAAATAATTTCAAGCAAAAAATCATGTGTACTGTGTTTAGGATAGGAGGGGGGTGTTGCTTGTGGATTTTTTTGCCTCGTGGTGACACAATAAATTCTGAGACCTATTGTGAGACCTTAACTAAACTGCACCGTGCAATCCAAAACAAAAGGCATGGCATGCTGAGTAAGAGGATTTTTTATCAAATCAGGCAGCAGATTTCTATGAGGATGGAATTCAAAAGCTGCTTACACGATATGACAATTGCCTTAATATTGGTGGAAATTATGTTGAAAAGTAAAGTACAGGCTTTCATGTGAAAATGAAATTGATAAGTTGTTGTGTATTTTTAATTTCAAAACGGAACTTACTTAAAAAAAACGCCTCGTAGATTATGAACAGATAGCAGAAACTTTAAATCAACCAATTACAGGTTTACTATATTCTAATGATTTTAATCAATAAAACACAGCTAAATGAGATTTTCATAACAGAGCTTTTTTTTTGTCCCTAAGCTCTTCACCTATGGGTTCATTTGCACCAAAATCAATAGGTGAATACCACTGTAGTTATTCAGTAAAGTATTAATGCTTATATATTTTAAGTAAATGATTAATAAGTATTGATTCCATGAAGATTTTTTTCTGTCTACACTGTAGATAGAATAGATGTTGCACTGTTAATAGTTTACTTATTCATGGAAGAAGGTGTTAAATCATGTATCTTTTTCATTCTCATTTTAAAATCAATGCAACATATGTGAATGGGCAAAGCCGTCAAAGAACCTCAAATTCATTAGTTAAGAATAGTTACTGTGACTACTTATAAGAAACTATCTATCACTACAGCATTAATTATTTTAATAACTCCACACTTAAAAGTTATATATATATATATACACGAGGGTTGGTTTTTTTTTCCTCAAAGTAGATTTGTTTTATTACAAATTTATTTGTTTTAAATACATCATCTTATTCATCACTTCTTTAGCTGCAATATCCGTTCAAGTATATGGCTTTCATCACTGAGATGTCAGAGCTTATTTGTGTCTACGGTACCAGTCTACTGGTCTCTGCCTCAGCCAACTTGTTACTGCATCAAGAACTTCCTGATTGTTGCCATATTGCTTCCGGCAGATTGCATCCTTTTGAGGTCCGAATAGGTAGAAGTCTGAAGGTGCGAGATCAGGGCTGTAGGGTAAATGAGGGAGAACAGTCCAGTGAAGTTTTGTGATCTCCTCATGGGTATAGATCGTTGAACGTTGCAACATTGCAGGAGTCACAGCTGTGTGCAGCCAGCCAGAGCGCGGGAGATCAGACGGCTTCCCTTTTCCTTCTTCCGATGACGACAGATGATTAGCCCAACGACTCACAGTGATTTTATCAACTGCCTGGTCTCCATAGAGATTCTTTAAGTGCTTGTGAATATTTGTCATGGTCTCCTCTTCGGTCAGAAGAAATTCAATACCTGCTCTTTGTTTGGAAGACGCCAACTGGAATGCTGCCTACAGTGCTGCCGCACAGTGGAGAATGATGAAAAATTTGAGAAAGTGCAGGAATGTTTGAAGATACTGTACAGAAAAGTTCACATTTCTTCATCAAATATTAGCTGAGAAAAAAAATTTGTTGCATTACTTATTGAATGACCCTCGTATATACACAACTACTTCTGAATTATATAAACATAATTCTCATACATTTTAATCATTATATAATATAGAAAGCAAGATTTTTAAAAGTTTTTTAACACTTAACTACGAGGACTAAATGTATTTTGAGATGAAGTGACCACAATGCAGCTTGTATAACTGTAATATGTTTGGATAATAAATTATTGCTAATGTTCGATTTTTATTTTTTAATTTGTTCATTTGTAGCTTAATATGTAAAACTAGAAACTGAAGCTTATAAAATAAACAATCGCAGCAAATATGTTAAAAAGCAAAAACTGTTACTAAAGTTTGGTATTTGCTAGCATAGCTTTAATATTTGGCAAATGGAATGGTTACATCATAGTCTAAGAAGATATATAAATGTTGATCACATTAAGGGCTGTGGAGAGGTTGGGATTCATCCTCCACAACTACAGACGATGCAATTTGGAATATTTTGAGATGGGGGAAATAAGTACACTGAAGCTCGGTTATAACGCGGTCGTTTATATCACGAATTCAGATATAACGCGATTTGGTCTTGGACCCCTTCTATTTTGAAAAAGTTGTATAATTGTAAAATTGCAAAATTTACCGTTTTTTCGCCTAAAATCAAATCAAAGATGTAAATTAATATGCTTGTTTCCTTTTTATTTACAGTAATTGAGACTCTATACCCACCCAACGTCAAATACAATATATTTTTAAAAAAATACCAGAATCACAGACTTTTTCGTTTAACCAAAATGAATATCTATTTTTCTGTCAATGACATCCAGTAAAGAGGCCCATGTAAGAGGCGTATGAATACCTAGATTTGATCCCCATGACTCGTCGTTTGTACAAGATGGCGGCGCCAAATCAATTTTGGCTAATATAACCCATCAAAGTGTTGAAAAGGTAATGATTTATGTATTTATAAATATAAAATTCTCTCACATAGCTCTGAATGATGTAGGTAATCGTGAAATGACCATTTTAAATCGATTTGGAATCGTGTGGGTGATAATAGGGTGCGATGTACGACATCTGACATCGCGAAGTAATAAAAGTTCGGTTATATCGCGATCTTCGAAATCTTGGATCTGAAAGACCGTGCTATAACCGAGCTTCAGTGTATTTGGAGGTTGTTGATATTCATGTCTTGTGCTTTACACAGTAAAATTGTAAATTCACAATCCAATGCTGCTTAGGAAAAATAATAATTTTTATTGGATCATCTTCTTTGTTTTTTGGTCACATGATCTCAAAACTTTTGGATAACTGACTGTTCTGATTATCGGCTTCCTACTTTAATAGTTATAAGACTGAGTATTGGTTAAAAAAAGGATCAAGTTTTATGTTTAAAAAGGTTATAAGTGTGGGTGGCTTGTTGTATATTATAATATAAAATTACGTCAAGTAATTTAAATGAAATATATCATTTCGTTGTTTTCTTGCAAGAAAAAAATTATGTGAATTATGTTAAATAAGAAAATTCTGAAGGGGAGGGGGGAGACAGGGTGCAATAAATAAAAAAGATGCAGTATTTGCACGTTCCTGTCTGATGTACTGGTCACCCCTGTACATATCTTGAGTAACCTTATTGACGAAACAAGATAATACATTAAATGAGAAATTTTAGTTTTACACAATACCATTACATAATAACCCTTAGCTGTATTAGTCAGTATTTGTGAGCATCATAAAGCTGCTATTAATATGAATTATTTTGTGAATTTTGTTGACAATCTGTATAAAAGGTCTAATTCTTCGTTGACAAATTACTTTGTTTTCCAACTCCAAGCCAAACATTGAAAGAACATTCATTCAATGACATCATAAATTGAATAATTTGCTCTGGAATAAGCGATTTTTTCATTTTGAAATTTAAATTTGCAATTCGCTTAGAAAAAGTAAAATATGGTAAATAAGAATGCCAAATATCTGTGGAAAGTTTGTTTACGTTGTAATGCATTTTAACGCAAAAGGAAGGAATGGTGTATTTTTTTTTCTTTAAACCAAAGTTACAATCTTCATAAATTGTCTTAACATTATATCTGAATTATTTCACGTAAGAACGCTGACAACTTACGTTTATTTTTTAAAACTGAAAATAAATACCATGGCTTTCGTCAGAACCTAATACAGTTGCTGAAGTTCAGGAAATGAATTAAGAAAATGAGATTTCTTTGTTAAAGTTCGTTTTATTAAACTTCAAAAATAGAAATAAAAGTCTATTAAACAAACAAAAAATTAAAAATTAAAAGACAAAAGCAAAGTTAATTCATAATTTTGACAGGATTCATCTATTTAATGAAAAAGTTTTACAAGAAAGGTGTTTCATTTCGTTTAAAATCGTTGGAACACCTCACATTTTCGAGGATCAAAATGGTTCTGAAAGAAACTTAATCCTACTGAATTAACATCTGCGTATTTCAAATTCTAAGGTTTAAAAAAGGAAATCTTACTTAAAATGAATTGAAATAGGTTTCCCTGAATCAACCTTAAGAGAGGTATTTGGTTGATACTTTATTTCAGCGAATAATTGAAGACGGTAGCAGAGGACATTTTAAAATTCATTTCGTCCTTGTCTTTTTAACGTCTTTTAGTTTTTCATTTAATTTAGTTTCTATTAAATCTGAAAATATTTAACCATCAAAATTCAGTGTCTAGTTATGTGATCTAAAGTTGTACAAATTGTCACCATAATTTTCAGTGTTAATAAAAGCATATTATATAATCGACTTAAGAAAAACAACACGTTTATAAGCCAAGACATTGTGAAAATTAGGTTAATAAGTTTAATTTTGAGTATTTATTAATTATTTTTTTAGATTGCTCAAAAGTGCAGAACTTCCTTTGCAGCAAGTAATAGGGTCTCGTAAAATTTTACAAGTTCATTTCAAATAATTGGCATTAATTGGCTGTCATACAATATTAAGAAAATGTTATATCACGCTTAATATCTGAAAGATTATTATTATTATTATTATTATTATAAAGAAGAAAGCTCTGATTTCTCCTTGTATTTGAATACAATCAAAATGCCAATCGTTTTTTCCTGTAGCTTTTCTAAAGAACCACAACACCCAATCGTTAATAAAATGGAACTTTCGTAATTAGAACAAAAGTTATTAAACCATTGTCTTAGTTTTTCACCACTAAAGTGCAACCTGCAACCCTGCCATTCCAACCTTTCTGTATTGTCTATTCTTCAAATCTACAGAAACTTTACTGAGCAGGACTGACTGGCTATGTTAAACAAGTGCTTGCTCATACATGTGGGTTTTTTTTTGTTTTGTTCGATAGTTAAAGGGATCTTGGCACCCCTCTCCCCCGAAATTTTGAAAATGATATTATCTTTTGGTTGTTTCAGTTACCCCCCCCCCCCCAAATAAAAAAATCGTATTGATTGAATCCTTTGATTGTTTGTTTTGATTTTATTAAATGAAAATGTATCACATGTCAGTTCTGCAGTTTGAATCTAATCTGATGAAGAAAAAAAAAAAAAAACTTGAATGAAATCTCTGCCAGTCTTCAAAATAATAGTCAAGAACACCTGCTGGCAAAAAGACTTTGCACGGTATGACAGACGTGAACTGCACACAGTTTAGTTTTAAAAATTATCAATAAGAAAAATGATAACAATACTGATGAATTTAGCAAACACATTACAACTTTTAAACATTGTTATGAAAACTTTTAGAAAAAATATCTGATTAGTATTTTTTTAGATTAAGATGATTTTTTAAAAATAATTGTAAGTTAATCATTTAGATAGCAATAGTTTCTCGTTTTCTTTTCAGGTTTTTAACAATAAATCCTTCTGAATTAGTGTGATGACAGTTCCCTCATTTAACTCATTGCATCACATTTTGCAAGTGACAGCAGTTATATTCTTTCCCAAAGTATTTCGATTATGCACTAGCTCCATTATGAGTTCATCGGACAGCACCAGTTTCAAAGGCCCTGTAAGACTATATTCAGTTCAAGGCATGGAAGACCGGAGAAATGACGTCATTTACTGTAAATCGGCAAAAAATTTAGATGTGCCGAAATCCCATGTAGTGTTCTTTGGTGGAGATAGTCAGGTAATACAGTTTTGCTTTAGTAATTTTTTTTGTTGGAGAGAAATCGCCAACCGGACAATAAATATGCCTTCGCCCATAGAGCCAACATCAACAGAATTCTCGTTGATGTTGGCTCTATGGGCGAAGGCATATTTATT
>JAFIDM010002131.1:103235132-103250083 GCA_023159025.1 Thereuonema tuberculata
GCTGCCTTATATTTATTGTCACATTGTCATTGTCACATGTTAAAGGTAAATCTTGATATGCATTACTTTTAATCATTTCATTGCTGGTTGTTGAAATTGAAAACTAAATAAAATATTAAATTATACATTTTACATTACTTTAAAAAATTACTTGATTTTTTTTTTTTTTTTCAAAATTGTAAGACTACTTGATTTAAAAAAAAATCTTCAGTATTTGAAATGGTAATACATGCAATACATCACAATTTAACAACACTTCCATAAGTGTATTGTAATAAATATAAATAACTTACTTCCTTTTCTATATCAAATAATTTGAATTTGTGATATTTCACGGTGGAAGGAGCTCGGCCGTCCTAAGGTAAAAGGAAGTAACTACAAATTTTCTGATTTTGCGTTTTCTGCATTTTCTACGTAAGGAAGTATCTATACATCTTCCTAAGCAATTTGGTAGAGATCTGCTGTTAAGTTTGCCCCCAATTTTGATGATCAAAGATAGCAACTGACTCACAATATGCTTATATCTACGGTCAAAGGCAGCAAATAATCAGTTTCAAGTTGCTAGTTGCTTCCTTTTACCTTAGGACGGCCGAGCTGATACTTCTACATGTTTGTGTTCATCTACTTAAATAAGAATTTAATAACAATTCTAATGGTTTAAGTTTAGCAGGTGTTCTATAGATGCAATTAATTATTGTAATAGGTATTATATTTCTTAATCTAATATTTGTATTTTGAATTAATCTTGTAGAAGCAGTGACTTCTCCCATTGCAAAATATCATCAATTAAAGTAATCAACATAAAAAAATAATATAAGAGTGAGTGAGAAATTTTCAATTGATGTTCAATATTCAGCTTGATACCTAAAATTTTCTTCAGGACATATTTGACAAATTATATTAAGAAGTCCTTGCTGTATCCATGTTTTGGAGCAGAAAATGATTGACAAAACAATTGTTTTCTGTTCCCCAATGGCACAGACTTTTCTTATGTTGATTAGCATAGGAGATGAGACATCCTGTAGATTATGAAATTCAGTGCCCCTTTTGAAGGTAAAAGTACATCTGAAGTATTTAAAACAATGTGCCCATATGAGTTTGGGGCACATTGATTTCGAGATATTTGACATTGTTTTCAGTAGATTCTGCTAATACCTTAAATGTTAGAAATGTGACTAACCTATTACGATGCTGGCGATGGCTTAAGGGTCACAGTACGCTTCAAGTGCTGGGATTGAATCCACTGCATGTCTTTTTCTTTTCTTTTTTTCTTCATCTTTTTTTTTCTAACTTTGTTTTGCTTTTCCTTACTTTAATGTATTTTTTTTTCTTTTCTGGCTGATCGTAAAACGATCAGAAATTGAAAATAAAAAAAATCACTGTATATATATTTATTTATTATTTGAATTAATTGAGAAAGGTAAACTTTCTAAATAAGGGTCAATTTGTTTATATGCGAAGTTTGGAAAGCCCATCTATATAGATATAGTTTTTACACTTCAAATTCAACCTTTTGCTAATGAAATTGACCCTTTTGCAAATGAAATTCAACCATTTGCAATGAAATTCAACCATTTGCAATGAAATTCAACCATTTGCAATGAAATTCAACCTTTTGCAAATGAAATTCAACTGTTTGCAAATGAAATTCAACCGTTTGCAAATGAAATTCAACATTACAACATGAACATGTATTCTAAATTGTCTGCAGCTGCCGTAAGAGAGTCTTTATAAATTTATATAATTTGTATACATATAAATAAATAAATAATATAAAAAATAATAATAATAATAATAAATAAATAAAAAACTTTTTATTTGCACTTTTTAAATACGTAAATACATTGAATTTAATTTGCAAAAGGGTGAATTTCGTTTGCAAAAAGGTTAATTTCATTTGGAAACGATTGAATTTGATTTGCAAAAGGTTGAATTTCATTTGCAAAAGAGTGAATTTGAAGTGTAAAAACAGTATATATATAGGGTGTTCCGTCATGAAACCAAGAAACTTCATCAGTGTGTTCGGATGGCTATTCCAAACAAAAAATGAAATATACACCATGAGTCGATTCGGCTTTGTTCCTGAGTATGGCTGCTTTGCCATACTTATTGTATGAACATGTGAAATACCTGGTTTGATCCAGTGCAAAATCCATCATTGTTTTGTGTCTGTTATTTACCAACATTGGTGTATTATTTGTTGTAACTGCTGACGTCATCCTGTAGAATGCCTTCAAACTATTCAGATGAGGAATATGCTGACATGATATTTGTGTACGATTTTTCAGATGTGAAGGGACATAGCATTGCCGCAGAATATTGAGACCAATATCCTAATCACATGGTCCATCATTATGTGAGATTTGGAAATGTATTGGTATTTGAGAGAGACTGGTTCCTTTCCACGAGGAAATACTGACGATGCACTACAGAGGCATGATTAAGAGGTTCTAAATGCTGTATAGCGAAACCCGACCTCAATTGTGAGCAGAACTTCACATACAACACGTGTTGCACCTACTTAAGCATGGAGAACTCTGCATTCTGATGGTTTTTGTTTGTTCCATCTGCAGAAAGTCCAATACCTATTACATTTTGTGAATGGATTTGAACTAATTTGGACATACTTCCATACATCTTATTCAGCGATGAAGCCACATTCACCCATGATGGTACTACTCACACACAGATTTCCCACATTTGGACTCAAGATAATCTCTGAGCCGTAACAATCCATACTTACCAATACAGATTCTCTGTCATTGTGTGAATTAGTATCTAATTACACAATGTTTCTTTCAGGGATATCTGATAGGAGACTCTTGTACATATTTTATCGCTTATGCCTATATTTAGAAGATGTGCCACTAGCAAAACAGCACGAAACATGTGGGTGCATGACGAAAACCCATCGATGTAGCCAGACAAACAATTGCCACTGAATGAGATATTTCCCAATTGATGGATAGAACTGGGTGGCCCAGTACCATGACCTCAGTCACCCAACCGATTACCTATAGATCTATAGGTTCTATCTATAAGGTTCTTAATTATTATGAAATCAAGAGTGTACATGAATGGCAAGCCAGAAATATGGCAACAGTTATTACAGGCAATAATTGATACTGTTGTTAGCATCCGCCATGATATTGCTGGCAGAGTCATTGTGGAAGCAGTCACTGGAAGCATGCTTCATAGCATGTTTACAGCACTGAGATAGACAGTTTTACCAATATCTGTGAAAATATAGTGATTTCAATGTAATTGTATTTCAGATCAATAAATCAACAGACTATTAAATAGTAATGAGATAGCTTTCTATTCTTCATTGGACAATGTGTCCATATCTCGTGGACAAAGCCGAAAGGATCCATAGTATATACAGTGGCGTAGCAACGAAAACAAAACAGTGTCAAGTATCTTGAAATTCGTAGTATTGACATCCAAACCCATATACTTCATGAAATTCATCTCACAAGGGGGCATTGAATTCCATAACATACAGTGTGTGTCGTTTCACTGTAAGTTGAAGGTCAAAGTAATTTTATATATTAGATTTTTATTTTCCTATGAAAGTCACTGATTTTTTCTAATTAAACTTTTTTTTTTGTTCTTTTCAAGGACTATCCAGAAAATATGCAGCAACATCGAGATAATAAGAGATATCTGGAATGGAATCTTGAGAAAGTGGCCCAACTTCTCAGCAATCATTTCATTAATTCGGACATCATGATTGTGAAGCCTTCTCGTATGGAGTTAAAGTCCTTCAGTTGTTATGATAATTTTGTTTCAAGCAACTGTTTCGGAGCACCTACACATTCCTCTGATCACGGCTGCCTCCGACACCTACAAGCACTGATCGCCAACACACAAGTGTTGATTAGAGAACAAAATATAAGCAAGACAAGAGGGGAAGATTCCCAGGGATGTAGCAAGGTTTCCCAGCCATTCATTCTCATTGGATTCAGTAAAGGATGTGTTGTACTTAACCAGGTACTCTATGAACTTCATTTAACAGCTACTGAGCCAGAATTAGCAAAGTTTGTGTCCAGTATCAGTGATATTTACTGGTTAGATGGAGGACATTCTGGTGGATCCAATACATGGATCAATGACCAGAAGCTACTAAAAGATTTAGTTGCAACAGGTAAAAGAGGTTATAATATATTAACATGCTGTGATATTAAATTTGATTATCATTTGGCATGCTCTTAGTATTAAATGGTTCTCTTAATTCACAATAATATGGTTTTTTGGTTTTTTTTTTCCATATTATTGACATTCCAAATTTCACTGTTCAGGTCAAACCATCTGTCTGAAGATTTATGCAAATACCCTAATCAATGAATCCCTCTCCAAGCTTGTGATTTTAAAATATTAAACCAAAAAATTGCCACTCATTTCATAAGTGAAGAAGTTAGAACTGAAAATGTGGAACTATCAGTGATATGAAAAAATTATATGAATTCTTGTGAATTAAAGGAATCGTTTAACCCTTAAAAATATGTTGAATCATCATAATACAAGGTAGGAGCCGCAATCCCAGTAGTGATTGCATAATACCTCACGGCTTCTATACAGAGTGAGTGTTAAAATGCAGAAATTTTACAACTTCAAAACCACACAGAAAAAATAAGCTCTCCATAGATTTGGGAGATCCCATTGTAATAAAAACAGACCAAGCAGAGAAAAAGAAAATTGGCTTCATATAACTAATTCGTATAATAATTCTAGTTGAAGTCAATATAAAAAAAAGAAGAAATAATTTATAATATACCAGATTTTAATAAAACTTATAAATTAAGATCAAATTCTAGAGGAGACCTATAACTTGAGAATCACATACTATAACCAAATTCTCAATGACTATGAGCTAGTCTTCGGAAGACATTTTTAACGAGGTATAGATCATGTCTAGCATTTGCCGTTTCTGGAATTTCTCGCAATGGATGAACAGACAGAGCTGGGATACAAGGCTTCTCCTGCTATGCTCTGTATAGAAGCCTAAAAAGTAATATTTATGTAATTGTTAAAATTAAAGGGTTGTCATGGTATATTTCAACAAATTCAAGAAGCCTTCCTTTGCCATATGTTATGATTTTTGTAAGAAATCACAAAGTTGAGACCTTTTTTTTTATTTATTTTTTTGCTTTTTAAATCTGAGCTTTAAACTTTTGCTATAACAAAAGTTCATATAAAATTAAAAATTTAACTTTAATTTAATTTTATTATTTTTTTTAAATCAGTGAATAGTTTTGCCACTCTTATTAGTTCTTCTTAGCTTTTTATAACTACTTGGGTCTCCAAAGTCTAAGAAATTGTAGAGGAAGTACAGTAGAACCTCATTATAACGGACATCGCTTATAACGGACAGTTTTTTTAAAAAATATAATAATAATAAAGGATGCATATGTTTATCTGACGAGTTTTACATTTCCAAGCAAGCGATTAAACATCGATCATTTAATGAAAAAAAATTTTTAACGTGCCCGATGATTCAAAGAATTGAGTAAGCAAACGAAGGCACAACGCTACAGGGAAGGATTTGCAACTTTGTAGCATTGTTCCTTCGTTTGCTTTCTCAATTCTATCGATCATTTAATTTCGTTATTGTCTGAAATTCCACAAATTGCCGCACACACTCATCAGTTTTTATTCAGTAACCTTTGAGTCATGTCGTTAAGTACTTTTTATAGCTAACTATTGTCCTTTCATTGATGTACACCCTGATGCATTACACCAATATAGAATTATTTGTTATAAACCGGACTTTCATTAAAACGGACAACCTTCAGCCCCAATTAGTCCGTTATAATGAGGTTCTACTGTAGTTGCTTTACAAATACTAACAGTGTAAAAGATTTATAAATTATAAATGTTTTATTTTTAGCTAATAATCCGTTTCGTTTAAATTGATTTTTCAACAAAAAAATTGAATTACTTTCCTTTTTTCTTCCTTAAAATTCTTAACTTGATTTCAGCAAATTATTGACCGTTAATGAAAATGTACACTTTTATATTTTCTTTCATGCTTACACGAAATCCTTTCTCTTGATAACTGTATTCAGTATCTTAAAAATTTTAAATTTAACAAATACGTGCTTTGTATTTTTATCCCTTCCAGTTACAGCTGGCCCCTAGGTTACAGCTTGCCTGTAAAACGTAGGGGACCGCTCTTGCTTTTATGCTTGCTGGATGTCACACTCTGTAGTGGCCAAACGGTTAGAGATATTAGAATGAAACCTTCATCATTGTGTTCAGCATCAAAAACTAGGTGACCACGTCCAAAAAAATCAGACCTCTAGGACCACTTCCTGACCGGATGTTGGGGGGGTCAAAAGTGGTCGCTTCCGATAAAGAGGAAAACGGCCATAGACGTCCCCTCAATATCAACCCTTGTGAACACATTTTGTTTATAAAATTGTGCATATTATGCTTTGCTTTTGACACTGTCTAAAAGCATTAATTTATCTTGTTAATACTGTTAAACTTCACTTTGAAAACTAAAAGAAATACAACAATTTTAGATTTGACAACCATGTCTACATTTGGCTTTTGATTATTTGTCAAGGGAAATTTCAGTCATTATAATAATAAGATTAGATTTTCTTTTTTTTTTTCCCTTTAAACATAACAATAACTATCAATATGTAGGATATCTGTATAGGTTTATAATCCTTTATTCATAATTCTGACAACCGAAAGCTCTGAAACTGAAAATTTTTTAATGGAATGCAGAGAATAATTCATCCTCATTACAAACCTGATTCAGACATGACCCATAGTACACAGGTGTGAGGTATGAGTTTTCTCTCATTATTACTCATAGTTACCTGTACAGCAAAGAAACACAGTATTATTTATTGTCTTTTATATCTTCCACTCTGCAATATAACAAGGATATTACACCATAATACACTGTGTATATACTGTATTACCACTGTAAAAATCTAAAAAAAATTCCAGAACAAAAATGCGTTTTGGTCTTGGGTTTTGGATGAGAGATCCCTTTTATTGTGATCTGTATTGCTTTTACTTTTATTCTTTAGTCTTCTAAATCATACAAGTGCTGTGGCTGCAATTTGTAATGTAGTTTATATCTAAAATAGATTTACTTTTACATTTTCTCTCAAAGGTATTCGCATCCATGTTTTTATGACACCCTATCAAGTGAAGGATCAACGAAGGCCGTGGATTCGTAAAGAAGAGAAGCAGTTCAGTGATTCTTTGCAACGAATGAAGGCTAATGTACAACGCAAAGTATTCTTTGAGGATGAGGTATCAACGGACATTCACATGCATTTTAGAGTGTTAAAAGAATTTCTCAAATTTGCCCACACTTGAAGAACGTGTCATTTTGTCTCAGTGTACTATTCAGATTTGCCAAATTCGAATTGAGCCGTGTAATGCTGATTGTGAGTTCTTAACTCTGTGTAAATTTCTTTTTAATTATGTTCTTGACAGCTTTGTGATTTATGATGCACAGCATAATGTGTTTCTTGTCATTTATTTTAGCTGACAAAAATATGAATATACGGTTTTCTCAACAAGAATTGTTTGAAAAAAAAAAAGTCATTTTGTGAGTTCTATCTGTCAGTGCTAATTTGTTATTGCTTTGTGATATGTGAAGAGGATCATTATGTGAAGTTGATACAAGAAGCAGTATTTGTGATATCTTCTTTCCCCAGGAAAATAAAAACTGAAAAATAATTGCAGAAGAAATTGGTCCTGACTATCAAATTAAAAATATCCAAGTGAAAAGTGTAAGTTATTTAACAAAAACTCATCAATTTCTGACATTGAAAATTATAAATTTACTTTATGTAAAATATGCATGTGTATGTGTGTGTATTTGAGTTTATAGGGTGAGGTATCTTAAAGATTGCCATCTGTCCCATAATATCCAAAGTATCCCATATTTAATAACACAATTAGATGTATTTTGAGTTGTCATCCCATGAAATTCAAGAAAGGAAGAAAAGTGAATGAATCAAAAACTGTGATATTTTTAACTTTAAATTTTATTTTAATAATTCTGCAGTTTATATTCTAATTCTTAGCTTCTGTATTAGTTTATCAAAAAAAAAAAAAAAAAGATTTTCAATATTTTTCCTTGCAATATTTTTCCTACGACAGTTGGTTATCTACTTTTTGAAGCAGTCATAGTGTTATACAAATTTGTGAGCATGCATTATAGTTTACTTCAGAAATTACAAAGTTATTTTACTCATTATATATCCGAGTGAAAATTTTAAGCCATTAGTTTGTCATTCCTGTTTTACATGAAACATATAATCATGATAGCATCATTTAGCTGGTGCAAATAATCTTCAGGTTGCTATTGTGATTTGAGTGTTATATATTTAATAACATATCTGCATCATTGACTCTAATATATCGTCCACCTCAATTGTGCAACATTACAGTATTTTGTTCTAATCACATTCACATTGAAAACAGGTGAATCATAGATATGCAAATAACAGTATCTGTAGCATGACAAGGAATTGTTAGCATAGCAAAACCAAAAGGGAATGTTCCTGCCATTATTCTTTTTAAGAAAGGATAATCATCCTCTTCCACTGCATTTTATGATTTTTGACAATTGTAAAACTTAGATGCCTCACCCTATATATATATATATTTATTTGTGTTGTATGATATTTGAACTGTGATGTCTATCCACCTTAATTATAAAATTTGTTATTAAAATTATGAAAAAGAACAAGAAGAATTTATCTGCATTGAAAATTTAGGTCTTCCTCTCCTTTATGTGTTTTTTGAATCTTCATTGATTGAATGTCAGATTGCTGCAAATAAATTCTGTTTAAGTTAATAAGATACAGATAAATTTTCTATTTTTTATGAATTTTTGAATATACTGTCGTTTTTTAATACCATTGGTACAGGAAAGCTATAATAGGCCCCCTCTTTTCAGTGTTCAGCTTTTCAGCATTCTGCAAAAATGGTGGTGTTAATTACAGCCATGTTCATTACGTCTTCCCACTCTTTCGGCAATTTTAAGCATAATACGCATAACAGCTGAATCAGAGAGTAGCACATTACAATGTTAAGACTATAAGATATTTTAAGGTAAGCAATTATATTATATAATATATTATATCATTTATATTATATTATATGTATTATATAATATAGTCTTTTCACTTTTATTTCATTTTTAAGTCCCTGCTGTATTGCATACATACGTAAATAGTATAAATCGGTGTGTGTTATATATTTTTAGGCCTAACTATTGCACACTTAATACATGACAACATAAATATGCATTTGCAAGGGGAAAAAAGACTATTTCCCTTTTCAACAGGGTTCAGCAGTGAACCTAATACACTGTAAGAGTGGGGCCCTACTGTATTTTAAAATTAGATAATGACAAGAAAAATAAAATTAGAAACAAATTACTTCTGAAAACAATTATTTAATAATAAAACTTACAAATCACATGTCAATTCAGAAGGTAACTTTTGTATTGATACAGTAGTAACGCTTAAATGCTCAGAAAGATTACGACAAGCATAAGGAAAAAGTAAATGAATCTTAAATCCAAGAATTCACCAATTTTGAAGTTTCTGAAAGACACCAAATAGATTCAGTTTTATATAATGCTTCTGGCACGGAATGTTAAATTGTTTCACATTAACCCCTACTTGATAAAAAATTTAGCATAATATTTAGTTATAGTAATAGTTAAATGATAACAAATAATTAACCTTTTCATTGAAATTATTTTCAGAAATAATGACAGTATAAACATTCTTACTTTCTTTTCTTGTAATTTTTTAAATAGAAACCAACAAAAGGGAAAACTTTAAATTTTAATATTTGGCAAACCTACAGCTATCATCAAAGATCTGCTATTTCAAAAATTATTTTTCAATTTTTTTCCCCAATAGCACCTGGTTTAAAATAATTTTTTTTATTGATAGAAAAAAGTAAGAAAATGTTCAGAAGTTTTGATTTTTATTGCTTAGCTGTTTTTAAGAACAATAACATGAACATGATTTTAACATGAACCCCAATCACAACATTTGCATGAGGCTCTGAACACGGTTCCTCCAGGACAAGACTGAATATAAGATCGTCCATTACTGCATATAAGTATTTTTGTGCAATCGCCTGGATGAGCAAACCAGCCGCTGCTTCCTGGTTGACACAAACCTAAAATAAAATGACAAAAATCTTAATGACATTTTGAAATTCTTAATCAAAAAATCTTTTAATTAATCTAACAAATTTGACTTGTGTTGATGAAATAAAGAAGTTACAGTAGAGTCCCGAAAACCCGGCACTCAATAACCCGGAAGTCTGGATAACTCGGCCACTCCCTGGCATAGTACAAGACCCTAAAATATCACATAGTGAGGGACTGAAGGCTGTCGAAAGCGCCCTTGACTATTTTTGAACAACAAGGTGCGTTGAATAGACTTACTGTTTCTTCATCGTCTTCGTGATGAAGCATGAAGACGCAGAGTGCAGTGCGGAAAACAACAGGACATTATGCATTTCTTTAAAAAAAAGTAGCCAATTTTTTAAAAGTACGCTAGTTAATTTTCATTAGAGAAAGCTTTATGCCTTCATAAAGTAATTTTCTGAAGTCTGTCCTATCAGATAAATTACTGTATTCATTAATTTTCATTAGTAAAGGCTCTACGCCTTCATAAAGTAATTTTCCTTCATAGAGTAAATTTAAATACAGTATTCGTAAGTAACATTTATATACAGTTCATGTATTATGCATTTTCTTCAAGTTTATTTGGACAGTTTAAGTTTGAGTTACAGCATTCTTTGTAAACTGTTGTATTCTTAAGCAACAAATAAAAGTATTTATGATGAAAAAATCGTACTTATTCTTTTTTTTAACACCTTTCCCGATAACCTGGCAGTTTCACAAACTCGGTCACCCTTCGGTCCACATTAGGCCGAGTTTTCGGGACTCTACTGTACTACTTTATTATCACTTGTCAGTTATCTGTTAAAACTGGTGGGCAAATGGTCGCTACTACTGTTAGTCCTTCCTTTGCTTGTGTTGCCTCCTGAGGATAGGACATGCTTCGTATTCCAAAACTTTAAGATGATAAACCAGTGCTTCTATTTTATCAACAAGTAAGTTTGTTTTATACACTATTTCTAAATTTTAATAAGTTAAATTACTGTTTTACTGTAAAATTTAGTATTAAAGATTTATTAGCAATAGCATTCGTGGCAATGCTAATAATGAAAAAGTTCTGTCGAAATATTTCAGGCTTAATAAATAAAAATTTAGAAGAGTAAGAAATAATAGCAAAGATTCATGGAGTATTTTCAATTAAAGTCCCTCCACTCCCACATTTTCTTTAATAAACATTTTATAAGCACCCAATAAGTTAGTTTTAAATTGTAAAGACAATACATATCTTTTTTTTCTAACATTTGTAACATTCCATAACATATTGTAGAGCAAAAAAGCACTTACTTGCAAATCGAAACCATCTAACCTAGCTAGCTGAAACTTTAATTGTAGTTGAAGCCTATCAAATGAATTGATCCCATTGATTTTGGTTTATGCTTGTTCCATAGGTAACCACCTAGAAATCTATTGATTTGGAGTTTCGTATCAAGAATCACCATTTTGGTGATAAGCAGTTTAATTAGAATAATATACAGCTAATTATCCTAGCAAACTGATAGTTGAATGATAGGTGTTAACTATTCATTATTATTTCTGTTTGATATCAATGTAATGTGTTGATAAAAGAGAATGAGGTAAAAGAATGTCTACTGGCTTAGCTACCACTGAGATAAACAAATAGGTGACCTGTTGCATTTGATGAAAACGAGAAAACCTCAAGTTTAATAAACAATAGGAAGGACCCAGCTTTGCCTAATGCACAGGAAAAACAACAATGAACAGGCCATCCATTCCTACATTATCTTTAATGAGAGCACCATTGGTGGTTGTAACCTTGCTATAATCTATTCTAGGATCTAATTTAATGAGACTCCAATTTTGGTTTTGATAATCCGAGCTCAAACTGGCTTCAAATGATAGCGTCTAAACAATCGAACACACACATACGTTTACATATAAAGTATTTTTAGAACATTTATTGATTTCAAAACACAATCTATAAATTTTCTTCAGCTAAGCTCTTAAAGAGCAGAACTGAAAATCAACATATTTTTTACTTAAATTCTGTTATTGCAGCTGAGTTTATAATTTTGATATATTTAAATCCAGTAGTTTTATTGGCCTAATTGACAAAAAATAAAAACCACAGAATACCATGATCTCTTTCTTAAATAAAAGGCATTCTAACGTAGATAATAGGTCAAGTACTCAAGGTACCATTTATGGGATTAGATGTAAATCTTCTGTTAGAGCAGTGTTTCTCAACCTTTTAGTACTTGCGACCTAATTTTCAATCACAATTCTCATCGTGCCCCCCCCCCCCCCCCCGCCCTACAATAATTTTTTTCTAAACTGAAAAGGAGGACGCAAATAAATTGAATCTGTTCAACCAACAAAAAAACCTCCAAACTTAGTTTTTTAATAAGATTTTTTCTCGATATACTCGCGTCCCCCTTTAGTTTTATCACGCCCCACAGGTTAAGAATCGCTGTGTTAGAGGCAATAATAGTTGTTTATAAATAGGCAATTCCAAAAGGGAATTGAGCGTGCGCTTAAAGGAGCACGATTCTGCTGTAAGAAAGGCTAATCTATCTTATAGTACTGCCCTTCACTGCCAACAAATGGGTCATTCATTAGACTTAGAACAGGTAGAGGTTTTTGGTGTACGTAATAAATATTTGCGTCTCTTTTATGAATCTTGCATGATAAAATAATTAGGTAGCTATAATCAGGACCTTTCTACTTCAAATGTATTGGAATACTGGCTTTGATAATTGTATTATTTCCTTTAAATTTTTTTTCCCTATGAGTGTATTTGAAACCTTAGCAGACGACCACTTCCTGTGCATGTTTAAAGCAATTGTCACCAGGTGGTGTTTTGTTAAATATGGGAATGGCCATTTCTATCTGTTTAACACTCAGATAAGGAAAGGTTTTAGTTAAAGATGAATCATTTCCACTTGAGAAGGGAGCTTGATATGTGAAGCTCTGAAACGTACGTTGTGGTTTTTTAAAGTCTAAGATGTTTTAAGGTTAGTGCCAATATAGTTTCTGTTTTTAATTTTAAGTTCATAATAGCTCATAATAAAAATATTGAAGAAGCCAGAAATTGGACTAAAAAGTATTTTAAAGTTGCTTCTCTAGATTGTTGAATGGAAATGAGTGCAATAAACGCTAATAGATTAATCTCTAATCCTATCCAAACAGAAATTCAAGATTTAGATGAGACGGCAATAAGGGTTCCTACAAAAACTAGGAATCAGAAAATTATTTTTATGTTTGTGTCAATATTTAGGCTGGTGTATGTGTACATTAAATTTTGAATTTAACGGGAGTAGTTTAATTTAACTCAACGCTTATAACACAGTTGCAATTTCTGGGGAGACTTAAGCAAAAATTTATAAATTTAATTTTTTTTTAATTTAGTTTTTATTTTTTTCTTAAAAAATATATTGTTATATTATTATAAATATAATTAAAAATAAAACTTAAAAGTAATAAAGTAGTTAAAAAGAATATAATAAAGTCGTATATTTAATTATTTAAAGTCAAGACTCTTTAATTTAGCATCATCTAGATCAAAATATTCTTTCAAATAATGTTTTTGTTATATTGAACCTCAAATGAACCATTAGCTTTTTGGTAAAACTATAGAAACGTATCCATGATCTTTCCTGACCATAACAGTAAAATAGGATATTAGAGTGAGACTTTGTCTGATCTAACCTGTATTTGATGGTGGCTGTCGTGTTGCAGAAGGGCTGTTTGTTGGACTGGGGCCCTTTGGTGGGCGTGGAGCTCCTGGACCACTTGTACCTAGAGCATTCCGGATGGTTGACAGCAGTGGATATCTTCCTTTTCCACAGAATTTCCCATTGAAGTCATCTTGATCCAGGGACCAGATCATGCCTCCAGCAAGTCGTTTGGATTTAATGTAATCACACTTAAACACAAAAAAGATCAAACGTTATTTGAATTGTTTGTGATTCTCAGGCAGTGCTGCCATTTATACTTTCAGTTCCACTATTAAAAATCTTTCTTTACATAAATAGAATTTTTCTATAAATCTTGCTCTAAAATAACTTTTCTAGATCATAAATAGTTAAAAAGTTAATTTGCTGCTGCAGATGATCTACAGTTCATTAAATTCTACTTTCATTCTACAGGTGAGTTAACTGACATCACACGTGCAAACACCTCCTAACTTTTAACTGTTCTAAAAAATTTTGTCCCTTTGATTGGCTAAAAAATTCAAAAGTCCTTATGTTAGTGTCCCACTACAGGCTTATGTAGGCCCTTGGGAGATAAGGCTCCTGGCATTCCGTGACCAACAGGATTAAGTTGAGGTCAGGTGGTCAGCCTGACGCTGCCCGCCTTTAACCTCCGGGAAAGAAACCCGTTACCCATTGAACAGAGGGCTGGGTAGACCCTAGGATCCGTTTGTAGGAGAATGGAGCGTGGGAAAATACCCGCCCTTCACCTAGGTCTGGGATCAAACCCACCATCTCCAATTTGCAGCCAAGTGCCATTACCACTCGACTACTGGGCTCACAAAAGTCCTTATGTAATTAAATATAAATTTGAATTGACTGATATTAACCGATTGATAACTTTGCAACAAAATATTCAGGATGGTATAAATCCATTATGAGATATATTTGAAAGAGGGCTGAAAAAAACCAAAAACAACAAAAACAAAACATCTTGGTTGCAAAAAACTCCAGTAACAAGACAATCTTTTTAACTGTAGGACTTACATTTGCGTTATACCAGCCTAAATTAAATTTTATAGTTAGACTAATGATGCAAAGTCTTTATCTTG
>JAFIDM010002131.1:103250483-103270687 GCA_023159025.1 Thereuonema tuberculata
TTATCTTGATAATAAAAATAAAAAGTATCTAATATCAAAAATATAGGCAATACTGGTAGTGTCCTTTAATACAGAGTGAGATAAAATTTCATGATTTATTGAAGTTGTTAATATTATGATTAGTAATATTAGCTATGTGAATTAGGGAAATATAATAATCTAATTCATAATCATAACTAATATTAATAATTCAATATGTCATCATTTTTCACCTTATTCTGTAATAACGGGACACTATTTCTTTTTGACATTAGGTAGTTATTTATACTGTATATGGAGAGGAGACATGAACGTTGACCAGAAAAGCAATTCAGACACTGCAGGTAACTCAAAGAAGCATGTGAAGAGACAGCAAATGAAATGCATGGATGAGACAACAAACTAGTGTTTGACATTATTAACATTGTAAAGAAGCTGAAACATGTGCTTTTTGGACTGAGCTTGCAGTGTCTTACTATTTCACATGAACATTTTTCTTTGTCTGTCTGTCTGTGACCACATCATGCTAGACAGATTTCCATAAAATTTTACCTTATATATAGTCTAACTTAAAATATGAGCATGATTAGTTTTTCTTCAGCCAATCCTAAGCACTGTGCTTAGTCCTCACTTTGCAATGAATAGCTGAATGTAAGCTAATTACTCCTTACGATCCTACTATCTTTTGGTTAAATGCACTCAGATTGGTAAGATTGAGATTTTAAGCAACCTTTGTCATCACTGAGTCCATTTCAAAAATTACCATAGAAAACGTGATACTAGAACAGTTACCACCGTATTGTGAAGAGGTTCAGTTTCAATTTTCCTCACAAGAATGAAATGCAAAATTACAGTTAATTGTGTGTCACTTACTTTTCTTTTGATTATATCGGTGTCATCAAAACTGGTCCATTGATTTCCTTTATAAGCATAATCTTCTTTTTTCCTGCTGGAATCATGGACAATGTTCCAACCAGTACAGATCTAACATTATTGAAAAAGAGAATAATTATTAAAAAAAAAAAAATGTATGTCAGGCTGGCATTTATATTGTTAATAACAATAATGATAAAAACTCTTTTGTCTAGAACAGCGGTCGGCAATCCGCGGCCCATGAAGCGTTTTGGTGCGGCCCGCGGGGCGTGTTGGGAGATTTTTTTTTTTTGGTTGTTTAATCTATTTTTGTTTTTTTTTTTTGGTTTTAAAATGGGTTTTTCTTTTTTTTTTTTTTTTTTTTTTTTCGGTAGTTAAATTAAGATTTTCCGTTTTTTTTTGTTTTTTTTGGTTGTTAAAATAAGATTTTCTTCTTTGGCCCAAGTGCGGCCCGCAGTAATCCCCACATAACATATTTGGCCCTTTTACAACAAAAGGTTGCCGACCACTGGTCTAGAATACTATTCTATTCTGTATTAAGGGCCATGGCATAAGTATTCAGGAATTTGGAATGAGAGGGAATCATGTTGTCTTTCAACCTCTCCCCCCCCAAAAAAAAAACAAATGTATATATTTTGTTCTTTTCCGCACAAACAAACGCTAGCTTTCCTATTGTACAAACCCATGAATCAACAAATAGGAGGAAGGAGAGAAAGACAAACACGGGAAAGAAAGGAAATAATCATGTCGGATGTGAATTCAGATTCATGTACACTGCCAATTCATAAACTGCGTAGCTATGAAATACTAAGACTTAAAATAATCATTGATATGTAATAGCAAATCCTTCGTCTTTTTATCTTACAAAATATCTACTATGAATTCTCTAACCTCGTAAAAAGCAAGAATTCCTGTTTCCTTGGTGTACTGACCAGGCTGACCACCACCACTTGCACGGGAACCTGGTTTATTATCCTTGGCGTTAACTAAAGTCCACGAACGTCCATACATGGGAATTCCCAGCACTAACTTATCCGCTGAAGCACCCTTTTGCATCCAGTAATTAATGATACTTTCCTAAAGAAATAAAACAAAAACACAATCATCAAAAACAACATTGTTAACCTATTTTCCTTGGAAATGAGGCATATCAAATCACTCAGTCTGTGTGTGTGTGTATCTGTATAACTTTGAATTGCTCTGTGGATCTTCTTGAAATTTAGGAAGCATATTTAAGAACTAAAGACAAGGTGATGTTTAATTTGAATCTTTTCCAAAAATTCCCAGAAATTAGTGCGAAAATATAATAAAAATTCCCCTAGAAAAATGTTGGAATGATGGATTTCTATCCTATTTCTATCAATCCTTCGTTATTTTAAACAATGAATTTTAAAATCCCTTTTAGCTAATCCATTAATCAGCACGCGGTTTAATACGATTAAAATGGATCCGATTTCGACAACTTAAGTCAGCAGTGCGGATTTAATTAATTTTTTTTCCAAAAAATACAAAATATATAGTGTTAATATTTAGTAGATATTAGAATTTGAAAATAAATGTGGGTTTTTCGTTTTCACGACTTTAAAAAAATTAAAATTAAGAAATGTCATTTTAAGGAACGTTTAGATTCTTCGAACTTCTTTTTATAAAGTTCAAATGATGGATTATTATAACTTCTTATAAGTCTGTATGATTTGTAATTGGAAGTTCTGTTCACTGAAACTACTCACGACGTCCATCCCATCAGAGGAGGTGAGGGGTGCATGGAAGTTGACGGTGCGCTCCCATTGGCCATGCATATCATACGTCATCACATGGATAGCATCAAGGTTTCTGAAAAATAAAGGAGAAGTTTTTATTGTGGTTGTACATTTACCGAAAAGAAAGGCTTAGCAAATCAGTCAGTCAGTGTGCGTTCGTCCCTAACAACTTCTGAACTGGAGGAGGAATTTCCTTCATTCATAAGGATAAGAGACGATTAACTTTAGAACTGCGTTTAGAATAGAAATTTGATTGTTTCGTGATTTAAAAAATAAAGAAGAAAAACTGAGAATCCGCAAGATTTAAGTAAGTTTCCAAGTTCTTTGAGGAACTTTTTGTTATTATTACTATTTGATGTACGAAATGATTAAAATTCCAACCTATCACCGGATTTTTATAAGTTTCGTCCTAAAAAACATGAAAATTATATTTTATGGTATAGTTTCGAATGCCTGTAAGGTAAGAACATAACTGTTCTAATATAAAGGGAATGCAATCTATATTAAACTTTTCTACAGCAAATATTTAATTCTGTGTTTATCATGATAACGAGATTCATGTAGTTTAATTTTCTTCCTAGACTTTCTCCTTTGGATTTTTACAAAAATCAATAGTAGACATAAATGCGAATCTACTCCACATTAACGTTTTAGCTTTTAAAGTTATGTCCATAAAAATTTTTTTCTTTAGTTGAGCTTAACACAAAGCCATATTTATTTTGATTCTATCCTTCTTATCTCACAAATGACCCTCGAAATCCCTCTAAAATGGCTGAATTGATTTCTTTACAATTTAGTAAGCTTCTATAAACACGGTTTCCATTCTCTTCCACCTCAACCCAGAGCTTCATGCTGGGTTCCCACTGTAGCTGAGCTAGTATTGAAATATAACGCAAGAATTGGGCGTTCCCAGGGAGAGATTGTAAAGCTGTGCATTTCATTTGCGTTTGCGAAGGGAAGAAGTCAAGCATTTTACACTTATTTTTTGTTAAACCTCCAACCATCTGAAGGAACGAATACAACGTTTTCTCTCTACTTACTGGCTGAGTGCAGGAACATCATAGGATTCATCCACTTTAGCTTTGGAAGCGGCCACAGCTGCTGTTACTAAAAGTCTTTTGGGTTGAAAAGCCTGTCTCAGTTCCTGTGATAATAATAAAACCAAACTGTATTCAAAAGGAATATATGAGGTATTCTTCAATTTGCTATTTGTTTGATTAACTTTGAATATATCGTTTTATCTATTGAAATACATATATTAATTCGCCTGTGATTGAAAATTTCCAAATACTTATTAATCAGGACCAAGCGACTTACGAACATTTGCTTTTACCACCAAAAAATAAAAACTAAACATCAAATATTTTCAAAGAAAAGTTGAATATTTCTAATATTCTTCGAATATTTTTTTGTCTAGAGAAACTTGAATATATTTAGAACATACATGAACATATTACTGTAATGATGCCAGTGTTCGTTCCCTCACCATTGTTTCAAAACTGTTTAGACAACGTCTGTTAAAATTACAAAGATGTTAATGGAGGCCAATTTTCGGTGGGAATTTCCTGCTCTCTGTTTTCTTGGCAACTGTCGTAACTAGTGTTTACTGCAAAATAGCTGTAGCAAGTGTGTTCATTCGAAAATATTTCATCAATTAATTAACATCTGCATACATAATATTTATGGTATCTATTAATTTAAAATATATTTTATATTGTTCATTTTGTGTGTTTCTGGAGTTTTGTATACTTACAGATATATTTTCTTTTTCTGAGATTTTCGACTTATGTCAGAATGGAAATGTTCGTAAGTCGGGGATACCTACAAAAATCTATTTTTTTCTTAAATTCTAAGTTAATATAATAGATCGTATTAATTTATTAAGATTTCTACGAACTTACCTTAACAAAACTTGCAAAATTACTTTTGTCATTTGCTTTTGGATATTCCCAGTCCAGATCCAATCCATCGAAACCGTACTTCTGGAGATATGCAATGGCATGTTGAATAAACTTAGATCTGGAACTAGCACTGGCTACCATAGTGGAGTATTTGGTTCCCGGTACACTATCAGTCCATCCTCCAATGGCCAACAGTACTTTTAGAGAAGGATTTCTCTGTTTTAAACCAACCACCTTTTTATAATAACCTGGAAAGGTAAAGCCAGATGCTGAATGTCTTGTCTTATCTTGTCTTATTACAGTGTTAAAGAGTCATACGAAGTCGATCATCTGATGAAAATACAACGTCTGAGGATTTACTTGGTGTAAATATAAATTATAGCTTACTGTAAAGTCTCATATGATTTTGTTTTTTTTGCCTTTTATATAAAGTTTACGGGAACCGCTTAAAAAAAATCGCTATTACTAAAAATTGCTGTACATGTAAAAATCCTAATACTAGTACTGCCTCTAGTGTAACCCTCAGATCAAGAGCCCCGCTCGCCCAGCCCTAAGGGTGATCAGCACATTCATTCTTGAATGCTGACGATGGCGCTGGTCTTGTGGGGAATTGTGGTACGCTTTGAGTTTTAAATTTCTAGCTAGGAAAATAAATATTAAGTAATCACTGCCATTTCTAGATTCTACCAATATTATTATCCTGCTATTTCTGACAGCTGCAATGTTATTAGTGTATGTATTCTCGTAGTCATTTGCTGTAACATTGACGTTGTTATTTTTGACGGACACATACATGTTAGTTTTCAATCATATGAAAGCCACAAATATTAAATGTGACTGTTCCAGTTTTGCAAGATCCATGTAGAATCATCCGTATCCTATCCAAGACATGGACAGCAACATTTTTCTTTTAACTGTTGAGACAATCATAGAACGTTGAAAAGATCTGATGGTCATTTCACCATCAGATTGGTAAAAAATACGAACTATAGTAAATTTGAATTCCATTCAAGTGATCGAAGTTGATGACGTATTTGGTATCCTGTACAATGACGTAATAGGAACATTGAATTTCTTTTACTAGAAAGCTGTGCAGGTTCTGTTCCGCCTAACATTAGACTGATATTTATCAACAGTTGGTTGTAAGATCTCAATTCTTACACTTTGATATTGAAAGCGCAAAAATCAATCTATAATTGCTTGTTATGTCGTTATCTGTCATTTTTTTTTTAAATGTAGAACTAGTAGAATTCGAAAAGCTATTCTAGAAAATACTTAGCTACACTAAAACTAACCCAATAGCAGCTTTGTGGTGAATGGCGTTAAGATGCTATGAAGCTTAATAACTGGGAATTATTGGATAATCCTGGTTTTAAAAATAACATAGGCTTAAACCTTGGATCCTAACCAATAGCAGTGTTTCTTGAAACCAATGGTAATAAATTAAAAGAGATGAAATTACCTTTGTTCTGGTGATTCTGAATATTTGATTCTCTTTCACTCACCTCTGCCACCGCCATCTTCTAAGTCGAGCCAAGGGTCATGGGATTTCATAGTTAAAGAACTTTCATCCAATACTGCGAAGGAATAGATGATGTGAGTGCATAGGTTGGGATCGATGTTGTCTGGAGTAAACATTCCGTCTCCTTTACGATACGCTGGCCAATTAGCATAGTAACATACCAGGGACGAACATTGCACTTGCAACAGGCAACCAGCGCAAGATAACAGAAAGAAGAAGACCTTCATTGTTACAGCCTAAGGGAAAATTGGAATAGAATAAATTGTTACAGGATTAAACTCAGCTTTTGATTCAAGGAAAAGAAAAAGGAGTAATGCACAATTAGTAAATGCGTGTGACTTAGCTAAACGTGACAAAATACATCGAAAAGTTAAATAATCAGATTTAAAATATTGAAATACATAATTTATGTTCAAGAGCTGCCAATGGCTCTCTTTGTCAAATGTAACACCTCTCTCAATAGAAAGGTATGACTTATCAAATCAGTCAGTCTGTGTGTGTGTTTCTCTAATGACTTTCGAAGCACAGGATGAATCTTCTTGAAACTTGGTATGCTTATTCAAGATTAGAGACTGTCTAACTTTTCTATTTGAAATCTTTTTCAAATGGATCCATGTGGGAAATTAGGGAGAGAAGATGAGAAAAATTAATATAGAAAAGCATTGGAATCTAAACAATGGACTTCTATCCTATTTCTATTAATATCTCATGGTCTTAAATCATGAATAGTAAATGTTACTTTATCCATTCCCAATGATTTGATCCGATTACAATTAATCCGATTACATTAAATAATGCCGATATACTAATTTTTTTTTTTAGATAAAATGGAAAATTTGTTCTGTTTGTATTCAGTTGACTCGGAATATAAAAGCCTTTTCGTTTTTGTCGGTTTTTGTAACTTAAAAAAGAAAAAAATGAAGACTTTTAGAAGATTTTAAGGTAAGCAGGCTTTAAGTTCTTTCGAACTTCTTGCAGATTTTTACAATTCAAATCTCCATTCTTACTTGCGGTCTGTTATTAATATAACAAATATTAATTTTCAAGTTGTTAGAACTGAAATATCTTTGTTTGCAAGTGGTCTATTACAGATGAAGAAGAGATTATTTAATAAATTATTTAAAAGTAACTTTAGACCTAATCAGACGTTTGGGGTCGCGGGAGATAAGCCTCCCAGCGTTCCGCGACCATCTGCACGAAGCTGAGATCGTGAAGTCAGCCCAACCCCTGCCCGCCTTTAACTCTAGGAAAGAAACACGACATTAATTTTAGAGAGAACTGGGTATCCCCTAGGAACAGTCTTGAGGAAAATCCACCGTGGAAAAATTGAAAGAAATTGAAGAAAATTCACGCATGGATTGAAGCAGGCTCCTCAGACCGAAGTCAAGCGTTTTACCACTTGGCTAACGGAGCAACAGATTTGTAATCTATTATTATGTAATTCATTTTTCGAAATAGTTACAAGTTTTTAGTAGAAGTACAACTCTTCCAATTTTCTGAAAATAAAAATAAATTCAATCCTGATTCTCTGCTTAATTTTGTCTAAATCAGATTCACTTTAATAGGGTCAAAGAATTAATTTAATTAGATTTGTGCTAAGGATTAAGGATTTAATATTCCTTATTTAAGATAATGAGATTTTAGCAGAAATAGGATTAAATTCCAATGCCTTTCTAGTCTCCTTCTCGTGATAATTTCTCGACCAAGACCCCCTTGGAGAAGATTTCAAATAGAGAAAATTTAGATCGTCTCTTGTCCTGAAATGTGTTTATCAAGATTTAGGAAGATCCATTCAGCGATATTAGGGGGGCAGGGGACACACACCGACTGAGAAAGTAAGCTAAAAATGTTTTAACAATTTAAAATCTATCTTTTTTTCAGAAAATGGATAAGGACAGAATAATCTCTATAATTCCCTTCTCCACCCAAATTAAATAAATAATGTACAAAATAAAATCTGTAAATTTTATAACAAATAATAACTTTTCACAAGAACATAATTTAACGTGCAGGAAATTGATTAATAAATGTAAACCAACGACTGCTGATAAATAAACAAAAAGACGCCTTTCAGTTTGTCAACAGACGGAATTTCGCACTTATTTTTAATTGTTATTTTTTTGGTTCGGTAGTGATTGTCGGGAGCGAGTGTGATTTCCATTTCTGTTTCTGGGTTTGTCATCGGGGAGGGTGGATCGGGCTGATGAGTTCCCAATAAGGACGAAACGGCCGTTCCCAATTCCTTCTGTTGACAAACTTAAAAGTGTTTTGTTTATTTATGTGCAGTCTTTGGTTTTCATTTATTAAACAACAACTTTTGTTTTATAGTGTACATTACAAATCAAAAACAGATGAATTTTCGTCTTAGGGAGGACTGACCCAGGGATTGTAAGAAAGATTGTGGAAATGGGTCAGGCACTCATGCAAATAACATATCACCAGATCGTTTGATCAAGTAGTGTGGTAGAACATTGTTTTGTTTTGGAATGTTATTTTCGGTCGAACAGGGTTCCAGTTTGATAGGAAGGCACATAGGAATTTTCATATTCCAGCATAATTACTTACTTTAAGAAAAATTTCCACCCATGTTAAATTACTATATTATGTGTGAATTGTAATTTGTAAAATGTTTAGTAAAATACTAAATGAATCGAATGGCGATTTCGGTCAATACACTTATTAACTTTTAAAAATATTTTCAAAAACTTAAAAAGAACAGTTTCGGAAAAAGCATTGTCTTCCTTCATCAAATAACAAAAAGAAAATAACCAAAGGAAAAAATAACAATTAGCAAGAATTAGAGAACAACTGTAAGGACAGTTTGGGATTCTTTCTGTTGAATAGAGTGATTTTCCTCCATTTTATCATAGTTATCTGAAGAAGAAAACGAAGCTTTTCCGAAGCTGTATTTTTAAGTTTATATAAATGTTACTTAAAAGTTGTGTTGAATGACATCATCATTATCATCACATTCCGTTAAAAGATACTTTAAAATGAATAGCTATTTTTTTTAATTACATCATAAAATTAGCAGTAATATCCGTCTTGCTCGGTGTAAGTCAGTGGCTAAAGGTAGAAAACATTTCATGAATCTAAAATTTCTTCTTAAATATTGATGTGTGGTCAAAATGAGTGAGACAAGGGTTCGGTCTAAGGTATCTACATTATATTTATTTACAATTAATTACAGTTTATATACAGGATTAAATAGGTCATCGGATTCTCAAATCCAGGTTAATATTATACATTATGGGATTCTCAAATCCAGGTCGCTGTCAGAGCTTCCTCTTCGGTTCTTTATTTATTAGATTTCGAATCTGTTTCTTTTAATTGATAAGTCAGGAAATACTTAGAAGAAGTTATAGGACGCATGTCAAGTACTTAATTGCGAGGAGGAGGAGAAGTTAAAAAAGGTAATATGATTAGCTTTGATTTGAAATTGGATTTAGTCATGGAAGAAGAAATAAAATAATGGCCTAAGTTTGTTATTAATCTGGTGAATTGCAAACTTTATTTCGGAGTGGATCCAAGTCCAATTGTTAAGGGAATACGTATATTTACATAAACTTATTTTTGTATTTTTATATGCAGATAGTAGGTAAAACAGAATAACAATTATAATATCTTACAACTTGTATCGCAGAGAGAATAAATTGTACAACATTTTAAAAAGATTTAAAACTTACTTTTAAGCCAAAATTTTAAATTCCGTCCATCATTAAAATCCGTCCATGATTAAAATAACCTAAAAACTGTTTATCCTATTTTAGAAGTTCTTTCTCAAATGATTTTGCTCTAAATCGAACCAATAGATAAGAAGATATACTATATACTACACATATTATATACATAATATCACTTGTAAATGCTAAGTCATCAGGTCATTCAAAGAATAATGCAATGATCAATATAAAACTTCGTATTTAGGAATTTAGTCATAATATCTACATCTGATTATATTTTCATGAATGTACAGGGTGATTATAATTAAAATTCAACTTTCAACATTCTGTAAAAAAAGAACCACTGCTCAGAATGACCTGAAATTTGAACTGAATATACTCGAAGAAAGGGGAAATGGTATGGCATAAGAAAAAAAAATAGTTCCAAATGTTAGCAATAGATGGCGCTTTAATCATCATAATATGCAAAAGACAAGACGAGCAATTTGTTATAAAAATGCGGAGTACATGGCGTTTTCCTCATATGGCTTCTGAGACTCTCGCCATGACTCTCTCAATGAAGGATAGCGCTCTGCTTGTGAAGCTCTTTTACAAGAACGGTGATTGTGCGCCAGTAGCTCCGAAGAAGTTCCGGACAGAAGAAGTAAAAAGTATGAAAAAAGACTGTGGTCCGATGTCTGCCAAGGGTCTGGAGAAAATGATGAAGAAATTCAAAGAGACAGGTTCTTTTGAAGTGAAATCTGGCAGAGGGAGGAAACCAATTGTTTCGACTCCAGTAGAAGATCCCACCCCTCTTCTCTCCAAACAATCCAGGAAGAGAAGAGGGGTGGCGTGCAAAAGTGCAGTGCATGGAATTGGCCGAACTTTGGACATGCATGGTAGCACGGTGCATAAAATTATACAGTAAAAGAAAGGTTTGCTCTAGAATTTCTTGCTCGCATCGAAGTGGACAATGAATGGCCGTGGAAATTTTGTGGACAGACGAAACCCATTTCTATCTCCAAGGACATGTCAATACTCAGAATTGTAGAATATGGGCAACGGAAATCCGTTCGCACATGAACCAGTAACTCATCATTCTGCAAAGGTAACTGTGTGCTGCGGGTTGACGCCAGCGTTTATCGTAGGGCCATTTTTTTCGAGGAGATAGGTCGTGCGGGTCCTGTTACCTGTATCTTCAATGGGAAACGCTATGAAAGTCTTTTGCGTAACCAAGTCATTCCAACACTTCAACAGCGTGCATGTGTAGGTAGCATCATTTTTATGCAAGATGGTGCTCCTCCGCACCATTGCAATGCCAGTGAAGCAGCTGCTCAAGAGGCATTTCGGAAATGATAGAATTATCAGCCGCCATTTTCCAACAGCCTGGCCGTTAAGATCACCTGATCTCAATACTTGTGGGGTCATCTGAAAAGTGTGTTTAGTGATCCGATTGCAAACTTAGCTGAATTGAAGGCACGCATTGCGCAACACATTCACAACGTGACCCCTGAGACACTCCGATCTGTTGTAGAACATGCTGTTTCTCTGTTTCAACTTGTGGCAAAAAACGGTGGACAGCATATTGAAGATGTCTTGCGCAAGTCTCGTGATAATTAAAACCCGATTTGTTGCTTTTTATGCGTTTTTGACCTCAGGACAATTAAAAACCGATTTTTCCCATTCGACGTGGTACGACCTTGCGGTAATGGATGTGCTTTCAACTAACAGTGCCACAACTGTTGAATGAAGGAAGTCATTTCTTCAGTAAAAACCCGATACAATGAACATGCACAATGAACAATGCACAATGTTGGTTTAACGTGCAACTCATTTCATAGCCGTCATATTGCGATTCAAATGTCACTTGTAGCCGAACTCATTTATGTAATGACGCTTAAAGCGCCATCTATAGCTAACAATTGGAACTATTTTTTTTTTTCTTTTGCCATACCATTTCCCCTTTCTTCGAGTACATTCAGTTCAAATTTCAGGTCATTCTGAGCAGTGGGTTCTTTTTTTTTTTTACAGCATATTGCAAGTTGAACTTAATTATAATCACCCTGTATATCTATTTTAAAGGATCGATGTAACTTTTATATTTAAGTTAATTTTCAAGTGGTCCTTGAAAAGAAATTAGCACGAGAAGGCGACAAAAATTCCCATAAAACAAAACAAAACAAAAAATATCTCTGTCGCGCATCTATCGCAATAAGTATATTTCCCAAAGGTCAACCACCTTGACATTTGTGAATAGTATTTGTTGATCATATTTTAATAATAAAGTTTGATATTCAGCCATTTGAAGTTAAGATCAGTTTTAGTTGAAAAGTCCAAAATTTCGGAAGTTATCAAAATCTCAGCTTGGAAGGCACGCGTCCCACTTCTCAGCTCCGCCCTCTAAAAACCCGTGAACAGATGTCGACTTTGTTGTTACTTATTTGTAGTTATTCCAATGGCTAAAAAGCTGCACAAAGTTTGGGGGAAAAGCCGTAAAAACAACTCAGTTATTAAGGGTTTGAAGATAGGAAAAAATGTAAAAAAGTTGAAATTTCTATTGCCCGCCATTTTGCAACGGTTGATCCGATTAGGCTGAAATGCAGAACCAGCCGAGTCCTTAAAGATATCTAGTACCCATAAAAGTTTTAGCTCAAAAGCTCAAAATTTACGGCAGTTATCCACCCAACTTTCAGATCACGCACCACTTTTAAAACCCGCTCTCTGAAAACCCGTGAACAGATTTCGAATTTTTGATGCTTATTTGTAGTTCAACCAATGCCGTAAAAGTTCTGAAAAGCTTGTGGCAAAAACTCCAAAAAATTCGTGACTATAAAGTTTTGAAAAATAGTAAAAAATCTCAAAAAGTGGAAATAAATTTTGCCTTTTTTTTTAATTGAAAATTTGGATTGAAAATTTGGCTCTAGTAGCGTGTTGGGTCTTCTTTAGCCCTCAAAACAGCCTGAATTCGTCGACAAGATGCTGAAAACGTTGTTGAGGTATTGTGTACCATGCAGACATGAGTGTGTCGCGCAGTTCCTGAAGATTTGAAGGAGGCGTAGGCCTGGAGTGAACAGCCCATTTCAGCTCATCCCACAGATTTGCAATTGGGCTGAGATCCGGGGACTGAGCGGGCCACTGCAACAAGGAAAAGTCATCGTCATGTTCCTCAAACCATCTTATAGTGATGCGGGCTTTGTGCACCGGCGTATTATCCTGCTGGAAGTAGCCATCTGCATGAGGATAAATTGTTAACATCTACGGTTGCACACGGTCAGCTACGATATTTAGGTACACTCCAGCATCTAGTAGCGAATTTCCAGAGGTATCAACGAACCCAACCTGTGCCATGAAAACATCCCCCACACCATGACACTCTCCCACCGGCTTGAAGAGTTGTTGTGAGACACAGCAATTGTGCGCACAGCAGGGGTGTACCTAATAAAGTGGCAGGACGTATATACAATACACACACACATATATATATATATATATTAATTATATAAGTAATAACAAAATTTTTAATATAATTACTGCAGATTTTGAAAATTTATTTACTAATATACCTTTGGATTCTTTATTACAACAAATTAAATTTTTAATTTCAGAATTTGATATAAAACATTTATTTAATATTTCAATTAATAAATTTCTTAATTTTCTTCAATTTAATTTATATAATAATTATATTGAATCTCATAATGAAATACATTCACAAATTAAAGGTATAGGTATGGGGGTTAATTATAGTAGAATTCTTGCTAATTTATTTTTATTGGCATACTAGCTGTACCCGGCATGCGTTGCAATGCTACTCAAAAAAAGAAAGGGCTCGGTGAGAAGGGGCCGTAAATATAAGGTCCCGGTGTCGATCGGGTGGGGCAATTAGGCCCTTGTGTTGCCATCCCCCTACCCAAGTGTGGTGTCCATGCCCCCCCATAGGAGAGCGAATTGTTCCCTTTTTGCAGTTGACTTGGGGGGGCCCGAGAAGGGGCAGTAAATATAAGGTCCCGGTGTCAATCGGGGGTGGGACACTTAGGCCCTTGTGTCGCCATCCCCCCACCCAAGTGCGGTTTCCCTGCCCCCCATAAGAGAGCGAATTTTTCCTTATTTGCAATTGACTTGGGGGCCCGAGCAGGGGCCCTAAATATAAGGTCCCGGTGTCGGTCGGGGGTGGGACATTTCAGCCTTTGTGTTGCCTTCCTCCCACCCAAGTGTGGTGTCTCTGCCCCCATAGGAGAGCGAATTTTTCACTTTACACAATATTTATGTAGTTCTCATTTTAACCACCAGGTGGATATTGGGTAATCAGGGATTTTACACCTTTTCAACCCCTGGGGGGGGGGGTCCAGGTTCTAAGGTAGCCTATCTTTTCCGCAGGGTCCTAAAGAGTAATTCTGCAAAGTTTGGTCCAGATAGGTCAAAGGGCCTAGGAGTGTATAAAGGACAAAGAAAGAAAGAAAGAAAGAAAGAAAGAAAGAAAGATACATTCATTTTTATATATATAGATAGATGAATATCAATTTGGAATTACTACCCCTTTACAATTTAAAATTTATAAATATATAGATGATTTAATTATTTTTAATGCTTGTTTTGACATTACAAATATAGAAAACAAAATTTATAAAAACATTATTAAATTACAGCAAACTAATAATAATACTGATTTTGTTGATTTTTTAGATTTAAGAATATATTATCATCAACAAATTTCATATATTAAATTATTTAATAAAACATTTTTATTTAATTTTAAAATTAATATATATATATGTGTGTGTATGTATATTGTATATACGTCCGGCCACTTTATTAGGTACATCCCTGCTGTGCGCACAACTATATATAAACATAGGGGTCCAGAACTATATACTCACTCTTTGATAATCAATATCTCGGGAACAAAATGACATAGACGTACAATTCTTGCGCCATAGTGTAGTTCAATGATGAGGATTCTGCAGGGAATTTATCTGGTCTGACGAGGCGCAGTTCAAACTCAATGGTTCTGTAAACCGTACAATTGTGTGTACTGGGCTCCTGTCAATCCACACGTTCACGTAGACAGGGAAGTGAATCTACATGATGTCATCGTGTGATGTGGTCTATCATCTCGCGGATTGATCGGCCCTTTCTTTTTTGAAGCTACTGTAGCTGATGATACGTATCTCCATTTGCTGCAAACATCGATTTTCCCTGCTATTCGAGAGATGTTATGGCGATGAGGTATTTACCTACATCAAGATGGTGCTCCATCTCACTACCATCGCGACGTCAGGGCGCACTTGGATGCCACTGTACCTGGACGATGGGTAGATCGCGTAGGTGCCATTGATTACCCACTCCAGACCTAACACCCCTGGACTTCTACCTGTGGGGGACCTTGAAGAATGAAGTTTATGGGCAAAAGCCAGCTACACTGGAAGCGCTAAGAGAATCCATCAAAGCATCGTGCGCAGCCATCACACCGGACACACTGATATCCTTAGTTCGCTCAGCAGTTGAGTGCCATTGATGCTGTACTGCCGTTGATGGTGATCACTTTGAACACCGACAATGACTCGTATGACCATTGCCATCTGTTGAACAATTCTTGAACTACACAATGGTGCAAGAATTGTACGTCTATGTCATTTTGTTCCCAAGATATTGATTATCAAAGAGTGAGTACATAGTTCTGGACCCCTCTGTATATATATTCGTGATCTACAACCCCTCATCGGTGTTTCATCAAAAGGTCCCGTTTAGGTAGGGGAGAACGCAATAGTGTTTTTTTCTTTCGAATCTAAGTAATGGATTTCTGTTCCTTTTGTATTACTATTTCATTTTCTTTAAACAGTGAATTCGGCAATTTAACTAATTCGGATTTAGTAATTTTTTGAGAAAAAGGGAAATTTGAATTCAGCTGATATAATATTAGAATTTGAAAATTGAATGAAAATTGAATGAAAAAGACAAAAAAACAAAACAAAACAAAAACACCCTAGATTACTAAAAAAATATCAAGAAATTCTTAAGAAATAACGTTTAAGTCAAATAGCTCATTCAAGGATCTTGTATTTTATCTATATTTGTCATTTTGTAAAATATTATATATATATATATATATATAAAAAAAAAGATTGAAAAAAAAAAATACAAATTTACAAGATTTTGAATAAGGGATGGAGAACGTAAGGGTTTTGGAAGAAAAGAATTTCGAGTTGAAATGAAATTTTGGAACACTGGATTAAAGGATAACAAAAATTTAAGGAAAAATAATGTAGAGATTGTCTGGTACCTGAGGGGTTCTAAATTCGCCTGCGGTTGAAAATCTTGTGGTTGGATCTGAACTGCTTTGATTATGAGATACAGTTAATGCTTGTCTAGCCCCTGATGGACGTCAAGATTGTTGATGACAAAGCGTTTTGCTATTTCCCTTGTGGTTTTATCAGATGAAACATCGTTTCCTTTCTAATGTTGAAAGAAACATCCTTCCCCAACCATAAAATAAGAAAGGAGATAATCTTAATCCAACCCAAAGCAACAAGGAAGAGAATAAGGATATCCCTTCGACAAGGAAAAAAACAAGCCCTTCCCTGCTTTACTTAATAAGGGATTCATCTTTTAGAATAATGAACTATTTGTTGCTGTACTTACGAATATTCCTTTCGATTTTTAAAGTTACAGATTGGACAGCTGATTTTGGGTTCGCAGCCGTCCTGGTTACTTTTTCCAGAAAAAGTCAATAGGTATATTTATAATAAAAAAGTATTTAGTCATAAAGTTTCGGCCTTAATAAAATAATAATAAAAAAAAAATCTTTATAGTAGCATAGAAAGTACGAAATCAATCACCAATCACTCTACTGTAAATAAAAAAAAAAAAAAATAATTCACAATCAAAGATTAATTTACATCACCAATTAATTTATGATTATTAGGTCACATTAACATTATTAGTTGACCTATAAAAGTGCAGACTTCTAGAGCCTTAAGAAAAGTTGACCTTAAAGTAAGTCTAAAGTTACGAAATTTAATGAGATCTAGGCAATAAGATTAAAAATAATCTTACTGTAAGCGTATTATTTCTTGAATTACTTAAGGGCTCCTATTTTGGTCAGTATTTAAAGGTAGTTCATATGATAGGCTTAAATATTCCAAAATTTAAAACGATATACACAATTTTCGAATAAGAAATTTCATGTAAATTAGTGTGTTGTTATTTGAAATATTTCAGGAAACTGTATTCGGTCCTTTTTGTGTAGAGGCCATAAACAGCTACTATTAAAAAAACATACAGCAAGTACATACATCAAAATATTTTCAGGGCTGCGTAATAACATTTAACTCTCAACGTTTGATGTTGATCATTGCATTTTCTTTTAAGTTAATTATGTTTGTGTTTATCACTTGGTCTTCGTGATTTGCTTGCGAATGACACAACCGATTTTGAAGATATTTTCTGGATAATTACAGAACGGTAAAGTGTTTGTATTGTATAAGAAGGAAACTCGAAGAGAATCTCAAAAAGTCGTCTTCTTCAAGCATTATCATAAATAAATAAATAAATAAATAAATAAAAATTTGCGAAATCATAGAGTGATGTCCGAAATTATTCATTCGATTGGGCAATTATTTGCAGTTGAAAAGATGAAGAGTCAAATATGGTCTTGATTGAGTAACATCGAACATTGATTATATTTTTGAATAATAATAATAATATAAAGTGAATTTACTTCGACCTACACCTACTCCTTTTCTATACATCACTATAATAACTCGGTGAAATGCTTCATATAGAAGCCGTGGAGCCTATGTGATTACACTACTTTAATTTTATACAATATACATTTAATACCTTGACTGAGCAAGCGAAATATTCTTACTGTCCGTTTTGTTCTGTTTGTATCATGCTGTAGGGATTCCCCTAAATACTGTTCTTTTCGAAAGCGAGAAGTAGCACTCGCGGACGATTCCACTCCACAAAGGGGTGATACGCTGAGATGGGCACTTTCCTAAGACCTGTTTTTCTTTTAGTATCTGTTATTTTTGCGATAGTATTTATTCTTTCCCGAAAAGCGCAAATAGAACGAAGCTACTAGTAAACTAACACTATAAAAAATAAACATCCCCTCTTTGTTTCTCCTCACACCTATTTTGATGAAATCGAAGGAGACCTGACGCTTGCGCAAAAGCGTTGAAGGCTCTCGTAAACAAAACCGAACAGTATGTAGGTTATATATGGCCCAACTTAATCACATCCACATTTAATCTTAGCTTCTATCCTTCAAAAATGATCCAAAAATCGCTCGTTAAAAATACCTGACTGATTAAGATTTGGTTTATGGTCCAAATATTAACGCGATTATTATGAGCTCCACCCCCACGCAACTGAATATTCCATGTAGTAGATATAAACATTTACTTAAAAAAAAAAAAAAAGAAACCACATAATTGAAAGATATTACCGTGCGTTTGATTCCAGTAACAAAAAAAAAAAATAATAAATTTCAAGCCAATACATTCCAGTCAATTACTAAAAACTCATATATTTAAAAAGGTACATTACATAATCTTTAAATTTAAACGTTTTCCCTTGAAAATTTTCAATTGAAAATCAATAATGCAAAACTTGACGAACGCATGTAAATTTATTAAAAAGGAAGGAAGATCTTTCATATTTACTAAAATGATATTGTGAAATGGTTAAAAGTTTCTTTTGCAAGGCTTTTCCCCCCTCAGTTTCCTTCCAACTTTTATCCCCTAATGGCTGGACCAATGGAAGGCATGAACGTAGGGGGTATCTGGGAAAGTAAGTAGGGGAATGGGTTGCAGGAAAAAAAATAGAAAAATTCTGAGAATTGGAAGCGAATGTTCGCTATCTCCGATTGTATTTGTAAGAAGAGCGGTTTCTCAAATAAGCTATAAAAACACAAGGCTTTGAAAAATAGGAAATCAGTGCTAATCTATTTTTTTGTTGAGACACATCCTTTTTATTCAGTTTTATCTCTCATAAAAACAAACAGAAAAGGAAACGCGAACGACTGAATCCTCGCAACAAGTGATAAGAAATTGCCCAAAAGATCCACAACAAATAGGCCTATTTCGCTGTTTTGAGGTAAGTTTTTACAATGAAATTGACTCTATAATAATTCAGGAAGGAGTAATAGCGATTAAAGGTTTATGAGTCTCTTAGTGGAATTATAATAAAGAAATGAAGAATTTTGGGACACTTCAGAGATTTGGGCCTAAACAAATGCTAGTTCTTAAACTAAAATATTTTCGTAAAAAAAAGGTGAAATCGGAGAGATTTGCAGGTAAGTTATTTAAAAATGGTTTTGCACGATCTTTTACTAGAAAAACTAACCCTCATCTGGCTAACTGCGATTTGAGATAACAATATGCACCATTGTATCCCTGCGCGGATATATCCTTACGAAGACTGTGATTGGCAGATACCGTATTCTCCGGTTTAGCCCCATTAGCCTACGGAGGAGCGGGGATTTGGTACGGCTTGTAAATTGCATTTTCCCCATTGCATCCGAAAATGAAAAAAAAAAAAAAAAAAATCAAGAATGTTGGATTGGAAAGTTATGCCCTATTTGTAGATACAAATGGTTTTTTTGGTTGATGGATCATCCTCCCATTCTAATATCGTGGTACTATCTAAGTTTTCTATTTAAAATCTTTTCCTAGAGGATTCTTATCGATAAATGAGCACTAGAGTACGATAAAAATTCCCACAGAAAAGGGGCTGTTCAAGTATTACGTCAGCATTCAAGGCGGGGATGGTGGTGGTTATGTAATACTTGAACGGCCCCAAATCATTAAAACCTAAGCAATGAATTTCTATCTTTAAAAATGGATTTAATCCTTTTAGTTAACATGGGCGTGGTTTGGTAATTCTTAAATTTTTTTTTAGGAAATTGACAATTTCTATTGTTTGTATTCAATGCTGTAATTTGAATACATCATTGTTGGTCTTTCGTTTTTGTCGTTTTCACGATTAACAAAAACAAAGAAAAGTAATGAAGAAATTTTAAAATTTCTCTCGTTCTCTCACGCCTTGTCTTATTCTACGACACTGATTTTTTTCCCTCTTATTTTTCTTGAAACTTTGATTAGATTTTTATCTGTTATTGGCTGAGGTTGGAATGTTGGTATCTGTTGCACCAACTGTGTGTTCTTGTGTATTTTTCTTTCTTTCTTTTTTTTTTATAATAATTAACATTTCATTCTGAGACTGAAGCTGCTTCAGCGCAACACAAAAAAGCAGGTTTAGTATATTTTACATTTAACAATAAATTTAACTTGCGTAAATCATAATCACAATAACACAATAAACACCCCCTCCTCTCTTATTTATTTTAATATTTTTAATTTCATTATGTCGATACCTAGAAAAAGTCTTTCGATTGGATAGACGAAATATTAGTCATATCTGGTGTATTTATATTTATTTGCAGTGAAGGAAAGTATTTAAATAGAAATGTCTATCAGTTTTTTGTGACATAGAATAAGGCTTC
>JAFIDM010002131.1:103270697-103281745 GCA_023159025.1 Thereuonema tuberculata
AATATTATATCTTTTTCTTATATTTTGTGTCTGGTCCTTCATTTTAAGAACTTAACAATGTTCAGCCAGTATAAAATTTTCAATTCATTTTTATTTTTATGCAAATAATATGAAATTTTACTATTGCGTTTTTCTTTCTTATTTTGCGAATCATGTTAAAACGACTGGACGACTTTTCATAAAATTTTAATTTTCTGCTTTTGATTTCATCTTATTATTAATGGTCCAGCTTCAAATAGAGGCACAGTTATTTTGATCTCCCCCCCCCCCCCCCCTCTTTCCCTTTAATTTTCCTCTTTTTTTTTTTTTTTTTTTTTTTTTTTATTTCCCCCTTTTAAAATAGTGGCACTTTTTTTTTTCCCCCCCCCCCCCCCCCCATTCTTTACAACTGAAATTCATCATTCGAATGATCTCTGATTTCTTTACAATTTGATAGGAGGCTTATTAGGTTCATAAAATTCACATCAAATGGTTAATCCGTTCTAATTATGAGTAAAGTTTTATAAAAATCCTTAAAGAACTTAAAGGTTACTTTCCTTACATTTTTATTTATTTATTTTTTTTGGTTTTCTTAAATCATGAAAACAATGCAAACGACAAGTATTCTGTTTGTTTTAGTTTACGTTCCTAGGAAAAGGAGGCTCATGAAATTAGTGAGTCTGTGTGTGTGTGTGTCCTTCCCTATTACTTTTTAAACCGCTGGATGGATCTTCTTGAAACTTGGTTTGCCTATTGAAGGACGACCTAATTTTTAAATTGAAAATCTTTTTCAAGTGGGTTTTTGTCGAGAAATTAGCGCGAGAAAGAAACTAAAAATCCATAAAAAAATTATTAGAATCTAAACAATGAATTTCCATCGATTCATAATCAATGGCTATTAATCCTTATTAGTTAATCCATTAATTTCTGCGCTGTTTGAGATGATTAAAATTAATCGAATTTAAACAACTTAATTAAATAATGCAAATTAAATTAAATTATTTCAGAAAATGGAAGAATTAGTTGTGTTTATATTCGACAGAGATTTTAATTTAAAAATATCTTTAAAAGAAGGCTTAGGTGTTTCGTTTTTGTTATTTTCACGACTTTAAAAAAATTCAAGAAAAATAATAAAAAAGTTTTAAAATAAAAGTAGACTTTACGTTCTTTCTCGTTAAATTTTCCAGGCTCTGATAGTATAAATAAATTCTCATTAAATTGCTTAGATGTGATTAATTTTAAATAACTTAAAGCTCGCGCCGATATTAAGAGGATTCAAAGGAAATCATCCATGGTTTCGATTCGAATGTTGTTCAGCTGGAATTTTTTGTCAACTTCACGCCCTTTTTTATTTCGACAAGGACCACACGGAAAAAAAATGCAATATAAACGTTAAATTGTCTCTTTCCTATAAATATACATGCCAAGTTTCAAGCTGATCCATTCAGCGGTTCAAAAGTTATAAGGAAGGGTGAAAACACAGACAGACAGACAGACGAAAATATGTCGTGATAAGCCTAATTTCTTTTGCTCGAATATTCAATTATTTACTTTTTACTTTTTTTCATTTAGATTCAACATGAAGTCCACACTGGTGTTGTTAACAGTTGCTTTGAACCTCCTGTGTTTCTCCCACGGTGCTAAGATTGTGTGTTATTACGCCAGCTGGGCAGCGTATAGGACTGACCAGTCGAAACTGGAACCCAAAGACTTGGATCCCAACTTGTGCACTCACCTCATTTACTCCTTCGCCGTTTTGGATCAAAATACTCATAAGCTGAAGGCACAGGATTCGTGGCTCGACTTACAGAAGGACGGAGGTAAAGCATTCTGTTAATAAATAAGAGTTTAGGGTAGAATATTAATGAAAAGCAACATCACTCCCACAGTCACAAATGAAGCTCTTCAAAAAACTTGAAGCCAATTTGCTTTTGGAAAAAAAAAATTCAGTTAAATTATTATTTAGGAGCTCAATTATCCATGGGTGTCCAATTAATCATGATCCTCTTTAGCACATACACATTATTTTTTTCTTTTAATTCTCAATGTTTAAACAAACAAAACTCACTGACTTTCTATCAAAATAAGTTTAAAAATATTAAGATTTGTATTTACAAGAATATTTCCCTTATGTTTTTATATGGTTTCTTTTTATATTTATTCCAATAAGCGTAATTTGAATTAACTGTGTTTTTCAATTGGCCATCCCCAATTACTACTGACGTTTGTCTGTACGTTAACATCTTATATTTTCTTTTTTAACGTCGTTCAAACAAAGGAAAAGGCCTCCGCTGAACACAAGCAGTAGAGATCTTTCATTTTCTAATTTAAAGATTAATTAAATCCTCATTACTTACTTCAGTAGTTTGAATTCAATTAATATGAATCGTAATACAGACATTATAAGATTACAAAGCGGATTAATAGCCTTTGCTTTAGACAAAAATAGATCTCTATTGTTTGCTTTCTAATGTTTTCCTATAGAAGTAATCTCCTCGTGCTAATTTCTTGATAAAGAGCCATACAGAAACAAATTAAAATAAAAAAAAATGAGATCATTTCGTGTCCTTCAATGTATATTTCAATTTCAAAAAGATTCATGCAACAGTTCAAAAGTTGTTGAGGGGGGGGGGGAGGTATGTGGAGGAGGTACACCCACACACACACAGACTTACTGATTTGATGAAAGTAGCCTTAACAATGAGTCGTATCCATAAAATCTCTGAGCTGTTTATCAATTAGATAAATCTGGCTGATGAGTTAAATCAAAAAAAGCTGTCCCAGATTCCCATCCCATTTCTAATATGGTTTCGAAAATGTCCATTTTGTGTTTTTTTTTTTTTGTTTTTCGTTCATTGATCCTGTTGTCCTGACTTTTTTTTCTCATTACGGTTTTTGGTTAATGTCAAAACTCATACGTATGTATATATATATATATATATACTGTATATCTACAAAGTGTTGCAAAATTCGCATGTAATATTCACCCACTGTAGATGTACCGTAATTAAATTAATTAATTAATTAATTAAATCAAGTACTGTAGTTGTAAATGTTAATACTACGTACGCCAGTTTACAACCGTCATTCCGATTTTTGTTGTTTCTCTATCTTGTTAGTTTTTATTTTATTGTAAATAATTACCCAAATACTGCATAGCACCGAATAAAATTGAAACCAACAAAAATAGCACTTTCAGATCAATGTGTGGGCTCACCTGCAAAACATTTCGGATGGTGTGGCAAAGGATATGTTCTCTCCGAAAGGCTCACTTTAGGACCACCTAACGCCGTAATGGGCCGTTTCCGGACATGGGTTCATTAGGAATATATTGATTCTTAGCCATGCCCCAACACGTGGTTTCAATATTACCATTTATATATATATGGTAATTTTCGGGAGATTTGACATATATATATATATATATTTTTGGGAAGTTTGCTTTCAAATCAACTGTTAGTTAATTAGACACAGTGCACATAGGGAGAAAAAATAATCTGAAATCATCAACCTGGCAATTCAGAAGGTAATATGGTCTGAAAACTTTCATCCATTACCACCTGTTTTTCTTTTATTTTTCCCGATTCAGGGCTGATGGGAAATTAGTTGGCATGGAGAATACAGCATGAAGCTTAAATAATTTTTAAAAAGGGCAGCCCAGACGTGCTTTCTTTTTAACCATGCAGTCGTGTTTAATCTCAATGATAAAGACACCTAAAGGTGAATTGCTACAGAAACATTGGAATATAGGACGAAGTATCTGTGGGTTTTACTTGACTGGTAATTTATCTGTAATTGCCAATTGAATGACATAAAAATTGAACATATGTGAAGTACGTACAGTCATCCTTAGAAAATATCATAAATTATTGTCGTACTTCTGAAGGCTTTGCAGCTATAGGGAGTCTACATATAGTAAATAGGAAAAATTCCTTTTCAGAATCCTAACATTTGAAAGAGGAATTACATTTAATGCTATTTGGAAGATAGTTTAAATCTACTGATTTAAAGATTACACAAACAGTTTCTAAAAACGTTCGGTCTTGTATCGTTACTCCGCACAGATCCCCTGTAAAAGCAAGTTAAATTGTTATGTAATTTGGTAAATGATGTAATGTTTAAATTTTTTAATGTTTAGGTTTCTACAAGAAGCTGACAGAACTGAAAAGACGAAATGGTAAGCTGAAAGTATTGCTAGCTATAGGAGGTTGGACTGATAGTAAACAAGGTAACAAATACTCTGATCTGGTTGCCGATGCCAACAAGCGCAGAGCTTTCATTAACGATGCCGTTGGATTTCTAAAACGCTATGGCTTTGACGGACTTGATCTCGACTGGGAATATCCCAAAGCAGGAGACAAAGGGAATTTCGCCACTTTCGTTAAAGTAAGTATTGATATTAAAATAGCTCTAATTAGAAGAGAACTTGGCTCATTAAAGGCTTAATAAGTTATAAGTTATTACCTACTGTTATGTTGTGATTGCTTGATACCAGGATAAAAGTCAGGTGTCAGACTGAAGTTCTGTAATACTTAGAATAAAAAAACTACACCTACATTGGGAACAAATGAAGATATATTGAAACACTTAAAGATTTATTGGAAACACTTGCGGAAGCCTTTGAAACAGGCAGATATATTAGAAATATATGCAGATCAGTAAAAACTCATGCAGATACATTGAAACATATGGAGATAAAAATAGGAACAGACACATTCATAGATTTATTGAAACCTATGCAGACACATTGAATTATATGCAACTACTACATTAGAAACATATGTGAGACATTCTAAGTTTGAATAAGTAAAAATAGTCAACCATCAAATCAACCATCAAAAATAATCAACCATCAAAAAACAAAAACAAACAAACTAAAGAATAAAGATAAAATAATAATTACACCCAACTTATGGAACTCCTTTTTTCTAGCCTATGTAAAGCTAATTGGATAGCTCTCAACACCTGAAATTAAAAATGATAAACAAAAGTCACTTAATTCATAATAATCATAAATCTACTGATTGTTTCGAATGTTTTCTTTACTTAGATTATCAATTATTAATCCGCTAATATTAATACTACCCCTTTTTATAGAATTGAAGAATCTTCTATTCTCTGATTACTCATGTATATCAAAATGAACTTATATTGTTATTATAGAGTGGCTGTGCTGTGAGTATAACAACTTTACAGCGAAAATTTCTTGGATGGTTTTAAATATTTTGATGACTCTCATAGTAAACTTTAAATTAAAAAAGAAAAATGAAACTCAATAAGATTTAGAGGTTTTTCTTTTGGCGACACCACTTCTGGTCTATTGGCTTTGTAGATTGCTTTTTTTTTTATTGGAAGAATAAAAAATTAGAATAAATTCCTTAAATTAGAATAATAAAAAAAAAATCTCTTATGTTTTGTGTCCTTTTTAAGAAAAACATCTTTCCCTAACTTTAAGAAACATCAGTTGTATGGGAGATCTGTTAATTTTATTAAATAAAAATGTTAAAAAAGAAATTTCTTTAGATTTCAATTCAATCAGAATTTATTAAAGATACAGGAAGCAACGAAAGGTAATTATTTTATTTATTTTTTTAATTAGGAATTAAAAGGCAAATTCCGTGGTTCTGGTTTATTAGTGACTGCAGCTGTTGCTACAAATAGGTACCAGATCGATCAATCCTATGACATTCCATCCATTGCAAGGTAAGACATACATACAGACATTATGAGCAGTGGCGTAACAAAGGGGGGCGGTCCGCCCCGGGCCCCCGCCTGAGAGGGGCCCCACCAGCCAGCCTCGGGGCCCCATCCACCCAAGTATCCCGACCAGCCCCTTTTTGAACTAGAGATTCCTTTTTTTTTTTTGGTTGTGGAATAATGGAACTCCCGCCCCGGGCCCCCAAAGTCGATGCTACGCCACTGATTATGAGCACACTTTTCAAGGTCAAATCCTCTATATTTCAGTGGTCTTAAAGTTTTTCATAAACGAGAAATGATTTGAAAGGGGTTGTACCTCTCCCCCAATCATTAAATGAAAACATTTTAATTGAAATATCATCTTATCCTCCTCCCCCATATCAGGAAAAAGGATGCTGCTGTTTATTGGTTGAACCACTATCCTACACCTTTCCCATTCCAAGTTCGTGGCTAGGCTTCTAAGAGTTGATCTATTTTAACTCTTCTACTGCTAGGCTTATTTGTTGATTTGAAAGTATTGTATCTATTTTTTTGTGTTATTAAACTTCTTATGTTGAATTTATAAATTTTTATTTAAATTAGTTTTATCATTAATTCTTTTTTAAAAAAAGGATGCAGTCTTTATTGCAATATTTAAGGTTTCTTGGTAAAGAAGCTTGCGTATTTTCTATAAATCTAATTATATTTTTTTTCTTCTTTAATAAAATCTAGGGAATTGGATCAAATTCATTTGATGACGTATGATTTTCATGGCTCTTGGGATAAACAAACGGGTCTTCATTCAGCCTTACATCCAGTCAATGCTGGTGATCTTCTTAATGTGGTAAGTTTAATGTAATGCTTTTAAAATTATAATCTATAGTTACTTTGTTAAAGAAAAATTTTTCAGACTTAAAATTTTATCTCACTTTACTGTGCAGTTTCCTGCACAGTAAAGCAGGATAATGCTGATAAGTTCTTTCGATTACTCATTTTCCTAATAAACATCGTTTGTGCCATTAGGATGTAATTACGACGGATTCAGATACATTTTATCATTTTGTAACTCAAAAATAATGAGAGAGATATGTCCTCTGTGCAATCTAAGATGTACATATCTAAGACGTACACTCTTGGATACCATCTGTGCGATTGGAGATTAATATCATCTGTCATCCAATAAAGAACATTGTCTTGAATTGTCTTTTTCCTTGAATCCTCTCACAAAGCCAAGCCTCAACTATTAACAGAAAACAAGTAAGAAATGTAAAGAAGTGCGTAATGCTACATGATGTAATTTGTCAAGCATAAAAAATTGCTATTGATTCCTAAGAAAACTTTCCAGAGAAGCCTCTTTGAATATGTGGCTTGCTATGAATCATTAACGATAAGAAATATTTTGAATATGTAAATATTTTTCGAAAGTCTTATGTCCTTCCAGAATTATCTCAGCTGATGGCACAGTATGGATAAGATGAGCGGAATAAATTTTGATTGGCTTTTTGATGTTCATATGGCTTTTTTTTTTCTTATAAAGATGGTAAAATTGGTTTTCTACACATTAAAAAAACAGCATAATTAAAAAAAAAAAAGCACATATACAGTCACAGTCAAACCTGCAAATATTGAAATATATTTTTAATATGTCAGAATCTAGTTGTAAGAAATAGTCTTAAATATGGATTATCAATGGTTTTAATATTACATATTTCTTTGTTAAAAAAAGAAACAAAAAAAAAAAAGGAATAACAGACTCATTAATAAAAATTAAGCAAAAAATTAAGTATCTATTTCAACATGTCCCATTTATATTGCGTCGCATCTGACAAAGTATAGTATAGAAAAACATTCTCTTATGATTCTCATTCTATTTAGATGTTGTTGAAGATGGTATCTAGTAAATTTCTTACTTGTACACGCTACTGGAAAGAAGGTTTCTATGAATAATAATATTGTTCTAATTACTGACGTGTGACGTCACTTGTAATCCAACTTTTATGTTTCCTTGTTCTTTATCGTTGTGGTTAAAATGTGTGATTTTCTGGTGAATGTTTGATGTCACTAGCTCGTGAAATAAGGTGATAGACTTGGATAAGATCTAGCAAGATAAGATCTAACTCTCTAACTAACTGCTTTATTCGTATGATGCAGGGGTTTATTTAGACTATTTACAAAGGCTGTGATTGGTTGGCGTGCTTTTACAATTGATTGGGGGATTTAATTTACACGTGGGCTTTAACTGATTTTTAACTGCATTTTTAAATAGCAACGAATCAGGGAGGAGAAGCCAACGGAAAATTTGAATTGAATAACAGAATTAAACGATAAACAGTAAAAATTAGAATATACAATTGATAATACAATAAATGCTGATACAATTACAAACATAAGACAACTAAGAATATACAAGAATAAATAGAACTACAAAAAGATAAATGTGAATACAAAAATCATTACAACATTCCCTCGTAAAAACAATATCATCTCAGAGACATGTCATTTATACGACTCATGTGCCAATGGCTCTTCAGTTTTATTTCTTTTTAAATCCACTGTTGCTTAGAAAGAAGAAAGGCCATCCTCATGTCTCAGTAACTTTCACATCCTCTGAATACTGATTCACACAAATTTATTGGTAGACATAATCTAGGATAAAAAGGAGATACCAGACAAAGAGACTTAGCCTTCTGTACAAAAGATTTTGTCCCATTTAAGTATGACTACAATTATATCAGTAACTTATAATTTTGCAGATATAATATAAATACAAGTCGATTGACCACCAACCGAATTAAGAACATTCGCCCTTGGGTCTAAAATATTAAAAAATCAAACATTTTCAAAGAAATTGAATGTTTATGTATGAGAAACTTGGGCTTATTTAGTTTAGTATGTATGAGATATAAACCATACATAAGAATAACATATACACATGCATTTATAGTGTTGTCGTAAGCCAATGTTCTTTCCTTCCCCAATATTTCAGAATTGTTTAAACAGCATCTACTAGAACTAGATAACGTTGGTGGAGGCCAGTTCCCTTCTCTTGCCAACAGTTGTAACTGGCGTGGACTAAAAAAAAGTCATTTCAAATGTGTTCGTTTGAAAATATTGACTCAATTTGTTTTACATCTTGATACACAATATTTATTACTTATTTATTAAAAATAAATTTAATATTATTTTCTCATTTCGGGAGTTGTGTGAGCTATAAATAGAAAAACTACAAATATTTATATGGTATTACGATCAAGCTGTCCGAACGGAACCATTTCGTATGTCAGTATTGCCTATGGATAAAATTAATTTTGATTTTGCAGTAACTACTTAACATCTTGTACTAGAGATTATTTGAAGGGTGATCTTCATTTGAAATAGTTAAACACTGATTACATCGACTGCATCTATCCCAGCGTTTCTCAACCTGTGGGGCGCGCCCCCCTAGGAGGGCGTGATAAAACTAAAGGTGGGGCGCGAGTATATCGAGAAAAAAAATCTTATTAAAATTATTGTGGGGGGGGGGGGCGCGAAGAGAATTGTGATTGAAAATTAGGTCGTAAGTACTAAAAGATTGAGAAACACTGATCTATCCTAATCTATATCTTAAACACCATTTTAATGATTTTTAGCAAACACAGAAGCACCATACACTCTTCTCATATTAAACTAATTGAGAGTACCGTACATGAAAATAGCAAAGTTACTAGATTTACTTCTGTAACCATTTGTTGCTACTTTGATTTTAATGAATTACTATTAATGTTTTTAGGATTCGACAGTTCAGTACTTTATACAGAAAGGCGCTCCAGCCAACAAACTGATTCTAGGTATTCCAATGTACGGTAAAACCTGGACCTTGGCTAATAACAATCAACATGGAATAGGTGCTCCTGTAAAAGGACCTGGGAATCCAGGTCCCGTCACAAAAGAGAAAGGAACACTGGCCTACTTTGAGGTAAGAATACTTTCTCATTAATTAAGTCTTGACAGTAATTGGTTGACATTGAAGCTTTGCTATTTTTTTTTAGATCTTTTTGAGACCACTCAAATAATTGAGTGTTCATTATCTAATAGTGTAATCTATCTATCTAGCTATTATTATATCTTCTGTTGTGATCCAAGTAGCTCAAGTGGTAACTCACTTGACTGGGGATGGAGGAGCAGGGTTCTTTCTTCTCCACGTGGGTCCTAAGGTTCACCCAATCCTTTGTTAAGTGAATACCGGATTTCTTTCGCGGAGGTTAAAGGCGTCGGACTGACCCTGGCTTCAACGTTAAACCCATGGAACTCTGGGAGTCTTACAAGGGCACTTAGTCTTGTAGTGAGACATTATCTTTTTTTATTTGTCATTTATTATTGCCTAAGGGACGGACAACTGTCAGAGGAGACAGTCATGTCAAGTATGCTTATGTGCTTAGAATGATGTCTCCAAATACATACAACAAGGCTTCAAGGCTTAGCTTAAGGCTTGTGAATTCCTTTCATTATTTTCTAAGAAGGTCACGTGATATGGATTAACGAAATCAGAATTTGACGAGAAACAAATTAAGATAAGATGATAATTTATGAAGTTATTTAAAAAAAAAAAAAAAGAAAAAAATTGATTAAAGCGAAAATTAAATAAAATAAAGCTATAATAAAAGTAAAAAGTTTAAATAAAAGAATTAAGAGGATTACATTATTTTATATTTCTACATTTTTAAAACTTGTAAATTTAAAAATATTTGTTAAGGGTTTCGTGATTAGACATGCGCATTCAGCCATGGCTTTAACAGTGACTTTCAATTCATTGCACGAATCTCCAAAGATCTGCAGCCATTTTTTTCGAAGGAGTTTTTTTCTTCTTAAAACAAAATTTTTATAGTAAATTAAGCATTTATAAAAACGATTGAAACACTAATAAAAAAGTCGAATTAACAAAATTTTACCACGATCAAAAGCTTTTATTATACAAAATCAGATTAAATATCTCTCATATTTTGTCATTATGATGTGAAGTAATCTTTTTTTTTTTCTACATTCTACAAATTAAATTCTCATTGTTTTTTCTATGTTTATGAAAACTTATGTTTTCTATTATAATTTTATCAGATTAAATATCGAGGCTTACATGTTAACGGTATATTCTATTTTTCTTCTCTCTCTTATTTAGATCTGTTCAAAACAATGGACTATTGTTCAGCAAAACAGTGGTCCCTATGGCTATAATGGGAATCAATGGGTTAGTTTTGATGATCCCCGAATCATTGAAAAGAAGGTATCTTTGTTATTTACCTCATTCATCTCAACTTTTAATAAAATATCAAATTAAAAACCTATAGAAATAGTATGGTATAAAATAGTATGGTATCTACAGAAATAGTACGGTACAAAATAGTATGGTATCTACAGAA
>JAFIDM010002131.1:103299887-103365813 GCA_023159025.1 Thereuonema tuberculata
TGTTTTGTTTTGTTTAGTTATGTGCGTTCTTTGGTTTATTTTACTGTTTTTTTTAATCATAAACACAATTCTTGAAGGAATTTGCCTCCTCTGAATTTATTTTTATTATAAATCTTTCACAATTTCTTTTATAACATAAATAACGAAACTTAATACAGAGTGTATCAGTTGGACCCAGGTAACCCGGTAATGTCTTTCTGGAAGCCATTTTCGAGAGCAGTATATGCGTTTTCACAAGAATAACACAAGGCGGGCACCGAATGTTTCAATGTGTACAACAGTGGGCATGCATCCTGACACCAGTACAAGCATCTCGTGACATTGAACTCGCTTTAGTGACCGTGTTATAATTCACAATGGCAGATAGGGAAAGTGGTGCGTTCCGGTTGACGTTAGAACAACGTATGTCTGTGATTAAGTTTAATTATGAGTCAAAGGGCAACATCTCTGCAGCAAGACGTTTGTTTAACGAGGAATCTGGTTTTTCTCCGAAACTTGAGCCAATGACTGCAATTAAGAAGTTTGAAGATACTGGTTCTGACGCAACAAAACATGCTGCAAAAGAGTCACACATCACAATCACTACCGAAGAGAACCGACAACATAGCCGAACGCTGGTGAAAAGTCCAAAAATCGATACGAAAGTTGTCTGATGAAACATGCATTGCACATGCATCAGTGCAACATCTTATACACTTCCTGAACTTAAAGCCGTTCATAATAACTTAATATCGTTCATAAAGGGTTCACGCATTGTCTGAGGATGATCCTGATCGAAGGATTGAATTTTGCACCATCCTGCTAAGATGAATCACAACAGGACGAGAATCTGTTTGATCAAATTATGTGGACAGATGAGGCCAAATTTCATCTTATTGCATCCATAAATCGACACAACACCTATTGCAGGTCGGGTTTTAATCCCCATGCGACAGTGTCGCAACAGGTTAATTCGCCAGGAATTACAGCATGGTCAGGTATTTTTTTCAATGGCATCGTGGGACAGTTCTTCTTCGATGACACAGTGAATGGTGAACGCTACTTGGAGCTATACTGAGGACATAAGTACTATCGCATCTCCCAGAGTGTCAACCGGAGATGAACAAAGTGCTGTGGCAACAGGATGGGATGGCCTCATTACCACAACAATGTTCGTGCATTCCTCAATCATCGTTTCTCAGGACGCTGGATTGGCTATCTCGATCACCATACCTCATATCCACGGACTTTTTTCTGTGGGATAGATGTATGAACAAGTCTACACAACTAAGCCCAACGCCTTCTCGACCTGCAAGACCTGAGGTTTACATGTACTTTTTTTGAAGCTTAGAAACAGGTGGTTACTATTTTTTTGTTTGTTTCTGACTAAATAACGTCTCAAGATAAAAGAATGTTGAATATAATAAGAACTTGAGGGGAAAATACGTACAATGCATAACAGCATTTTCAGAAACGCGTGAATAACAATTATGTATAAGCACATATATGTGTCTTATGTCATTAGAATTTCCTAAAGATTAAAGATTTGTGAAATGCATTGAACCTTTGATTAATAAATTTTAGCCTATTCAGTCTATTCCCACCCGACTATCATCTAGTATGAGAAAATGCGTCCATTTTCTTCTGTTGTGCCTCTAATTTATATTATCTTGTGTTTTTCTAGCATTCTGCATTCTAAGTGTCTACCGGTAAGTAAGGCTTCTCTGGAAGATGTTCTCTTTAAGTTTATATGTGCCAATTTAGGCTGTCCATTTCAGTTTAGTAAGCTAGAGAATTACTTTCAATGTCTTACAATCATCTGATAATGCAGTACAGCCATGGAAAGATGCTCTTGTATTTAATCTATCACAGAATTTTTCTTCTCTAACCACCAGAACTTCAAGTGAAAACATTCTCAGACATTTGCTAATTGATGATAGAATTAAAGGTTTTCTTTAAACTTCTAGTTTCACTGTTCAGCATTGTACTTCTTTTTTACATTCTTCATTTCCATGTCTCGAGATTTCTGAAATTCAGCGTAGTTCTTCAAAATTAGCTTGAATTTCTTTAAGATTTTTAGTTAATATTAATGTACCTTTCTTTTTGTAAACATCAGATAAAACACTGTAAAAACCTTATATCACTTAGAAGATTAATCTAGACCTAGATTACAATAACACTTTCAATCATCAGAGGGATTTGAACTTAGAGAGAAAAATTGTCCAATAAAATAAAACATTAAGTTCAACACTTGTGACAAAATAAAACTTGTCATATTACAGAAAAAGATAAACACGTTTCAGCCGTCCTCAGGAGTCAGCCTCCTCAGTGTCCACCTTGGGTTTCTAGTGACAGGTCCTATTCAGTAGGCTTTTATTTTTGAATGAGAGAGTTCATTATTGATGGATAGGGAATGCAGTATGTGGGGTATGATTCTTTAACGTCTGGTGCTACGGTGCTATCTGCTTTATCAATCATCTCTCGTCCGAGAATAATGGAATGTGCTCAGTCTCCAAAAAGTGGTGAAAATTAATGGATTTTTCTTTATCCTTTGCATCAACCAATTGTTAGTGTTGGGCAATTCGTTTCCTAAGGGATTGTTGTGTCATGCCATGATAACCTTTTTCACAATCCCACCAAGGGATTCGATCAACAACATTCTTTTCTTCCACTATTACACTTTTCGTTTTTTTGTGTGAAAAAACTTATACAACTTTAGTAAGCATTTGTAATTAATCATAAACCTGCATTAATTTCACAATGTAATTGTTATTTTTAGGAATAAATGAGATTACAATAAATATGTTTTTTTCTTTCTTCTTTCTAGTGTTCTCCTTTTTGACATTATTTCTACCTTTAAATTTCCTACACATAATGCGATAATATTTGTCAATAAACTACAAAGATTATCACTATAAAAGAAAGCAATGTTTAAAGTGCACTAAGTAAAAATTAAAAAATTAAAAAGTAACGCCGACGCACTAGTCAATGATAATAAGTTAAAAACATTTTTATTTTCATGTTTTTAACTTACAATCATTGACTAGTGCGTCGGCGTCACTTTTTAATGATTATCACTCTACAAAAGTAAATTTCTCAAATAATTTATTTCCGTTTCCAAAGCTATTTTTTCCCTGAGCATAATTTAAAGGTTCTATAAAAGAAATTCTATATTAATTGTTAAATGGCGTGTAACATTTATAGTTATAATTTAAAATTCTATTGCCATGTGTTGCCTTCCTATGCACACCTGTGGAAAATTTATTACTATTGTTATTATTGATCTTAATAACACAATCAAGAAACGTTAGAGCTCCATTTGTCGGTCTCCTCCATAGTGAATTTAATACAATGATGAGTTTTATTAACAACTTCCATAATATTTTGTAATATTAGAGAGAAAAAGTGTTTCATTATAAAAACGATTTCCTGACCTTAACACAGACTTCTTCAAGAGCAAAGAAACTACCCAGGTGCTTCTTGAATTCCTGATTCTTAATACGAACAATGACTGCTTCTGGATTTAGAATTTTATTTTTCCAGGAACATTTGATCATTTTATTCATGATTCCATTTGTGAATGAATTTGGGAAAACCTTTGAAAAAAATAAAACAACACTGGAAATTAACATTAAAATATGTACAAAAACCACAGAGATAAAGTCAGAGATTCAGTATCCTTAACTTAAATCTCAAAAGAAATTCTTTGCTAATTTTCGATTGACCAAAGAGAAATTATCTTTAAAACAAATTGTACAAAGTGAGTCGCAAAGGTATGGAATTGAATTTTTTTAGTGTACTTTTATTACATTATAATTTTAAGTCCAACATGTTGGTCCGTCTTCAGATGACGAAGAATTAAATAGTCTAGGATACTGAAATCTCTAAATTAAATTAAATGAACAATTAAATTACAATTAAATGAACTTCTCATCGATCCTGTATCGAGGGAGAAACTGCCAAAATGGAATGCTCTTAAAAGATATTAGTCATGATTATTAAAAAACTCTTTACCTTACAAAGCTGACTTTTTATGGCAGACAAATATTAATGAATTTGAGATCTTTATTGACTTTGGTAATCATTTGGCCGCAGAAGTTCCAAACTAAGAACATAAGAATCTTCACATCAAATTAAAAACTGAGTTGTGAGGCTATTCACAAGAAGAACGAGGATCCATCAAAAGCCGAAAAAGCTCTACTTGTGCAAATCTTCATGTGTATCAGAATAATAGAATTTTAGCATTTTACTATTTTACATATATTTAAATATGGAAATTAAACCAGTGAAATTTGAGAATGGCAATTTACAGAAAAGAGATAATTTCCATGTTGATTTGAAAATTTATGGTCGATTCCTTTGGAGAAACAAGAGGATGCCCAAAGAGACGAAACAATTCACTCTTACTGACAGCAAACTTGGCTTTTGATTGACGTTTAGCAACTCTTATTCATTTGACTTTAGAGAACTTTTAAATTCTTGTAATTTAGGAATCTTAAGCACTGAGTTAGTGTTTATGAATTTAATTAATTTTCAAGATAACCTAATTGAATTCCAACGGATAATTAGATAAATACCGCGCAGAGTCTTAAGGAATGTATGCTTCAAATTCTTTAATGGAACTTAATATCTTCATTATAATTTTTGGTCTTTATTTGAATGTTGTCGTTTGTAAATCCAGTTCACTCTCTATGAAGTAAAAACGAACATAATTGAACAGAGTTTTATTGATTTCCTCAATAACAGATGTCGAGAGATGTTATTCTTTTATTCTCTTCTCCTCCTTCTTCATTCATTGCAAAAGTGTTTGAAAGGAAGTTGCTTTTTATTAAAAGAAACAAAAATAAATAAATAATTTTGTTAAAATTCAACAAAGAAGTTCCTAAGGACTTAGAAGCCTATTTTCTTTAAAATGTTATTCTTTAAAATTTCTTTATTTTTTTTTAATTTGAAATGCAAAATCAAAAGTAGGTCAGATTAAGTAACATTCGTCTATCTTTAAAATTTCAGTTCTGTAAGATAAACAGTTTGTGTTGTACTGTATCTATTCCAATTTTACATCAACGAATTTTGGTAATTTTTTTTTTGCCACTAGCTCGTTATCGATGGATGTTACATTTAGAAAATTGTAATCCTGCACTTTAGCGTCATAATGGGGGTCGATATTTTGCTTTGAATCGATTCTACTCTGTATAAAACAGTGCTGTTTACTCCAGAAACCTTTTATTATTTCCAAGGAAGCATTTTTTTTACATATTTTTAATAAGTATTGTAATTAATCACATTTATATGATTATCATTAAAATGTTGATAAATACATGTCCAGATTTCCACAGCCTCGTTGGGACTGAGCAAATGGGGATTCATTTTGAGGAGTAGGACGTGGGATGATCAAAAGAATCGTGCTCATATTTTAAGTTGGACTGTAATTAAGCTACGTACTGAATTTCATGGAAATCCGTCCAGCTGTTTTAACGTGATATGAGTAGAAAAGGACAAAGGGAGAAAAAACGGACAAACATGAGCAGACTTCTGCTATTTAACATGATAGTTACTAATATTAGATCAACTTATAATAGCAGGGGTATTTAGCTGTTCTGCGGCTGTAAAACGAGAAGCTCTTGAAAGAACTTGACGTCTACTTTCCTGAAATCTTCCCCCCTTCTTTTTTAAATCATGGAAAATAATAGAAATGACAAATATTCCGTTTATATTAGAATTATATCTGCTGAATAAAAATAGGAGAGATTAAATTTATGCTTTCCGAAAAATAATAATAATAATAATATTTTTAATGAATTTTTATGTTCGCTGCGAAAACAGCTGTGAAAACGATTTCATTGTTAATAAAAATTCACCGAATTTAAAACGCAGCTTCCTTAAAATTTTCCTTTTTTAAGTTTAAATGTTTTTAATAATCAAATGAAAACAACACAGATCTTTTTGTTCTGAATGTGTTCCATCCAAAGCACAACTAAAAATATTTTTGACTTTTTTTAGCCAATAGGAAAATGAGTCCCACGAAATCACTCAGTCCGTGTGTGGGTTCCTTAATAACTTCTGAACTTTTGAGATAGATCTTCTTGAAATTTGACATGCATTTTTTGAAAGGTAACAGGCGATTTTATTTTTATGGATCTTATCGGAAAATAAGATCGCGAAGGATACGAAAATTCCCAAAGAAAAGAATTAGAACCAAAAAATTCTATGAATTCTTAAACAATGAATACAAATGCTCCTCTTCATCTTTTTAATATCTGCGAGAGCTTTAATGTTATTAATTGGATTTAATTAACTTTTTTAAGAAATAGAAAATGTTTGATGTCAGTGGAGATTATTATAAATTTAAAACTTGTCCTTTTCATTATTTTCATAATCTTAAAATAAACATAGAAAAATAAAGTCTTAAGGAAAGCAGACTGAAGCTCTTAGAGGAACTTCTTTCTGGAAGTGATCAATCACCTTTCAATTATTTTTGATAGATAAAAAAAAAAAAAGTTTTGAAAAATAAAATGTTTTTATCGTTGATGTCATTGCAATTTCTTAGTAAGTCTGGCAAATGTAGACTGAGAAAAAAAAAACCCCAAGAAATCCTTGAAAGAACTTAAGAAAGAAGCATATTCTTATTTTTATTCAATACAAACCCATTGTCTCCTTGTATTTTGAAATGATAATGTGTGGGAAATCCAAATAGTGTTTGTCACTTTTTCTTTTGTTGAATACTTGTTAAATCCGAAATACTTACTAAAATATCTGATTAAATTTTAATTACATCAAAGCACAAGAAAATGACAATGGATTACCAAATGTACTTTAATATACGTTGTTACAAATCAATAAATCTGAATTCTTTCATTGTAATGGGGATTTTTTTTTGATAGGCTGCTGTGGGGGTTTTCTGTGGAAATTTTTAAAACTTTAGGAGCTAATTCTCCGACAAGGAGGTGCACGAATACATTTCAATTAGAAAATGATATCTTCTCTTGTTAGTACAGACACACAGAGAAACTCATTGATTTGTTGAGCTTCACTTTCCGAGGAAGGTAGACTAAAAAATGAAGTTATTACTTACATCTAAATTGATATCTTCTTCTGTTATGGAAGGGAAAACATTAATAAGGAATTGTCTGACCTGTTTATCATTTTCGATAAAGACGTTTATATGTGGTACAGAGTTCATGGCTGACTATTTAGGAAGAGTAGAAGAATAAATGTATTCTTCCCTAAATCCAGTCTCACTGTGTGCAATCATGTGTTGGTACGAAGCATGTGATTGCACACAACAACAACACTGACGTTACATCAGCAGCAGATGCTTGAATGTAACTACAGATGGAAATTGTTTATTGTAATTCCACTGATTGTTATTTTATTTTGTTAGTCAATTTTTAGGCTACTTTCCTAGGAAAATTAAGGCTTATCCAATCGTCAATCGTGTCCCTTTTCTCTTTTGAACCTCTGGGTGAATCTTCTTAATACTTGGCGTGCACATTTAAGGAATAGAGACCATCTAACTTTAATACAGTAGAGCCCCGATTATCCGCGGAATTGGATGGTAAGGGTACCGCGGATAGTGAAAATCGCGGATAACCCGAAGAAAGACTAATAATGAGGTGTAAACACGAAAAAAAATATTTCAGCATGAAAACTACGTTTTATTATACAAAAAACATAATATGCAAAACTTTTAAAATATGTACAGTACAGCAGAAACCTTTCTGCAGAGCAAGAGCCTGCCACTCATCCAGAAATTCCGAGAAGGCCTATAGGATTACGATGCACAATAAACCTGTCAGTAATTTTCGACCTTCGCACTGTAGGGCCTATTGTATTTTCCCTGTTGTTGGCTTGGATTAAAATTGGTTTTTTTGAGGTTCTTAATTAAAATTTTTTTTCGCGGCAATCGCGGATAATCTGCACCGCGGATAATCGGGGCTCTACTGTATTTAAAAACTTTTCCATTGGGAAGTAAACGTAAGAATGTAACAAAAATTCCCAAAGAAAAGAACTAGTATTTAAACACCATGGTGTAAGAAGGAAGGTGTGTGCATCGCGGAGCGTAAACTCGTTCAGTCCGCGCAGCTACGTCACGTGCCACCATCGCAGCCCGCCGAGGCGCTCGAAAGCCAATTTCAACGCATCGTTATTGCTTAGTTTGAGCCACTAAATAATGATCAAAAATTATGAAACTTCGTACAATTAATCATTACGTAACATCAAAGGCAACAGCGCATTTGAAATATTATTAAAACGATGCGAATCCCATGAAAAAAGTAGTCCAACTAGAATGTTGGTTTAAATAAAATAAGAACAAACAACAAGTTGTATCATGGATTAAAATTTCTTTTCTTTAATTAATTAAGGTAAATTTGACAGCTTTTCATAAGTTTTAATTTAAATACTGCATTTAAATTTTCTTGAGTTAAACCCCACGGAATTATTTGCAGCTACCAAACTCTGAAGCTGGACAAAACAATAGTTTGTAATAAAAAAATAAAAAAAAAATATTTAAATTTATTAATACGATGATACAATGATGTGAAAATAATAGAAATTATAAATCAAAAGTTTAATGAAAAGTTTAATGAAATTGTCAAATGAGGAAAATATATATTTAAAGCTTTCTTTGAATGTTTAATATAAAAAATTATACAGATTTTAACAAAGTGATTGTTCAAGTTTAAAATTTCCTTCATTTTCTTCAGGGTGCTTCGTTTTTGATCTTGCGACCTCAATGTAATGTTTAGTTGTCTTATTCTGATAAATGTTCTAGTACTGGCTTAGGATATTGTTTGTCCTTTACAGTAACACTCGTCCAGGTCGCTCGGTGTTTTACAATTAAAGGAATCATCATCATTATCTGTTAATTTGAGACTGGCAAATAATGCCTCAGTCATTGTCAAATCGGTCCCAGTAGATTCGAGGCCAGTCTTCTCAAAGTTGGGTGCTCATTATCCGGTTCTTTGCCGTGATCTTGTAAGGATGACACATTTGTTTCGTCAATTCTTTCTTCAGTGTTCTTTTTCTCTATAAATACTACTTGCGAATGTTTTCCAAGCAGGTGCCATCTTAGCCGATACCTGAAATCATAGGCTGAAGGATGGTCATTAGTAGAACCCATATCACGCAGGTATGAAAATAGGTTCTTGAGAACGTCTGTATTAAGTTTGATCGTTCTGATGTATTCTATGCCGTGTCTTTGCCTGAGATCATCAAAAAGCAACGTTAGAGATTTGCAGGTCATCACGATTCCCTTTTGAAAAGGTAGCAGGTTCCTTTTACCTGCAACTCTCATTGAGTGCACGACTTTGATCATTGTATTTAATAAGTCTTTCTGGCTTTGTTCATGTATGCCAAAAGCATTCACACCTTCGTGTTCACCATATTTCAGTTTAGAGTTCATAATATCAAACCAGTCATTTACTAAGGTAATGAAGTTTGCTGTATCTACAGCACCTTCGTCTGTACTAAAACCTTGTTCTATGCAAAATTGAATAGCCTTAGCAGTTGTCCTAGAGAAAAGTTGAGCTGCAGGTTTTACCCTTTGCCTTTGGGGTCCCTTCACGTCTAAGTGTGCACTTGAAAGTTTATGGGCCAGTTTCAAATCATGGGATGATGACATGTCGGATCGCTGACAAGCAGAAATCCACCTCTGTCTCAAGTCCGCTGTCTTCGGAAATCTATGAAATTTTATGTTTGAATCCTTACACCGTTTTTTGTTTGTAGAGTTGTTACACCCGTAAACAGCACAGTAACCCATGGTGCATGGGAACAGTCATGAAATGAGACACATCAGCCTATTCACTTGATTAAAGTAAGCACTGTTGTCTGTGTTTTGTTATGGTGTGGGGCGTGAGGGCTGAGAGCGGCACTCTACGTCACGCTGAGGTTGTGGGGTGGGGGGAAACCTGCTCATGCGCACACCTTCCTTCTTACACAATGTGTAAACACTGGATTTCTATCGATAACTTAAACAAAAGATATTAATCCACGTAGTAATCCTGCAATGTCTGCTCGAACTACAACAAGATTTAAACTAATCGGGTTCAGACAATTTTAGTAAATAGTGTGGATTTTTTATTTTTTTATTTATTTCTTGCAAATTTAAACATTACAGTCCTACTAGGTAAACTCACGTACCTGTGATGTAGGTGCTGAGAGTAGCTAAGTATGATAGATAATAAAGAATACATTAAGTAAAAATATTACAAAAAAATCTTTTGTAAAAATATTACAAACAAAAATTAGAACAGTACATAATAGAGTGGAGTAAAAATATTATATGAAAAATAAGAACAGTACATAATTAGAGTGAATTAAAATATTATGTAAAAATAACAAGAGCAACATTAATAAGATATAAAATAAAACAAGATATAAAGATATAGCTTCTTTAGCTTTTTCATTTACATGTTCCAAATTATTTTTTCGTTGATTATTTTTTCTATTAGAAGATTTTTTAATTTTCCGATATTTTTTTCATTATATATCTCAGGATCTAACTGACTGAACAGTTTCGTTAAAATCCTGTTATTGTTTCTAAGGCCGTAATTATTTTTTGGATTTTCATACTTTAATATATTCTGTAGTTTGCTACGAGTATTTGTTATGTTAGGAACTGTCTTTATTTTATTATTTACATTATAAAAGTTTTTTATTAATAGTGTATAGGTAATTTTTTGTTTTGGTAATAAAATATTAATTAATATTTTCAAACAATAAAAAGTCTATGTTGTTTTAATTCTTTAAAAAAGACATTTTCTTTTGTTTTCATAGCTGTCTTCTCTTTATTTAACAGGAAAATAGTTCATGTCTGAATATAGGAAATAATAAATATTGCATACAAAACATGCACAGTTATATAATATAAAACATGCGAAATTTTCACCGAACTAAGGCTTTTCATCTACAAATGACAGGATAATGACATCATTCGATTCACCTATTCGAGGAGCGATATAATGATCACAAAAAAAATTAAAAATTATCGAACTGAAAACCTTATCGACCAAGTTCAGAATTTGCCATAGACAATGGATTTGTTTTTTACCTCAGAAACAAAAAACGAACAAGTTAATAATTATAAAAAAAATAAAATAAAATAAAATAAAAAATGAATTTAATTTAATTGAATTCCCTTTGAAAGATTCAGATATTGACATTTTTCTCACCTAAAGTAAGAAATCTGATTCAATATGATCAGTCTAACTTTAGGAAAAATACTGTTCATTTGTTTACGTCTGTTTTCAGCAATTTGCTTTCAAATGCAATGTAATCAACAATCCTTGTTCATTAATAATGTCAATAATGTTTTGTAGAGATTAATTAGATCTGTTATCAGGAGTGTTTCTAAGTCATTACTTGCGCAACGGAACACGCTTCAGAGTGCTCAACTTAAGCAAACTACATCAGGGGCGGAACAAAATGTGGAACCCGCAAAAGTTAAAACAAACAATAAACACTCGCCGAAAGGACAAATGGCGAGAAAATTCACGTGCCCCTACACGCGGCCTCTATGATTTTTTTTTATTGTTTGTTTTAACTTTTGTGGGTTCCACATTTATTCCGACGTTTTATCATATAGGCCTGTGTATCGAGACCTGCCTTGCAGGCGTGGTCGTGCGGTCTAAGACGGCGGTCTGCCGTGTGGCCGGTACCCGGGTTCAAATCCCGGTTGAGAGCATGGATGTTTCAAATTTCCTTTCCTGTGTTTGTCAACCTCTTCTTCACTTTCTCTTCGGGTCTGACATCATTCCATAATGGAGTCCTGAGGAAGGCAACGGGAAACCATCTCAGTATCTTTCCCTAGAAATTCTCGGGAGTCTGCTAGGGGTTCGCCATATTGGGAACACTAGCGCTCCCTGGAACACGGATGCTTCGATACAAAGCTCGCACTTCGGTGTTTTTATCAAAAAAAAAAAAAATTAAAAAAATCGAGACCTGGTTGTGTAATGATGACTGCTCCTGGCTGATGATTGCCATATTAGCGTGAAACAGCTGTACCAGGATGTAATTTTGTATATAACTTGTTCTTACCCATTGTTATTACATCAGGAGCTAGTTGTGTAATGATGACTGCTCCTGGCTGATGATTGCCATGTAGCGTCAGCTGTACCAGGATGTCATTTTGTATAAAACTTGGTCTCACCCTTTGTTATTATATCAGCGGCGGGTATGGAACAGCAGCACAGCTACTAGAGGCCGGGGGGCACTCCCCGGAAAATTTTGAAAAGACGTGTTTTTAGGTTATGTTTTTAGGTTATGTAAAAAAGTTATGTTATATAAAAGAGCATCTTGTTATATGGGGCAGAGGGATGGAGAATTACGGAGACAGAAAAAAAGAAATTAGCGGCAGTGGAAATGGATGCCCTAAGAAGATCATGCAGGGTATCAAGAATAGAAAGAACAAGAAATGAAAGAATCAAAGAAATGATGAAATTAAAAGTAAACATTTTGGACGATCTTCAAAGAAAACAATTAATTTGGTTTGGTCATGTTAAAAGAATGAGTGACGAAAGACTGCCCAAAATCGCTTTTGATTACAAAACTAATCAAAAAAGGAAACGAGGAGGACTACGAAAGGCTTGGATGGACGATATTAAAAAAGCAATGAGGATTAGAAGTGTGGAAGAGGAATGGACCCTTGACCGGAAGACCTGGAATGGACTTCTTGCAGATTCTTTCGGAAGGCGGCACCTGACGCCATGAACCGAGTTTATATATATAAAAAAGTTATGTAAAACCCGTTATTAAACAGCGGCCTACTGGGCCTATCGACTTAGTTGTTTGTGTTTTGGGCAAGAGAAGGTTAAATATGATTCAGATACACTTAATTAGTTACTTTCTAATTAGATCTCTGAGACCAATTTCTAAAAGAGGGATCGTGTTTTCATGAATAAAATAGCGCGGACAGTTTATAATTACAATATTGTTTTTACATATCGTTCACGTCAAGGGGGGAGGGGCGGTCGCACCCCCCTCCTCTTAAATCCGCGCTTGAATCAACCATCAGAATCACTCGAAAACTACATATACTAAAACGAAATTAGATTTATGTGTTCTGTTGAAATTTAATCGCAAATAATCAAGCCGGTACAACTGAATAAGTTGATAAATATTGAATACCAATTAAATACAGATGACTATAGTTTTGGCTTAATAAAGGGAGAAGCCTTCTTCGAGTAATTGATTGCTACGAAGTGACAGTTTATTTACAAAGAGAAACTGAAATAAGTGCAATGAGGTGAAAGATGCGGTATGGAAATCCCCGTAGATGCGATGGGGAAAACCTCGTTCAGGGACTGACGTACAGAACATGCAGCGGCGCTTGTGGAAACATCTGCTGTGTAGATGCAATGACTGATCAAAGGAACTTTAGATATACAGTAGACCCCCGATTATCCGCGGGATTGGGTGGCAAGGGCTTCGCGGATAACCCGAAAAAAGACTAAAAATGAGGTGTAAACAAGAAAAGAAAAATATTTCACCATTAAAAACTACGTTTTAAGACATCGGAAGCGCCATGGCGCCTCAAGGAATAAATTACACAAAGAAATTATTGTACAAAAAACATAATGTGTAAAACTTTTAAAATATGTACAGTACAGCAGAAATCTTTGCTCTATGTTTGCATCCACAAATTCCGAGAAGGCCTATAGGATTACGATGCACAATAAACCTGTCAGTAATTTTCGACCTTCGCATTGTAGGGTCTATTGTATTTTCCCTGTTGTTGGCTTGGATTAAAATTGGTTTTTTTGAGGTTCGTAATTAAAAAAAATTTTCGCGGCACTCGCGGATAATCCGCACCGCGGATCATCCGCTCGCGGATAATCGGGGCTCTACTGTACATAGAACTTCCTCCCATTCCTTTGCATCAAAGGAAAAAGACATCATTGAAGGAGCATTCTGCATTTCTATGATTCAATGAAATACGAATAAAGGCATCGTATTTTAAAAGAAATAGTTTAAAAGATCAAGATTAAAATCAAACTACATACACTATGAAGCTTTACTTACTAACGGAAGGTCTCATTTGATTTTGGTGCACATGCACAATAACGGAACTAAAGTGGAGTAGGACAGACGAAGTGCCCCGAGTCTCAAATTTGGGATGTGATGCCATTTTTGTATGGTTAAAAAATTCAGAAAACCATTTCCATGTCTTTCTTCCCTGGTATTCATCGTTGTTGTATTGACGTTTTTGCCATACAGTAATAACCTACAGTAAACAATACTTCTATAACATATATGGATAACATAGTAGATTAATTAATTTGAGTCCAAAAAGTTTTTTCAATAAATTAAATCTAAAAATTTATAATTCTACTGTTAAGATATAGAATTTATTTTAATATCAATAAGAAAATATTAAAATAGCGTAATTTAATATATTTAGTATATGATGTTTATGCTAAATAACAATATCAAATACTTAATTTCCGTTTTAAATCGGCGAAAACGGAAAAGAAAAATTCCGATGAGATACATCTGCCTTTTAACATCTTCATCAAAGCTACTTGGTTCCGTGTGGAAAGGTTCTTTGTGTTATTCAGGCATTTCCTGATGAACGCACTGTTAACCGCTGAACTTCCTGTTCGATTTCTAATCTGATTTGTTCCGAACGCCAACCTGTATTATTTATTTTAATTTTTATGATATGACTTTAAATTAATCTGAACACGTGACTTTGAAGTGAAAAACAACCATCTCACTATTGAAATAAAGCAGATTATGAGAAAGTAAAAGAACGGTAAAGGAACGTATGATAGAACACGGCTACTACATAGAAAATCAATTAATAGATAAGTCAGAGTTTGCTGAACATTGTAAGAAAAAAACGCAATGCGTTAATAGTGAAATTAAAATTTTGTGTGTGGAGAAAGAAACAAAAACACGAAAAATGATTGAAAGCATGTACATTCGAAACACGAAAGCAGGAAATATCAATAGGAGTGAAGGACTTGAAGTGAACGAATACTTTGTAAGAATAGCAAAAGTTTTTATTGAGAAGCTGTGTAAAAATTGCAATAATAAGGTCACAGTAGAAGAATTAGCAATAATTAACAAATAGAAAGTTTTTTAAGAAATTGTTTAATAATAGAAAGCTGTGATATTATTATTAACTAAATGTATATGTAAGACATATAACATCATGTAATATTTTAATTTTTCAAAAAAATTTCGCTAACTCATTGTAAATAGGCTTGAGAAAGGGGGAACGACATTCCCTTGAAAATTTGCTTTTTCGTAATAAATGTCATTATTACATTTTAATTTAGAGATGATGAAGATTTTTTATCACAATACATATCGTAGGAGAAAAGACTTACAAAGGAAGTATGGAACAGTTAAAAAAAACAGATTAATTAAACACTAAATTAAAAACATCGTCTGTTTTAGGTTTTGATTTGCACATCCGGTTCTGGAAGCCAATGGAAGCGGAGAAGAGAACTTTGAGACAACTTCAGACCAGCATCAACAGTGAAAAGAGAAGCCATAAGTTTTATCTGAGCTTCATAGAAGACATTTCTTAATAACTCATCAGTTCCAATTGTAAAAATTAGATGCAAAATTCAAATGTATGTGCAAAATTAACTAAATTATTTTATGAAATTTAAGAAATTAGAATTCAGTAGATAAGTCTAGAATACTTGTGAAAAATATTTTGTAAAGAATTGATGTGTAATTATGAAAATTTTAATGTAACTATTTTCTTTTCAGAACAATTTTGTTAGTATAACGCTAATATAAAAATGCCAAAATGCTTTTCGTTATGTAAATATCCAATAATGTTTTTAATAATGAGTTCATGTACAAGGTGGTTATAATTAAAGTTATCCTATTTAGAGCATCCTGCAGCTGCAACCAAAATCTCATGGAGTTAGGTCACGAGAACATGTTGTCCAAGCAGTAGAGAACTAATTACTCGATCACTGGTAAAGTGTTGACGCAACAAAGTTTGCACGAACCTTCCAATATGAGGAGGTGCACCATCTTGCATAAAAGAGGTTGAATCAAGACACTGTCTTTCCTGCAGTTGGGGTATCACAAAGTTCTGGAACATGTCACGAAAACTAGTAACAGTCATGTAACATGTCTGAGGACCGTTAGCAGTAATTTCTTCGGAAAATTAAGGACCCAGGATAAAGTAGAATGTGATCTTTTTAATTCCACTCTGGGATGGTGTGTACTTGAGTTCTACTAAGTTTGGTGTAATTCCAAGCAGTAGAAAACTCTAAGTAGCTCTTCAAGGTTAGCGCGAGGTAACCCTGCTCGCTGCCCCTTGCGGAGCTTTGCTGTCAAACAAATGCTGCAGCGAAGCACCGGTCAGGTGCAGCGATGCGAGCATCGTGATCTCTACATTGCTAACCTCGCGCTGCACCACACGATGCTTGCCTGCCGTACTCACAAACTTTGGGAAATTTTTTCTCCTCAAATAATCATCACAGAGACTTACAATTTGGATATGTTTTAGATTCAACCTTCCCCTATATGACCTTTATTTTTATTTTTGCGTATCCGGAAAAATGAGGACACAAAATTGAGCAAAATTGAGCACGTATATAGGATAAATAGAAAAAAACTTCATATCTCATATAGGTGTGCATTCACTGTTTTTTCTAAGCGTTGCTGTATTCGCGAAAGGATGTACAGCATCAAACTTTATTTTTTTCAATCGCACCCTATGTTGATTTTTTTTATATGTTGTACTTCTCCTGTTTATACATTTCCCACCCAAATTTAAGCTAATTCTGACGGTAAATAAAAAAGTTATGAATTTAAACAGCTTTTTTTACAAAGCTAATTTCTCCAAAAAAACTAAAGATTAATAAGATTTGCCCTTCAACGCAAGACCACATTTACATAGTTTTAAGCTTTGCAAATATTTTCGTAAAGCACCGCGATCCCTACAGAGTATCTAATAGATACGTTAATTTACAAGCTGGTTATAATTAAAGTTGGCCTATTTAGAGCATCCTGTAGATGCAACCAATAATCGGAGAGTCAGCAAAAGTTGTAGACATAAGCTTACTATTCAAAGGATGCGCTTAACGATTCTGCAAAAAAAAATAGTTACAAAATCGTCAAGTAGAGGGCACTTTAACAGCTACATGAACAGAAATCGAAAGCAAAATGTTCAAAAACACATTTATTTCCCAAAAACAATATAGGCAATATATGCCGTGAGTTGCCAGGCAATAAATTTCCAACTGATACAAATGGATTTCAATATTCTGTTGCATGTATTTTTTTAAATTTAGACTTTAATAAAATGGTAACTAACGAAAGGCACAAAGGAACAAAAGATTTCGCACCTTCAGCTGTCATCGGGGAGAGACTGGGATGGCCGTTTCGTTCTCTTTGGGACTCATTAGCCAGACACACTCCACCGATGACAGACTCAGAAGATGCGAACATATAAGAATCCCACTCTCGCTATCCGAAGAGGGACCCCACAAAAGCAAAATACAACCAAAAATAGACAATAATAGAAAAAAATATCAAATCCTTGGCCTGCGTTTCGCTAGGCTCAAATTTTAATTTATTTTTATTTTTTATCTAAGTTTTAGATTTTAGTTTACTTGATGTATTTTTTTTCCTTTACATATGCGAGGCTTCCGGAGCGAAGTAACTAGTTATTTAATGAAAATTAAAGTTTTAATTCGTCGGCTTAAATAAAAAAGGGAATTTCCATAAGATAAACAATTAAATAAAACGTGAATATATTTTCAGATTAGGTGGAAAAAAGTAACAACAAAAATCTTATGATTGAAGATGTACCTATATAAAAAGAAAAGTCACTGACTCATCAAGGCCCAGCCCAAACCCTTGGACCTAGAAAGCTGAAATTTTGCATAGAGATTCCCTTTATGATGTAGACAAGGAATAAGGCCGGATTTTTCGAAATTCCCACGGGATAGGGAATAAAGAGGATTTATATTTTCGCTTTAAAGTTGCCTTATCGATATATAGGTATGTGGCGCCAACCCGCAATACATCTGAGTTATCCGGAGAAGGCCACAACGGGCTGGGAACTCATAAATTTTTCAATCTCGATATTAATTTGCTAAATAAAGTTTTTTTTTTTTTTTTTTTTTTGCTATACATGCAAAGGTTCCGGAGCGAAGCGACGGTACCCGGCTAGTAATTAATAAGAATGACCAACTAAAGGTTAACAATATTAAATGTTAAATTCTTATAAAAAGTCGTGAAGATTATAATAATAAAAACCTCAATGAAAATATTAAAACTCATAGGAAAACATTAAGCAAGTTGAAAACTACCGTCAAAAATGGCGTGATTCATAATGTAAATGCAAGAAAATGTATTCGAAGTAAGTTGATTTCTTAATAAATCCTTAGCAAAATTACCAAAGTAGCGACAGCCGCCATCTTACAGTCAACCACTCTGTTGCTGCTGTGCTGTGAAAGCTAATTCTTACAATTTTAACTTTATTTTTCAGCAGTAAATTAGTGGCTTGTGATAAAAAGACAAGTTATGAAGAAAACTTACCTTCGTCAATTTTTTTAAAGGTATTACATTTTTTTTAAACCAAATCGTTTGGAAGAAGAGCTTTTACATTTAAAATCCATTTTAGATGGGGTTTTTCGTATTTTACAAAAGTACTGAAAATGATTAAATTTTTCCAGTTTATGATTACAATCTTCAAAAAAGTAGCTTTTATTAAAATTTAACGTCAAAGTTTTGTTTTTTGTCTAAAACAAAACTATATATGTGAAATATATAGTCTATGTTTAATATAATTTTTTACAATAAATAGAATATAAGGAATATACAAAAATTTTCTTATTTTATTACATCAATAAATATATCGATTCAAAACACTAGAGTACATAAAAATGTGGAATTATGTGGTTGATTTATTAGTAATATAAAAATTAATGCAAAATAACAAAATATATATATTTTCATAATAAAATTTTTGAAATTATAATAAAATATAGAAAAGGAGCTAAAATATAATACTATATCAAAAAAAAAAAATAAAGTTACAGACTTCATGAAATAAAAAAATATGAAAACTGAGAAACAAGATATAACATTATATCAAAATAAAATTACATATAAAGCAAACAACAGGACTTGCGTAAGTAATAATACAAGAATTTTTAAAATTTACAACATAATTTTCTGCCAATCAAATGAAGAATTTAAAAAAAAGATACTTACTGAAGTTGTGTTGAAGGAAATTTACAAACAAAGTTTATTTTTTCATTACAGACATAAATGTTGCATAAAAACTATATTAAATTTGCAATAAAATGAACGAAAGATGTAGCTCGTTCATTTCACTGTAAATTTAATTGTTTTTATGCAACCTATATGTGTATAATGTATAAAATTTATTCAACTTAAAATTCCGAATACAAAAAAAGAAGATGTTAAACTGATGCTATATTTTTTTTGTTTCATTTATTAATCTCTTTAACTCTCATTGTTAAACTTACTGCCACACTTTTTTTGTTTAATTTCATAGTTTTTCTGTTTTAGGAGAACATAAATACGATGAACTATAAATAATTTATTAGTTATGTCACAACAATTGATTTTTTTTTAGTGATTTTAATTAAATCCTCAACCTTTTATTTGTGTTTTGATATAATTTATTTGAATTTTATCCAGTGGCTTTTATTTAACTTATAGACAAAATGTTCCACACGTTAAATTATTTTAAACCTTATATTTTGTATTTAAAATAACATTTTCCAAGGTTCTAATACAATTCTCTGCTAACAGTAAATACTCAAATATCTTATTTGATAAAAAAATAAACTATTAGAATTTCTTTTATTGCAACTATCTTCTCCATATTGCGATATTTCGAAGGACTAACCGGCCTTCTTTTTCAACCTCTTCCACTAAAAATAAATAAATAACAATCCTAAATTTTAAAATTCATGATTGTTATTTATTAATTTTTAGTTGAAGAGTTTGAAAAAGAAGGCCGGTTAGGTCTTGGAAATATCGCAATATGGAGAAGATAGTTGCAATAAAAGATGTTTTATAAGTTTAATAGTATTATTTATGATGATCTCAAATATTGGAATTTCCTTTGAAAGATTTCATTTTGGTAAAAAGTTACAAAGAAACACAATCCCTTGTTGTGTTTGATGGTGTTCTAAGAAGTAATTTACAATCGTTACAAAAACTATATTTACTTTATTTACAATATATTTGTGTCGGAGAGGAATTTCTTCTTAACCAAATCTCACGCCGAGAACGATTTGGATCTACTTGGTTCTAAGAAAGGCCATCGATGACGAAGCACCATTGGAACTATTAAATGCACAGCAATGTGCATTTTAAAATTTTCCAAACTTTGAAGAAACAATAGATGTCGACACAACTCTATATAGCGTCCAAAGTAGTGTCACTGCAAAATGGCGGCTTATGGTCACGTGATAGTATGCTGACCAATAGCAGAGCAACTTTAGTGATTTTTGTAATGAAATGGTTCTGAAATACTTACTTAATATAAAACCAATGGAAAGCACAATGGCTCTTTTTTTGTAGTTTTTAAGAAAATTAAAAGTTTAGGTGGCAACTTCTTGATCACTGAGGCATTTCCATGGAAAGAATCTTTTCCTTCTCTTCATAATAATATTTTAAATTTCCCAATCCGAAACTACAAAAAATAAATAAAAATAAAAATAAATACTAAGAAGTTTTAAATTTAATTAAACTACTAAATTGATTTTGTTTCGTTTTTGATTTTTCATGGGTGTTTTGGACATTAATATCAGTCAACTCATCTGGAAGATAGGATTGGCTTCATTATCAATAGAATGTTTAAGAAATATTGTTAGCTAATAATTGCTTCCCCACTTTAATCCCTGTACTAAGTTTACATTTCAGTAAGAATAGCTGTTCGATTACCGCTGTGGTCAGGACTTTTCAATCAAATCTAAGAATTCACCAGACAAATCTTTGTCAATGGTTACCGGTTTCTTTCCCAAAAACAAAGGCAGGCGAGCATCGGACTGATCCTCCTACCTTCAATTTACTCTTTTCGCATGGTTATCACAGAAGCCTCTATTTCCTGTGCTGACCATTTGAAGATACGGATGTGATGTTATCTGTGCTTTTTAACCTAAGAGAATTCTAACGCATCTCAGAACACATCTATATCGAGGTAACATCTCTCGTCAGTTACAACACTGCAAAAGATTTGAAACTTTGCCTTGTTGCAAAGGCGAAACCGGTCCTTGTAATTTTTACTAAGTTTTTAAACCTTTCCTGTCGTGTGTCAGCGTCCTTTCATTTATATTCATTTATAGATTTGAATCTTCTATTTAAAAAAACTGAAATGAATGGTGAATTTATTTAATATTTATTTAAAATGGACAAAATAGGTTTTTTTTTTTTTTAAATATGAACACATGATATAATAATGTTCTAAAAACTTAGCGAGTGATCGAATAATATCGCTCACAAATCAGAAAACTCTTCGCCGTCATAAATAAATACGTGATTAATTAGTAAAGATTTAATTATATACTGAGATACCATAACCAAGATTTGAAAAAAACTCTTTGAAGTTGAAACCAGGTCTTGGTTATTGTATCTGAATGCCTATTAAATCTTTACTAATTAATCAGATGCACTGGCTATTTATTTATGACAACAAATAACGATCAGTAAAAAACTAGTATTTCTTAATCAGAAAACCCGTTTGATAAGTTCAGATCTTTACTCCTTGATATATGACGTTTCAGATTTTTACCACCAGATGGTGGAAAATCAGCTTTTGTCATTAAATTGCAGGTGTATAGTTAATTTACTCACCTGAAACAATCTATTGGCATTTTATTCACCTCCAGAGTAGGTCCAAGAAGAACATTGATTATCAATAGCAACTAAAAGAAAAAAATATATATTAAATTCAAACAACAATAGTCTATTTTTCTAGAGGCCATAAAGTCAGTGTGTCCTCCCTAACAAATTTCGAAATAGGTCAATGAGAGTTCTCGAAGTTTAGCATGCATGTTTACTGAAGAGAGTATTTGTGTATTTAACTTTTGTACATAAATTCTCCTTTTTGACTCTTGTCAACAAATTTGCGAGTGAAGGTGACAAAAGTTTCCATATAAAAGCATTAGATCCGAAACAATGAACTTCTATCGATGCCTAACAATGGAAATTAATCCGATTAGTAATTCTCGTGCATTTGCACTGATATGATTAAAAGTAATTGGTTTCCGTAGATCAAGTCAGAAATTCCAAAGAAAGTTTACCATATAAGGAAATGTCCGTATCTCTCTTAATCCAGCCTCAAAGTTCACTCAATAGAATTTATTCAAAATATTAATAAAATAAAGTGATCATTTGTTGAAAAAAGTAGTGAATATGGATTGCAGGGAAATAGAGCATCGTGACTTAATTCTATTGCTTTATTCTCACGGAAAGGAGGATAAAGACAGACAAGATAATTATTGCTTTTAGACAGTGTCAAAAGCAAAGCGGTCCCATAATATGCACAATTTTATAAACAAAATTTTATCGGAAGCGATCACTTTTGACCTCTCAACCTCCGTCAGGTAGTAGTCCTACAGGTCTGATTTTTTTGGACGTGGTCACCTACTTTTTGATGCTGAACACAATGGTGAAGGTTTCATTCTAATATCTCTAACCGTTTGGCCGCTACACAGTGTGACATCCAGCCAGCATAAAAGCAAGAGCGGTCCCCTATGTTTTACAGGCAAGCTGTAACCTAGGGGTCGCTAAAAAACTTTATACACTTCGTACTTAAATAACTCAGGTGTATTGCGGGTTGGCGCCTCACACGGGGGGGGGGTGCCGTCAAACACTTCATTTTTTGCACGTATCTTGCAAACGCAGAAACGTTTGTGAATTACTGATAGATCGTTCGATAGAACTTTCAAATACCAACATTTTCTCAGTATAATGTTCTCTTTTATAGTTTTCGCTTAAATTGAGAAAAAGTCAAAATTTGACCCTTTAAAAGGCGATATCTTGGAAACCCAAAAATGTTTTCGAAAGCTTTTTGTAGCATTTTGTTTGTCTTAAAAAGATCTACATTTTATCCATTTGCATGAACAATCTATCTCTTATAGTTTGGCCACAAAATTGGAAAAACGTAAAGTCATATGAGAGATAGAAAATCGCTCAAAACGGTGGAAGTATTGCAGAGAAACAGGAAGATTCCGAGAAAACCTGGGCAGCTCATTCCTTGAACCACGAGACCCCACACGGCAACTGATCCCTCGCACTCAGAGGTGAGAGGCAATTTAGCCATACGCCAATGCACGGTCCAATCGATTAAGTAATACTGACGACTAAAAAATAACATTCATATTCGAATTTACAATAAAATTTGTTGTAAGGACTTACAGTAAACAACTATCGCATTTTTTTTTTTTTTTTACATTCATTGAAGAACAGTTTAAACAGTTCAGTTTTTCAACAATAGATGTCACTGAGATACCTGGAATGATTAAGCCATTAGTAACTGCCACGCCTTTTTTGTGTTCTGCTGTGGATAAGATAAAACGTTTCACAATGTTTTCACAAAAATAAAACCGCAAAGTTAAAAAAAAAAGTATTTGAAGAAAGAAAGCCTTTAGTTCTTTTAGTAACATTTAATCTAAGTTAAGATAAAAATGCCAAGTGCATTATAATTTCTTACCAATTTGTATTTTTCCTTTAAGACGTATAATCTCTCAACATCTCTTTCAGGAACTACGCCACTGTTTAGGCCTTTGTTTTGATAATAATTCTTCAAATAAATTCTAATCCATTCCTTCTGAAATTCTTTTGTTGGATACTTTTTGTAATCAGGTGGATCTATACCTGAAAAAGAAAATCTGTAAAAATAAATTAATCTATAAAAATAAAGTGTAAAATTATATTTTTGAAACACCTTTTACTGTTTACAAGGAGACGACGTACCCTGGATATCACGAAATTTAATGCAGTTTGGTGAGATAAAAGTACATAAGGAACACTTCTAAATATATATACATGCATACATAGTTCTCTGCCAAGGGCAGGTCCTTCACTGCAAACCCAGCATTCTCCAATCTTTCCTATTTTCTGCCTTCCTCTTCGTCTCCACATAAGATCCATTTACCATAATGTTGTCGATCATCTTAAATCTTCTTCTGCCTCGAACTTTTTTACCGTTCACCATTCCTTCCAGTGCATCCTTCATTATGGAGTTTCTTCTCAGCTAGTGACCAACCAGTTTCTTTTTCTCTTCCTGATCAGTTTCAGCATTATTCTTTCTTCACCCACTCTTTCTAGCACAGCTTCATTTCTTATTTTGTCTGTCCATTTCACATGCTCCATTCTTCTCCATATCCACATTTCAAATGCTTCTAGTCGTTTCTCTTCACTGCGTCGTAATGTCCATGTTTCTGCCCCATACAATGCCACACTCCACACAAAGCACTTCACTAGTCTCTTCCTTAGTTCTTTTTCCAGAGGTCCGCAGAAGATGCTCCTTTTCCTATTAAAAGCCTCCTTTGCTATTGCTATCCTCCTCTTGACTTCTTGGCAGCAGTTCATATCACCACTTATAGTACACCCTAAGTATTTAAAGTTGTTCACTTGTTCCAATGTCTCATTCCGAATACTTATGTTTATCTTCTTTGTCTTTCTTCCAATAACCATAGTCTTTGTCTTGTTTACATTTATCTTCATTCCATATTGTTCACAGCTGTCATTCAGCTGCAGTAGCATATCCCTTAGTATCATCTCCTCTTCTGCTAACAATGCCATATCATCAGCAAATCTTATGCACTTTATTCTTCTTCCTCCTACTATCACCCCTCCCATGTTCTAAAAACAATTCTTCATTAACTCCTCCAAGTAGATGTTGAACAGCGTAGGTGATAGAGGGCATCCTTGTCGCACCCCTCTCCCTATTCCACTTCCCTCTGAGAATTTTTCTCCTATCCTGACTTTGACTCGTTGTTTCATATAAAGATTAGTTATTAGCCTTCTCTCTTTCCAATCCACACAATTTTCTTCAAGATTTCCATAAGTTTATTCCAATCCACTCTGTCAAAAGCCTTTTCCAGGTCCACAAATACTGCATATACGTGTTTATTTTTTTCTAGATATCTTTCGCCGATTGTTCGCAGCAGTCCAATTGCATCTCTCGTACCTTTTCCTTTCCTAAAACCAAACTGCTCTTCTTCCAACTCTCCTTCCACCTTAGAATATAAACGTCTGTTCAGTATTCGCAGAAGAATCTTCGCTGAGTGCGATATAAGGCTGATAGTCCTGAACTCACTGCACTTCTTTGCATTATTTTTCTTAGGTATTGGTAGCAATACTGTTTCCATGAAATCATCAGGCCATTCACCTTTCTCATATATTTCATTGCATAATGATAGTATTTGCTTCTTGTCTTCACCCAAGCATTTAACCAACTCAATGTGTATTCCATCAACTCCTGTTGCTTTCCCATTCTTCATTTCCCTAATCGCTAGCTCAACTTCTTCCCTTAGAATACAACATCCTTTTTCGTCTTCTGATACAGCTGTTTCATCTTCTATAGCTAAGTAATCTGGACGATTCCCTGTCTCATATAATTCTTCTACATACTTCTTCCATCTGTTCAAAATTCCTTGTTTGTCGGTTATTTCATTGCCGATTTCGTCTTCTATCAACCACATGGACTGCTTATTCTTATTTGTGAAATCCAAACATTTTACTTCGCGGTACATTAAATCACATCTTCCTTTTCTCTCTAGATCCTCTACTTCTTCAAATTTCTGTTTCATCCAATCTTCCTTCGCCTAAATATATATAGCTCAAAAATCCCCCGATTTGGAACATTTAACATTGTTTTCATTAATTGTAAAATATTTAGCTTATTAATTTCTGTTGTTTGATTCCATAGGTAAATGTTAGTGTGGAAGTTTCCAATTCTGCTGAGATGCAATTTTTTTTAATTCCATTTCTTTCTGGGTTTTTTTTTAATCTGTGATTTAATTAATGTGATTTAATTCTGAAAAATTTCTAAGTTCTTATCAGAATCGTAATTCCCAAATGGACAGAATTAGAGGTTACTTACCACAATATTTTAAAAAATGGGAAACTAGTTCCAAAGCAGCTGACGAATAACCCACACCTTCAAAGTCAATAAAGCTCACTTTCCCTAAAGTAAAAAATAAAACATGACAGAAATTATTACTTTATAATAAGTGCAACTTAAAATTGTAGCGTAATTATTCGATCACTTGTTAATAGCTTTCTTGTGTTTTTATAAATGATACTTGCTTTATTTTTTTATTTCTCAGCTGACAGAACCTTAACTGGATATTTTCCTTCCTTTATACCTTCGTAAGACTGAAAAGAAATTCCAATCAGTACCGAAGCGAACCGATTTACACTGTCCGGCCACTTATAGGTATACTTACATTTTTAGGTACACCTACCTATCAGCGTGTTGGGCCTCCTTTAGCCCTCAAAACAGCCTGAATTCGTCGATGCATGGATTTCAGAAGATGCTGAAAACGTTGTTGAGGTATTGTGTACCGTGAGTGTGTCACGCACTTCCTGAAGATTTGATGGGGGTGTAGGCCTGGAGCGAACAGCCCGTTCCAGCTCATCCCACAAATTTTCAATCAGGCTGAGATCCGGGGACTGAGCAGGCCACTGCAGCAAGGAAAAGTCATCGTTATGTTCCTCAAACCAACCTTTGTGCACCGGCGCATTATCCTGCTGGAAGTAGCCATTTGCAGGAGGATAAATTGTTAACATGCACTTGGGGTCATTCCATATCAAATCATCCAGAAATTTTAGGAAATATCACCCAGCCTCACAGAAAACTTTGAAATTTTGTATAATTGAAGTTTACCTAGATATATGAACATTTCCAAAATTTAAATGTTGCAGGTTAAGTACTTTTTCAGTAATGGTCTCAAGAAGTTATATGGATCCAGGAACTCAGGTGTTTCATGGACGAGTTCCTTGATAATTTAAAAATGCAATAGTTCCTACAGTTTTTGCAGTAAAACCTTGATTTTTTTTAAATTAAAGAGGAATGTTTATATTTTTATGTTTATGCTTCTTTTATTGAGTAATCATAAGTTTTTTTTTAGAAAAAAAATGTAAATAATTTTTTTCAAATAAATTCGATACCTGGGCATTGTATTTTTTTTAAGGTATTGCTCCATCATAGATTCCTTTGAAAATTTTACAATATTATTATAAATCTTTCTTTATGTCACACAAAAAAAATCAGTTTGTAGAAATAATGAGAAGTGTAGAAAAAGCACTATATTAAAAAAAAAATTAAATTGATAATTTCTGACTATCATGTCACCTGTAAAATGAGCACCATAAAAAATACATATGAACAGAAGCGTCTTGTTTTAAGTAATTTAGCTGAAATGTATTCTCTCTATAAAAAGAAGTATCCTGAAGACAAAGTAGGATTTTCAAAATTTGAATCTCTTCGACCAAAACAGTGTATACTCGTAGGATCATCAGGAACACCTACCGTATGTGTCAAACTTACAGTCAAAATGTTAATTGCTTCTAAATTCCATTTCTATTAAAGTAACATACCATGATCTAATGAAAACAGTAACATGATATAAATAACCGAGCCTGTATGCTCCTTCTGTGCAAAAAATGCCCCCCCCCTTCCCAGTTCTTTACTTCAAACACACTTAAAAAATGAAATAGAAGACTATGATCCTGATGTGATGGTTCAGTACAGTCAATGGTTATCAACTGATAGAATGACTTTAAATGTTCAAATCACCACTCTATCAGAATTCTGCGACACACTAATTAAGAAAATTGAAACACTTACTCCACACTCTTTTATTGCTCAATCACAGTCTGATTATCTGAAAATGAAGAAAGAAACACTTGATGAAGGATCAGTGTTAATTTTAATGGATTTCAGTTAAAATCTCCATTTTGTAGTTCAAGATGAAGTACAGGGGTACCATTGGAACAATAGTAGCTGCACTCTTCACACTGTTGTTATATATTACAAAAAAGATCAACAGTTGCAAGCAAAAAATTTTTGTATCATTTCTGATGATCTAGAACATGATGTGGCCAATGGTATCAGACTCAGAAGACTGTATTGAATTTTTTGAAGTTTGAATTTCCTGAAATTCCACTTGCTTATGCTGAATATTTCACTGACGGATGTGCTGCACAATATAAAAATTATAAGAATTTCAGAAATATCTGCTACCACGAACACGATTTCAATATAAAGTACAGCTGGTCTTTTTTTTTGCAACCAGCCATGGCAAATCTCCCTGCGATGGTATTGGTGGCACTGTCAAAAGACTTATCACAAAAACAAGTTTGCAAAGACTATATAAAGATCAAATACTTACTGCATCGCAGGTATTTGAATTCTGTCGGGAGAACCTACAAGGCATTTAAGTTCTCTGTTTCAAAAGATGAAATGGTTCAAGTCAGAAATTTTCTTTTCCCACGCTTTGAAAGTGCAAAAACTGTTCCTGGAACACGATCTATGCATCACATTATACCACTATCACCAATCAAGATTGGAGCAAAAAGGCTAAGCTGTGATACTGATTTTAGTATCATTCATGATTTCTCTGCACTTCCGCCACTGATGCCATTATGCTCTGTGCAGCCCAACTGCTATGTTGCATTTGTATATGACTCTTCTTGGTATCTGGGGATTGTTGAGAAAGTGAATGGTGCAGAAGGAGATGTTACAGTAAGGTTCATGCATCCTCATGGACCATCCCCGTCCTTCTATTGGCCTGATAATGATGTTTGTGATGTCCCATTCTCACATATTCTATGTGAAGTTGATATCACCACAGCAACAGGCCATACTTATTCTCTAAACAAAAAGTCTTCTAGATTGGTGGAAGAAAAGTGGTCCTCGTACAAAAAAATATTAAATGTGAAGCATTAAAGCATCTTGTCATATATACATATAATTCCAAATGAACTTGAATGCAGATTCATATCTTATATAATGTACGAGTATATTTTATAGTTTGTAGTTTTGTTTTATATTGTAATTTTTTTTACATTTGTATATTTTTATGCTCACTTATGTTGTTAATGTTTCTTGAGTAGTTAACAGTATGTCTATTATTGTGATATTGTGGGAATGTTAATGGCTGAATGAAAATGTTTTCAAAATTCAAGATGAATTTTTTTTTGTGAGTACCATTCATTTCTAAAAATTGATTTTTTTTGTGATGCAAATTTACTATTTGCAGATCAGTTTCTAATTTTTTTCAATGATTTTCAGAGGGGAGGGCAAGTGTCCAAATTTTTTTTTTGATTTTACAAAAAAAATTAATCAACAAAATTTTATTTGGCCAATTCTTTCACGAATTTTTTTTTGAGAGTACCATTCATTTCTCAAAACTGATTTTTTTTGTGAGGAAACTTTAGTATTTGTAAATCACTTTGTAATTTTTTCAATAATTTTCAGATGGGGGCAAGTGTCCAAATTTTTTTTTAGATATTTAACCAAAAAAAAATTAATCTACAAAATTTTAAGTGGCCAATTCTTTCATGATTTTTTTTTGGTAAGAACAATTCATTTCTCAAAACTGATTTTTTTGTGATGAAACTTTACTATTTGTAAATCACTTTCTAATTTTTTCAATGATTTTCAGAGGGGGGCAAGTGTCCAAATTTTTTTTTAGAAATTTAACCAAAAAAACATTAAACTCTTTTTTGGCCAATTCTTTCACGATTTTTTTTTGGTAAGAACAATTCATTTCTCAAAACTGATTTTTTTTTATGATGAAACTTTACTATTTGTAAATCACTTTCTAATTTTTTCAAGGATTTTCAGATGGGGGCAAGTTTTCAAATTTTTTTTTTTGAAATTTAACCAAAAAAACATTAAACTACAAAATTTTATACGGCCAATTCTTTCACGATTTTTTTTTGTAAGAACAATTCATTTCTACAAAATGATTTTTTTGTTATAAAACTTTACTATTTGTAAATCATTTTCTAATTTTTTCATGGATTTTCAGAGTAGAGCAAGTGTCCAAATTTTTTTTTTAAGTTAACCAAAAAAAAAAACAAAAAAAAATTAGAAAACAATTAAAAAAAAAATTTATACGGCCAATTCTTTTATGTTTTCATAAACTACATGTCACAATGCATATTCAGGGAAAAAATTGTCATCCTACTTGTTTCCATTTAAAAACTGCAGCCAATTTTCAAATTTTCACAATTCGCTTTGAAGTACCACATTGCATCAAACTTTCTGCTATTATTACCAACAGAATGTATATAAAGCAATAAAAATTGGCAAAAGTTCATGAAATTAAGTATAATTGCAGTACACAAAATCTCAGTTCTCAACTAGGTAGTGGGTGACATGGCCTGGATGACTTGACATGGAATAACCCCTTGGTCAGCTACGATGTTTAGGTGCACTTTAGCATCCTGACTGCCTCCATGTGTATCAATGGACCGAACGTGCCAGGAAAACATCCCCCACATCATGACACTGTCCTTACCGGCTTGAAGCGTTGTTGTGTGAGACAGCATTTGTGCGAACAGTACGGGTTTACCTAATAAAGTCGCCGGACAGTGTATATTCTAACCTTTTTTTCACACATATAAGCCAAAAGTTTGGAAAGAACGTAGAGCCTACTTTCCTTAATGTTATTTCTTAAATTTTATTTTTTTCTTTAAAGAAAACGACAAGACGAAAGAAGCCTACATTTGTTTTAATACACAATATTAAGATATTATAAAAATTATAATTTCTGCTGAATACAAACATGTTCTGAAAAGCAATGGGCTGCAGGTTGAAGCAGCAGGGTTCAATTCCCGACGGATTGGATTGAATCTGTTGGTCATCGGGAGCCTCACCTGCCGCGATCCCAAGCGCCATCTAAGTCTGTAGTGAATGCTTTCACTGAACACAAAAGAACAAATTTTTCATTTTCTAATAAAATAAGTAAGTTCTCTAAATAGCATTATTAATTTTAATTATATCAAACAATGCGCAGTAGATAAACCGAAAACATTGAATCACATTGTTTAATATGCAATGGTTATTTATTCCATTGTAGGGAAAGGCCTATCAGCAATATGGTAACAATTCGTAAGATACAAAATATAATTTCGTCTTTTGTATTACATCGTCAAGTAGAATAAAACCTACCTTGTTCTTCATTGTAGACAATATTTTCGGCTCTGACGTCATTGTGACATAGAATGTAGGTTTCCTTTTCCAGAGTTTCAAGATGCTGAAGAACAACTTCAATTTCATTGGCAATAGTTTCAAGAGAAGGATATTCTTTAAGAAATCTACAAAATAAATAAATAAATAAATAAATACATAAATAAATAAATAAATAAATAAATAAATAAAACTCCAGAATACTTCACGTCGTCACTGAGTTTCCGATGTTATTCACATTAGAGTCGACAATTATTATGGGATATCATAGGAGTCAAGATAAAAATAATATTTAAGCCGGTCTGTAAACTTAAGATTTGTAGCAAATGTGAAGAAAGTAATGCGTCCAGAGTTTTACAGTGAGACGCACGACAGACAGACAGACATTAAGCCTGAATAGGACTTCACATGCTCAGTTAATAAATTAGCAAATACTTAAATACCGTATTGGCCCGAATGTAAGACGGCTCGAATATAAGACGAATGGCGTTTTTTGAGCTCCGATTTGATAAAAAACTATTGGTCGCGAAGATAAGACGTTATATCTATTAACGAGGCGTAATTCGACAAATATTTCTAGTAAATTATTTAAAAAAAAAGTTTGTTGACAAATTATCTTCCTACATCCAGTTCATGATGAAATCGTTAATACTTTTGGTTGCAGTAATAGGCTTAATGTCAGTAATATTTAGTTAAATCTGTGACTTCTAAGCTAGGCGAAATGTCATTTATGAAATTAAATTAAACTATTTTTGCAAAAAAGTACAACACCACTAAGCGTAGTAGAATATATATTTTTTTTATTTTGGAGCATGTTGGTTAGGCCTACGATCGACTTCAGCCAACGCCACCCAGGTGGCGTTGCTTCAGCGCCAGAGCACGCTTGGTTTCGGTTTCGGTTTCGTGCGTTTCGTGCGCGCTCCAAGTTTGGTTGCGAATATAAGACGAAATAGTACTTTCGTGGATGGGATTTTGGAAAAAAATGCCGTCTTTTATTCGGGCCAATACGGTAGGTTTTACAAAATAGTGTCATTTATATTTAATGGTTATCTATCAATCCCGAGCAAGAGTTTTCGTTATTATGTTTATTCTTTCTCTGTGATTGCTATGGGTGTGTGTGTGAATCAATGACAGGATCTTCTTGAAGCTTGAAATAGTTATTTATGGACAATGAATAGCTCTCTTTGATTTTTTTTTTCTTTCGATGAATTTTATTCGGTGGCAAGATGAAATCAAGAAGGAATTGAAATGTGAATCCACGTGCATTTAATCTTACATTGTGGCTTGCTTTGAGTAAATGGCCGCGTGGATTAAAAGAACGAGAAAAGCTTTCAGTAAAAATTCTCATAATCTACAATGCAACGGAAGGATTTGAAAAATAGTTATTGGTACAGTACAATACAGAAATTACATTACAGTTTATGGTTGAAGAAATTAGGTATTAATAAATATTGTATATTCAGTTTACCTCAACACAACTAAATAAATACTTGAATTACGTTAGCAGCCTCTTGAAATTAAAATAATTAAAATTAGAAGATCAAGTTTTGAAAAAAGAAGCTATCAAGCCATTTTAATTTAAATATCCATTATATTCTATTGATAAAATGTACAGTTCGATCGAAAGACCTTCTAATAAAGTAGTTTTAAATCTTCATTAAATAACTTCTTGAAATAACAAAGTTCTTGTGATTTAATGAAATACTTTAACGTTAATAATTTAACAGTTCAAATGTTTTCTTCATTAAATCCTCTTCACTTCATAGTATCTGGATTCTGAAATAAACGTAATTATATTTGTTATCTTAAATCTTCCTCAGCGAATGAAAGTGAATGTCTTTATATTTGCGTATCTGCAGTCCCACCCCTTCTTTTCTTTTTATTTGCTTTTGTAATAAGTCCAAACACTTTTATGACTGGATAAATGATCTAACTCTGTTCTGGAACATCCTACAATATTCAGACGCTAATATTTCTCTATTTATGTATTAATTGGAAGATATTTGGAGATGTCCATAAAGATTTTATTCACTTGAGCCATTTCTATATGAAGTACCTATTTAAGTAGACTTGAATATGAGAGAAATAATCCTATTCTTTCCATACGATCTGTTCTCCATAGGATTTAGACTTCATCTACATCATCTTTCATGTAGGCCTAACAAATATTTTTACTTACATGTTTTGTTGATTGTTTTGAACAAAACTATGTTACAACGTCTGCTTTTTCAACAATGTTGCATCATTTATTCACTGTTGTATTCATTTAGGCACAAAATGATGCATGTTTTTTCGTATAAATATATTTTACTTTTCATCACACAATTATTAATTGGAGAGAATATTTTCTTATCAGGTAACTTTTTATATTAAATATTCACACAGTTAATAACAACTTCCTTAGCAAAATCTTTTTATCAGCAGCAATCAGATACAACGAACAGTACAATCACATTTTCTCAAAATATCTAACTGATATGATAAATTATAATGACTGAAATCATTGAAAGACTTCTGTAATTTACGAATGAATTTCAATTTAGAGTTAAATAATTAAGATATCATCAGTTTCTTTACGTTTTATTGACTAATAGTTCCTTTACCTTTCATTTCTTTCTGAGTCATTCAGTTGCTTTGGAAACATTGCTTGAAACATCTCCAAGTCTTTTCTATTTGTAAAATAAGGACTTTTCTTAATGCTTTCGTGGTCGATATCACAGGAATGGATCTTAGCAAGTTCTTCTGCTATTAACCTATTAAATACAGTAAAAGAAAACAACGGAAACGTGAGACCATCAACTTTATACACTGCAGATTTTATTCAGTAGCTGCGTTATTATTATTTTAATGCAACTTTGTAAAACGCAATTTTTTATTTTTGCTGCGTCATTTTTTTTTTCATCATTCTTTGTAAATTCGTATTTTTTTTTTTCATATCTAAGTCATTTTTTCTGTCAACCATTTAGATTCATTTCTTTAAGTAACTAAGTCATTTTACAAACTTTTTATTCCATTTTTTTTATCAAAATCTAAAGTATGTAAAATGCACTTTTCTTCAATATTTAAGTCTTTTTCTTACTAACGCTGTAAACACATTTTCCTCCAACAAATTAGATCGCATTTTGTCTAAATTGTCTCTAGTAAATCGCATTTCTTAAGTTTTTAAATAATTTTTTTACCAACTATTTAAAACGCATTTTTTTCCCAGATGGGTTAGTTTCTGCGCTAAACTTAAGTTCATGTTCAGCTGTTAGAGATACCCTAATTGTATAAACGAAAATGGACGAATTTGTTAGTTACTTACCAACAGATTGGCTGTTGAGATATTGTTGCTTCTGTAAGAACTTCCCCTTTAACATATTCGTAACAAAATCCATTTTTGAAAGTGGCTATTAATTTGGGAGCGCAGCCTTCTTTATGAAAAAGTTCAGTAAATCAATTAAATCAATGAAATCCGATCTGGGGCCAAAAGCTGATAATGCATTTTGATGCCAATAGGAATACATCAAGAAATACTAGGATTGTCAGCCGTTAGAACTCTACCAGTAGATCCTAACTCTCATCTCTTAATGGTGACCCTGGGCAATGTTCTCTGTGTAGTTTATAAAGAATAGCAGAGCGAGAGGGTGAATAGCAAGTATCAGGTACCATAAAAAAAGCGGACTTTTTGGCGAAGGGAAGAAAAACTCCAACGGAAAACCAAGACAATGATCCTGGAGGCTATGAGACATATTCTCCACCATGTGATACGAAGGTTCGACAGACAGACTTCGGAAAACCATATTGTTATCAAATCTAATGACTATAGTCGGACTTAATTGATGAAACGACGTAGGAAATGGAAAAGGATAAAGAAGAAAACAGATGTAAAAATGGCAACTTGGAATCTTCTAAGCTTGACTAGAGAAAGTGGAATCTGAAAAATAAATTGGAAAGATACAAGATTGAAATTTCTGCATTACATGAAATCAGACGAAGGGGATGTTTAGACTCAGGAAATTATTCGCTGTTTTTATTGTGGACATTTGGAACAGATTTTATAATATCAAAGAGAGCTAAAATAATCCCTATTAAATTTTTAACCAACTTAAATATATCCTCAGGACTAAAACAAAACTTTTTGTATCATTCTTATCTGTGCACAAACTTGACAGAAATTATGGGTTAAATTTAGGATTTCAAGATTTTTAATACAGTAATCAAGGTAGCAGAGGTTGAACTAACTGAAGAATCAAAGAATAAGTTGAAAGATGACTTTTATGAGCATTTTCAACACGTTTATAATAAGCAGCCGAAATAAGATATAAAAATTGAATTCAGAGACTTCAAAGTAAAAATTGGAAGAGACAAAGCCTTTAAACGTTTTGTTGGATCATAGTCTGCATTGTTGTAGCATTAATGAAAATGGAGGTGAATTTTGTTGCAAGAAAGGACCTAATGGTGAACGAAACAAAATTTTCACATAAGTACGTTCATAACCGGATGGAAGAATCAGATAGACCAAGGCATGTCTAATTGACAAAAGACGTCGTAGTTACATTTTGGACGTCAGGAGCTAAAGAGAAGCTGATATAAATTTCGATCACTAATTGTCAAAACAATGCAGACAACCTATTTCCATATATCAAAAAGAATAGCACAGGAAATATATATCAATAGAACAAAAGATAAGGATAATTTACTAAAATAACATAAAACAGAAACTTAAAAATTCTACGAAATAAAAATGTGATTGAAGAAAAATGAAAAGGATTAAAGGAAACAATTCAAATGTAAGCAGAAGAAGCGATGGAATAAGAAACGAAGAAGAAAAGAAATGAGTGGTTTGTACAGGTGACAATCAATACAGGTGAGTTTCCACATTTTATTCATTCACTTTTTGTTGATTCTTTGCAATTGTATCAGATAATGAAGGATATGAAAATTAGTTGTGAAGGATACATATCTAGTAGAGATCATTTTGAAGCACTCAAAATACAAATTATCAAAACCGGATCTTCTTCATTCATCAACCTGAATGAAGGCCAAGGCCTAGATTTAAACGAGTTTTCGGATAAACTCATATCACGGATCGTCTTTTTCCTAATTCCTCCACTCGCAGACATCTTCTTCTTGTAACTGTGCGCACCTTTCAATGTCTTTGAATATTTCTACAAATTTTGAATTTTCGACTGCTTCTTCATTCTCGTTGGAATTGTCTTGATTTTCCACTTATGGCATTTTTTTACCATAGGTTTATTTATAGGAGTTAATCAAAGTTTTCAGTGTGATCTCTTCATTCACATTCTTGATGTTAATTTCCTGTAAAATTGTCATGATGTCTTTTTTTGTCACTTTCCTCATTTTCCTACACAATTTTGCTTAACAGTGCCCTTCTATACCAGCGTTTCAAAGACTTAATTGAGCTCTGGTTCATTGGCTGGATAAAAGACGTGACATTTGGAGAGAAAAACTTTACAAAAATGTCGCCACTTCTTAATTCTTCCTCACATGGATCGGTAAGGGCATTGTTCAGAAACTAAAAGGCTTTTTTTAGGCAGTCCGTCTTTCTTAAGTTGTTTTTCAACAGAAGAAACAAACAGACCAGTAAATCAATTTTTAAATATTTCCGGAAAGAAAATTACGACAGGTCATTTGCTTGTCTACAATTTTAAGGTGTTTGAAAAAGGCATTTAGGAAGACTGAAATTAATCCTGAAATATTTTACTACAATACTGTATGTTGCAGATGATATAGTTCTATTGAATAGAATGGCAAAAATATTTAATAACGGATTTATACAGTTGCAACAGACTGGCCATGAAATAGAGTTGAAATTAGCCAAAATAATAACAAAAAATAAATTAAAATATCAAGATAAAACTTATTAACTTTAAAACCAGCCAAACTGAAATTTGAGAGGGGGGGGGGGAAGTTTCAAATAGACTCTATTCGAAGGATAAAAGGCGGTCTTTTCTTAATGGAAGATGAGATAAATATGAAACTTATTAAGCTTTAAAATTCAATAAAATTATTAAACAGAGAAAGGTATTAAAGCAAGTGATATATACTGACCTGTACGTAAACTTCTTCCGTAGCTCTATATCTGACGAAGTCTTTAAACATTTCAGTGTTTTTGACACGTACTATCACTGCTTCAGGTTCAATATCAGATCTCTTCCAGGAGCATTTAACCATTTTGTTCATAAGACCTGTTGTCAAGGAATTTGGAAATACCTAAGAAAAGGATTACAGAATGAAATTCCATTAATGGTTAACTAGTTGCGCCCTCTATCAAGAGTCGATTTGAATTCTGGGAAATGTATATTGGCATTCATTAAGTTACGGCTAAAAGTGGCATTTACCAATTGAAGTCATGTTTCATCTAAAGAAATTGATAAATTACTTTTTTAATAATTTTCAGTTATTAATTATTATTTTATTTGCTTAAGTTAACAATTGTTGATTGTTTTAATTTCCTAAGGATTTGATTTTAAAAGTGAATGGGTTGGATGCATAAACATTTATAAATGAATGAATGAATTAATTTACAACATAATCCATACTGAGAATGTAACCTTGAGAAAATTACATAAAAATTTTATTATTAAATGATGAAGCGTAAATTTACTTTTGATTATATAGGAGGGTTTAACGTATCACCAAAGTAATATAAGGAATATGGAATTGAGCTGTGATAATCAAATTCACTCCATGCCGTCGAACCGTAATATTTTTCGCTTTGGTTTTCATTCCAGTTCACTCAAAACACAAAATTTCGGCTCAGGTTCAGCTCCACTCCGAACAAAAAAATATCGTTTTTTTTCCAATTCAGATTTTCGGTTCTGTATCGGTTCAGTACCTTAGTAAGGTTTGGACCACAAGGCGACAGGTTATGAGAGTGGGGGAGTCGATGAAAGATGTTAACTACAGAAAAAAATTCTATCTTTCGTGAAACTGAAATGAAGGAGTGAAATAAATTCGGTTTTCGGTTTCGGTTCGGATAGAACATGTTTAGCTTTTTCGGTTCGGGTTCAGCTCCACTCTGACCAAAAATATCGGTGTTTTTTTTTTTTTTCCGGTTCAGGTTTTCGGTTCGAATGCGATGTTCGCTCATTTCTAATTTCTCTTCCTTATTTAACTTAGAAAAAAATAATATGATTTTATTAAGTTGATTAATGTTGGTTTTTTTAAGTCCATGTTTTTTTTCTTTCTTTCTTTTCTTTTTTTTGTCACTTTCCAAATATACAAATGAAGGTTTACTGTCCAAGTTCGTCTGTAGTCGGTCCGTCCATGCGGAAGAACTGAATCCACATTCGTAATTAATTAGATCCATTAAAATTAAAAATCATCCTCTCAAGAATATATGAAAATTGGGGGCCAAGATTTACTTTTTTCATAAATGTTTTGTAGCTAATGCTATGATCAAGTAGAACTTGTCTCTAGCAAGTGATTGCATTTCTTCTTACTTTAAAACAGCCTACAGTTCGATCACAAGCCCCTATTAACTAATAACAAAGATAAGGCAATATGTTTACTCTGCGATTTCTTTCTGTTTAATTATTATCACAGATAAGAATAAAATCTGATAATCTTCATGAATTTTTCTTCCTAAAAATAATAGTCAGTTTCTGTCCTGTGCAACCACAACATCCAAACATTTTTCTTTGTTAAAAACTTGAACTTATTAATAGTTATGGAAGAGTACTTTATAGTAACATTACTTCACAATAAATTCTTCTCGAATGTGACATAAATCGCTAAGTTAATTTTTTATAGATTAAAATATTTCAATTTTAAAATTTACAGTTGTGTAAAGACCATCCTATGTTTCTCAAAAATAAATAAATAAATAAATATACATTAGCAGTTAAATCGAGAGAATATTGTTTGAAATAGTTCGGCATACAGCGCCCTCCCTCGGCCTGCAATTGAACTACATCATTGAAACACCAAAGCTATCCCTTTTAACAAAAGAACAGTTAATAATTACATAAATGTTGATGTCTTCTTTAGTTAGTGATGGGAATATTTGCGCGAGGAATTCCACGACCTGTTCCTCTAAATGTTCTTTTTCAATAGTGATCTCTACGTGCGGAATGCCTTCCAGCACACTGCCTACTGTTCCTGCAGTTGCAGCCATGTTTCAACCAAGAGCCGTCTAGTAAAAAGAAGATACTATAGCTTCGCAGCGTCAATGAAAGACCTGCGGTTTAATTCCAAACTAATAGGTACTATACGATTGCATTAAGTTATGCAATAATGCCAGACTGTTATCAAATTCAGATAAAAGATAAATAATAAGCGTAGTATTTTCTATTTGATAATAAAATCACTTAAAAACGGTTTTTTGAATCAGCCAACGTACAATTTTGATAGAGCTTACCATTATAATATCTTCGTATTTACACAACTTACATCATATTCAATATTTTAAATAATTATGATAAAAATATTTAACTTTCGTAATTAAATTGACTATAAGGATTAATACTTACAAAAAATTTAACGTGCTGGAATAATAGTTGAAAATAGGAAAAGAGAAAAAGAAAGCAGCACATGAACTAAATAGGAAATTGCCTTTCTGATTTTAGATTATGGGAAGGAATTGGGCTGATGAGTCCGCAGAAGGACGAAACGGCCGTTCCCAATTTCCTTCCCATAATCTAAAATCAGAAAGGCAATTTCCTATTTAGTTCATGTGCTGCTTTCTTTTTCTCTTTTCCTATTTTCAAGGATTAATACTTACACTAATAAAAAAATAGAAAATAAAATTTGAAAACTGCGAATGTTATATTATTATATAAGTTGCTCTAATTGGTATTTATTTATTTATTAATCTATTTACACTCGCACGGTAGCTTGCAAAAAAATACCACAGGGTACAAGAAAAATCTAATATAGTTTAAAATGAAATTTAGACAGATACACTGAAAAGTAATATATATTATATTTACACATTAGATTAATTAGATTAATTTGAAAGTGGGTGGCATGACTGCCGAGCACGTCGACCTCAAAGATCTTCTGTACTATCCCACGGAAAGAAGGACGGACGGAGAGAAAGACTGAGAAAGGATGGTGTGAGAAATGCAGGGGAAATGGGAGAACCCCGGGAATACCTGCCCAGCGCAGATCGCCACCATCAACGAAACCCACATGAGAACTGATATTTACACATTACTCAAATATAACATTTATATATTAGTCAAACATAAATGTGCTCTTAAGTGATACTATTTAAATTATTAAACTTAAAAATTAAATTTTAAATACCTTCATATGAACATATTTATATTTGTTAAATTGTATTCATATTATTTTTTTTATTCATTCATTTATCTCATTAAGTAGTCTATTAAAAAGAGCTTAAAATTTAATTGTAATTTTTATGCGATCATTATATTTTCTATTTATGGCTTGATATAATAAAAGTTAGACTCAAAAGTTAAGTTTTCTCTGGTAGTTATTTAATTTTTTTTTTAATCTATTTTCTTAATATTACATTTTATTTAACAGCCTAAAAATAATATTAAAAAAATTTAAGATTTATACATAGTATTTATTATAAATAGATAATATTTTTATAAATATTTACATAAGGAATTCATTATTTACATAAACTTTTTAAGGTTTTTTTAAATTCTTAAAGATCAAAAAAAAAAAAAAAAAAAAAAAAAGAAAGAAAGTTACTGATATGTTTTGTGTACTTGAATTGAAGTTGGCATACTCTGCCATCTAGTGACAATCCCTAAAATCACTTGGCGTCATCAGTTGACCTATTTCCCCGGTCATTCCTCTTCAACTGACGTCACATCTCTAGGCCTTGGTGTGCTTTTTGTTGGATGGTAAGGTAACGAAGAGATGTCAGATGCTTCATTCAATCCGTGGACGTTCGTTTGAGTTGAGTACGAGTCTCCATTCAGTGACGCCACTATGAAGCCAGTGCCTCATTTTGAACTGACAATCGATAAACAGCACCTGCCTCAACACGTGAGGGAGCTACTTACCAAAGTGTTCCCTGCGCTCAGCCAAGATGAAATTGAAATTGAAGTGAGTAAATCCCCGTAAGTTAACATTAAAATTAAAAAGAAACACATAAACAAACACATATAGATTCTTAACCCTTTGATGAAGTTCCAGTTGCTTGTATTATAGTTAAACGCAGCTTGCAATTTTTTTATTTTTTTTGTGTAAACTATAATGCCTAATAGATAAGTAATAAAAAAAAAAAAAAGTCATACAAATCTTTCACTTCATAATTTTGTATTTTAAATTTATTTTATAAATAAGTAGCTATACCTGTGTCCATTTCGAAAATAATTCAGATACTCTACATTTTTTTGGATGTGTGTGTGTGGAAACTTTCTCTTTTGCTGAACAGTAGGGAACTTAATATTTCGTATTCAATAGTTCATTATTCCGGAAATTAAATAAAGTATTGTTGAGCACAAATTGTAATAATGCTAAGCTTACGTAGCTTTTTTTTTCCTCCATGTGCTTTCTGCTTTGTATACACAGTTATTATAATAGAAAAAAAAAATCAAGAAATATTACAATTTTATGAAATAAAAGCTAAATGAAACACGTACATCTGTTTTAATAGTTCGTGTTGTTCTCTCCTTCTAAAACCTTTTGAACCAGTGATTAAATCTTCCTGGAACTTGGCATCCAAATGTACTGATAAAATCGTTTTCAAAATTTCCGAATAATTTCAGCTTGAAGACGTCAAAAGTTTTCGTAGAAAAACAGAAAAGAGAAACAATTAACTCTTATTAATGGCAAACTACGAAGTTACTGTGTATTTTGTAGTCCGGCTTACATTAATTAGACTTAGTTTTAGTCAACGTGAGTAGTTATTTTTCAGTAAATATTGATAGAATTCGCCTTTCCCCTTACAATTTACAAAAAGTGGAGATTTTTCTGGAACATTCTTCCATTGCTGAAACCCTCCAACCAAATGCAATTCGTTAAGAAAAGGAGGCTTTACTTTTTTTTTTTTTTGACGACTTTGATAAAAATTAAAACAACATATTTTAACAGCTCTTGGAAAAAGTTGAAAACAATATATATATATATATATATATGTATATATGTATGTTTTCTTTTACTTCTTATTTAACTAATCATTCATTTTAATCTCTTTCTTAATATTCAGTTTGTACTTTTAATAAAGTATTATTCAGAATTGGTTTCGTCCAATTATGTCCAATTATCTATTGCCTCTGAATGGATTAGTTTTATCTGAATTCTTAATTAGTGATTATCAAACTATTCCACTTTAGTTTTCTTCATCTGTTTGTTCATTGTCTGTTGGATTCTGATCATGTTAAAACGGCTGGACGGATTTCTACAAAACTTGGGTACATAGCATATTTATGATCAGTATAAAATACAGGCCCATTAGTTTTTGACTATCTCTGCCATCCCTCAAAAATAACTCCTGAATCCAGTAAGCTTAAAGGGCGTTTTCTTTAAATTTAGAATACTTCACTTCGAGTCCAACGTAAAACAGGGGTCAATTTATGTGGTCTCCAAACCCCCCCACACAGTATATAATATGGACCTCACTCTCACGTTCTGTTCCCACTTTTTAGTTTTATTAACACGAATTATCCAGTGGATACTGGCACCAAATAATATAATCCCGAATTGTTTCTTCTCATGAAAATATCGTAGGAACATTCGATAGGACTCCTTAAGGTAATCCTTCGTTTACTTTTTCAATTCTCATGATAAAATGAGATGATAGATTTGGGCTAAAGTGGAAATGGGAGGACCGTTTGTCTAAATTACTAAAAAACAGAAATTCAAAAATTTAAACTAAAAAACATTCTGTAATCACGAAATGAGAAACTTCGTTACTGGACGGAGGATCCAATGGATGCTCGGTTCTATTGAGAGGAACAAGAACCATCAAAATGTAATAATATTAAAGAGTAGTGATCACTCAGTTATTATTAATCGAAACTTTTTTATGATTATTACCGATTGATATTGATTCAAATTAGGCCCATAGATGAGAATTTTTAAGTTCAAACACCACCTTAAGGCGAGGCTTTAACAATAATACAGAAATTTTACAGAACACCTGAAAATAAGCTGGTACATATAGGGTATTACAATAATTTAAGATCCATTGCGTACCTAACAAAACTATATCTTTTTTAATGCTTAACTGAGCAAATGACGCTTGCAAAATCTTACAATTTCATTGAACATTTTTTTTTCTTCTGTTTTTCTGTTTATACATTTGCCTGTTTGCATCACGCTAAAACGGCTGGATGGATTCCCATAAAATTTGATAACGTTGCTTATTAATGGTCCCATTTCTATCTCTACCCCATTTTCAAAATTGACTCTGCGATTGACTTATGATCCTACGTGATTGACAGCTGAGCATGTAGCTAATTTTAAATTTCCGAAGATCCAAAAATATTTCATTTTGATAATTCCTCTATACTTCATGTTAAATTTGGTAAATCTTTGAGTTTTGTTTGAAGATACACCTTTGAATCTGTGCCAACATCTTCGCCAAATTTCAGCGATGTTTTACTAGTGCTTGTAAGTGAAAATTTATTAAGATTTCCTACGATTCTTTTAATCTCACACCTGCGAAGCTCAGCTAATCCAGCAGAAAGTTAAGATATTGTCGCTGCATCAATAAACTACTCAACACAGCGAGAATTCCAAAATTAGTTATTGTGAGATTTCTTCGAATGGAAAATGTAATCACAGAAGTTCTCGAAAATATAAATTTTTATACCGATATGAAGTTACCATCGTGACGTTACCTAACTGATGAGTTTTTATTCAAATTAAAAAACACATTGAATCAAAGTATTTCCTTTTCGTTATATTTAGAAGTTTTCCTATAAAGTAATTTAATAAAATAAGTGATGAACTTAATGTTCGATTAAATCATACGTGCGGTAAAATATTAGGTTAAAAAGAGGAAAAAAACTAAAATGTTAAAAAAAAGTCGCTATGTTTATATATTTCTATTTACTATTTCTTTCTTTTTTTCCCCCAAAACTAATTACTTAACCGATTTTATCGTCATTAAATCACGAGATTCCCCTCCCCCTGTTTTTCATTAGTTTGCTCTTTAACAATTACCTTCAAGAAATGGACGAATTCTAATTTGAATTGGTGAAAATTCGTTTAAATTTCCATCTCTGTTTCTATCTTAACCACTTGATAAGGGCCATTGGACTATAATGGCGAAACGTTGTGTTTTCAATTGTATATAAAGTGACATTTTTTTGTAATATTTTAGTGTTTTTCCTCTTTAAAACTGATGAGCTTAGTTCTTCCATCAACGTAAACAAAAATCATAATTAATATAAACAGAACTGCTGTTCATTGTAAATCATTGTAGATCACCTAAGAAACGCCTAAGTTTAATGGATTCCTCTTTCTTCATTTATTTGTAAAGTACTTTTTAAAAAAATGGAGATCTTTCTTACTCTGCAAATCATGCGTCATTCCTTTTTATTGATTAAAATAACTATTTCTGCTGTAGGTGTCGCTGAATACCATCTGCTTTTTATTTCTGACTTTATTTGAATTGTTTCTTACGTTGAATACTAGGTTTTCGCTCAACTTTCCATCGCATAGTAGCTTGCAACGCTTGAGACCCAAGAGGTTGGAGATTAAACTCATGTTGTTACTTTAAGTAGATAAATAACATGCGAACCAAATTTTATAGAAATCCGTTCCAGAGTTAGCATAATGCATATATACAATAGACGGACACCAAGACCCAGCAAACAAACGGAAAAACAATGTTCAAATGGAATATTGCGCATGCCCAGTAACAAATGCTATTTAACAATTTAAGTAAATAACGCGAATTTATTTAAATTTTTTCAAAAAATGGAAAATTTTAACATTTTGTATTCATTAGATATTAGAAAATGATGTTTGTATAGAAATGTTTTTCCACGACTTTAAAAAACAAAATGGCTGCATAAAATTTATTTTTTAAGGAAAGTTCTTGGAGCTGTTTGTTTGCGGTCACGTGTTGTCACCGGATGTCTTTAAGATTGCGTTGTTTCATCTTGGAACAGACGGAACAGGAGTTTATTCGCAGAAACAATTCAGTTAAGGATCAACATTCTTTAGAAAATGAGAACTGAAACAGGATTTACCCAAAACAGCTGGAAAAGTATTAAAATCAGAAACAAAACAAAAAAAATCCAAAACCTATTTGAAAATTTCGTAATTTATTTATACAAAAAACAAGATTTGAAAAACAATTAGCTATCTCGACGATAATTACTAAAACGGAATAATAAAATAAAAATAATCGGTATTTTGGTAGAAGTTGCTATTTTAGACGTTAGTAATTTGATCCGCAAATTTATTAGCCTATTTCCCTAGTAAAGCGAAGCTTCTGAAATAATCATTTCAGTCTGTATGTGTCAATTCGTAATAACTTGTAAACCAATGCACAGTGGTCCAGAAGTACCGAAACCTGATTAAAGCCCATATTTCTTCGTATTTATCGTGAAATTTGATTTTTATGACATTTGTAATTAATAATAAGGCAATAAAACATGCTACTTCCAGTGAATGCAATGGAATTTTCTTTTCTTACAGGTCTTTGCCAATAGTTTCAGTCGAGGTTTAATCAACACGATGGTCAAATGCAGTTGGACCAATGCGTCAATTCAACCTGATGCTGTTGTCGTACGAATCCAGAATGTAGAAATGTTCACTGATTTCCATCCTAATAAAGGCACCGAAGCTAAACACGTTCAGGTCAGTCTAACAAGAGGCACTCGCCGTATTTTCTTGTTCAACAATGGCTTAACTTGGGTGGTTTTAAATTAACTATAGTATACTCTCAGCTATCCATCTCTCAACAGGCGGTGTTGTATTGGGGGGGAGGGATCCATTTCGAAGACTAGGAGGGGGGGTGGGGAGAGGGAAAACTAAATTGAACGATAAATAAGCGTCATAGTGTCAAATTTTACTGATTTCTTTTTTCTTCTGTTATTCGACATCTACAACTTTTATTTAAATCCTATTGTGGTTAAAATTTTGAAATGCATTTTGATTAGCAGTTGATAATTTTAATAATAAAACTAGAGATAGTTTTAATAATAATAAATTCCCAAAATTGGGCAAAGATATTATTTTTTTATATAACAACTAAAACTAAATTAAAAAATATAGTAAGAAACAGCGCACACAATTTTTTTTTGAAAAGAGATTTATAAAAACATTTAAAAAATACTTAGGAGTCTTTCGAATTCCTTCCTCGAAAGGCTCCTATAAGTATTTTTTTAATTTTTTTTTTAATTTTTTTTTTTATAAATCCCTTTTAAAAACTACAGAAATTTGACAATTGAAAATTAAAAGGCAATTTAGGAAAGATTTCTTCCTGAATTTTACAATAATTTAAGAAAAGTCTAAAACAGTTAAAAATTTAAAAGTCAAAGCTTTGACATCAAATTTGTTTTAAAAAAAAACAATTGAAAAACAACCAACTTATTTAAATAACTTTTAATTAGTTTAGTTTAATTGTTAACTTTGATTGTTCTGTAAAATCTGATTTTTTTTTTTTCTTGTCACAAATTTGCAATTATTATTTATTAAAAGTCAATTTATAAATCGAAACCTTTTTAAAATTGAAATTACAATTCTCTCATATTTATTATGCAAGTTTCTGATTTTTCACTACATTAATATTCAAGTTGTAATACGTTGTAGAGGTCTCAAAAGATTCGGAAAAAAAAAAAAAACCCAAGAAACTACAGGTATTAACTGACCTTGCAATTTATATGTATTTATATGTATAGAAGAACAAATAATTACCTATTTTAATTTTAGGTAAAAAATTACGATTTAAGGAAAAAATATACCTGGTAAAATGAAGATACTTTAATTGAATTTAATTTCAACGCTTATTTAATTAAATAAATTGCATTCCAACCACAGTGGGATTCTGGGAGTTTCTCGTCTTGTTTTGCTCCAGTCAACTTTTCAAACGAGGATTCGATCTCTTCTTTCCAATGGCCGAGAAGCTTAGGAAGCCTACATCTCTCTCACTCCCATGAGATAGTAACAGTCTACTTAAGAAGATTTTAACTTAAAAAGTAAAAATAAAAAAATAAAAATAAAGTGTTATTAACATTAAATGCTTTATTACATATGACAATTTGATTATTTATTTAATTTTTATATTTGATTTACTTTTCATATTTCTATTTATTCGTACTTGGCACTCTGCCTGTGGCCGCGACAAGAGGGGAGAACTGTGGGCCGATAGTCGAATGGTAGGAGGCAGCTCACATTGTCCTCGCAGAAACAGACGAAACAAAGAAGAAGGAATCACCTCATGAAAGACCTCCGCTTATTGTTAGACCAAACGATGCGGGCTCGCCTTTACCTGTCAAAAAATGTGACATAACCCGTTATCTCGGAAAGAGCCAGGATTAAGAATCACTGGTTTAGTTAAATTTAAAACTGGACAAAACGATTTACAGCTTGAGTTCAAATTATAAATTTGTTGATTTATTGTTTGATATTTTAACAATTTTTATTAATACACTCAACTACCATCGCTTAGTATGGATACAGTGCTTGAATCATCAATTTTGTGAATGTGGGAAAAGAAAACAAAATGATCATACCTTAATAAACATCGAACCCAAATTTTTTATGTACCCAAGAATCCGTGTAGTCGTTTAGTAAAGGACTTCGAGCCTAATTTTTGAGGGAATGGAGATCAACATAAGTGTACTACAGTCTAATTGGACCCTAAGTCCAGCTATGAACCAAATTTTGTGAAAATCCATTTGGCTTTCTAACATACAAACAATAGACAAACAAAAGTGAAGAATATTTAAATTAGAATTCGCTTGCTCAGTCAATTCTTAAATATTTTAGATTTTATTAAATATCCAAAATATTTGAAAGTTTAAATATTGTTTAAAATATTGAATTAATCATCTTTAGTTAAAATTCTTGTAATCATTACAGAATATTTTACTATCAGAATTACATACTTTTTTTTATTAAGAAAAAAAAACAAAGGAACAATTGTTTCTTTCAGATCTTACACGAGAAGAACTGTGCTCCCCAGGTGCTGGCAACGTTTCAAAATGGCTTCTGTTATGAATTTCAGAAAGGAGAAGTGCTCATAGCACAGAGACTGGCAGAAGAACCAATTTGCTGGTAAATATATTTATTAAGCTAAAATAATTAACGAATCTAATCAAGAGATATCGATAAAAATGGCGTTCGTTGTATCCCCACCATCTTTTTTTTCGTGAATTCCGTTTCACTCTGGTTACAGTTCGTAACTAATCTTACAGCTTCATTCAGTTCCTGCAAAGCCAGATTTAAATCATAAGGCAGGCAAAAATGATTATTTGTTGTTGTTATTATTATTATTATTATTATTACTAAAATGTTTTGATGATGGACAATATTCCAAGTGCAGTGCTTTAATTTTCCAGTAACAATTTTAGTTCCATTTTTCACAGCGTTGTTAGTTCTTTCTTTATATTTATTTAAGATAATAACAATAAACCATTTTTTTTTGAGAGGGAAGGGGTTGGGATGTGATATTCATGTTTTTTTATAAGAAGTATAACTAACAGTTTTCTACATACTGTAAATTTTTTAAGAATGAAGGTAACGCCTGTAGACTTATCAGTTAAAAATTTAATAAGAATTAAAATTACGTAACAAATAAAAAATTAGAAGATTAAAAACATGCAACAACCAAGTTTCTTTCCCGAGAGGGAATGTTTTCAAATGAACTCAGATCAATTTGAAAACATTCCCTCTAGGGAAAGAAACCTTGTCATTGCATGTTTTTAATCTTTTAGTTGTTTAGTTTTTATGTAATTTTAATTCTTATTAAATTTGTAACTAGTCAAGTGTACAGGCATTATCTATATTCTTAGTATAAGAAACCAACTAACAAGTATTAAGGAAATCTGTCCAGTCATTTTAGCGTGAAGCAGATAAACGTGAAAATTGAGTGATGGGTTTTCGTATGATTAGTGAATCAATGATCTGTAATTTCCATTTTCTTACAATCTATAAAAACTAGAATCTATCAAATTAGTTAATAACATAAAATGTAGAGTATCACTGTAACAATCTATTCAAACAATTAATACATTGTTACACTGTATTCTTATACTATATAAATAACTACATAGTAATAACATTAAATAACTATAAATGAATCACAATATTACGATAATATTTACAATTAATAGAAAATTTATTGATTGAAAAATGGAATAAAAATTCGTCTATATAAGGAATATTTACTAATACTGTATTAATTCAACTCGCCATTTTTAACTTCCCTGTAATTAATTTTTCGTATATTACCTTTATTTTGTTGTTTGATATTGTTAGTTTTATCTATGTTTAATCATGTTTTTTTGTGAATTGTATAAAAGTCTTATTGATTAATCTATTTATCAAATTTTATTACATTAAATTAAAAAATGTAATTTTTATCCTATTTTCCTACGTAATGTCCCTTCAATGCTCTCGCAACAGCTGTCTAATTTTCCTCACAAATTAATATTTAATTAATTTCTTATTATAGTGAGATACAGTATTTGATGAATGTCTTTCAGTGTCTAGCTATCTCAATGTTAAATTTCAAATTAATCAAATCTTTTTTTACCAATTCCAAATTCCAATTTTTGTTTCAGGCTCATTGCTAAAGAACTTGCCAGGATTCACTCGTCAGACATTGACTCCTTGGATAAAACCCCTGCGTTCCTTGAGAAAAAAATGCAAGAAAAATTCATCAACACATTTCCAAAGGAATTTGCTGATCCTCTTAAAAATGAAAGGTAAGTAATATTTATAAATAAGAAATTTAATAAAATAACAAGTTTCAGAAAATGCCGTCAGCGTTCAGTGTGTCCCCCACTTCAACCATTGGACCTCTTGAAACTTTGCGTTTATATTTAAGGACTAAAAGACGATCTAATTTGAAATCTTTTCTAAAGGAGGAGGGAGGAGCTCTTTATCAAGAAATTGGCCCAAGAATGCGACAGTAATTCCTAAAGAAAAAGCATTGGAAGATAACGAATGGATTAACCATCGATGTCTTAATCACTGGAAACTAATCCATTGTTTAACCATTTTGTAATGTTTGGTCTGATTAGAATTGATACAATTTAAGTAAAAAGAATTTAGTGAACTTTTCTTCAGAAAATTGAAAATTTATGTGTTTATGTTCAGCAAATTTGAAAATAAATGTAGGCTTATTAATGTTAATACATTTCAATAAAAAAAAACAACAACGGAAAACTACTTCAACCTACCGATATTTCGTTCTTTATATCAAAAGGTAACACCTTTTCAAGGTATTCCAACCTTACATAAAATAAAATAAAGAAATAAGGAGAAAAGATAACTTCTTCTCTCATACAGAATAGAACATAATAAAAAACGTTAAATGAACGAGATAAGTTAAATAATAACAATTAAATAAAACTAAACAATTCAATAAATAACAAAACATAACAATTTAATAGAAACAATCTTAGCGACAGACTCACATTAATTTTAACAATTTTTTTCAATCTTACATTATTATTTAAAAATTTCCTAAATATACTTAATGAAATCTCACTAACTTTTAAGGAGCTGTCTTTATTCATACATAAACTACAGTTTATTATACAGGAATCTAAAATCAATTTTTCCGATTCTTCCTGAGTCTCAAACAATATATCTACTACAGGATCATGGCTATATCGAAAACAATGGTCTACCCATTCAGATTTAGGTAGCATAGGCAGATCTTTGCAAGAATGGGTCCAGAAACATACTGGAGCCTACGGTGCAGTAAAAGAGGAATATGTGAATGGGTAGACCATTGTTTTCGCTATAGCCATGATCCTGATTCTATAGTAGATATATTGTATGAGACTCAGGAAGAATCGGAAAGACTGATTTTAGAGTCCTGTATAATAAATTATAGTATATGTATGAATAGAGACAAATCATTAAAAGTTAGTGAGATTTCATTAAGTATATTTAGGAAATTTTTAAATAATAATGTAAGATTGAAAGAATTGTTAAAATTAATGTGGGTCTGTCGTTAAGATGTTTCTATTAAATTGTTATGTTTTGTTAAATTATTACTGATGTATTATTTATCTTATCTCGTTCATTTAATGTTTTTTATTATGTTCTATTCGGTATGAGAGAAGAAGTTATCTTTTCTCCTTATTTCTTTATTTTATTTTATGTAAGGTTGGATTACCTTGAAAAAGTCTTTTGATATAAAGGACGAAATATCGGTTTGTTGAAGTAGTTTTCTGTTTTTTTGATATTGAAATGTATTAACATTAGTTACACAAGAAGAGATTATTGAATAGGCTTATTAATGTTTTAATAATTAGAAATGCAGGTATTTTGTAATTAATTTGCTTCCATTTTGAATTCTATTAAAAGTATTTATTAGATACAAGAGGTCTTCATTGTTTGGTACAGTTCTGGTCTAGAAGATGAAGTTGTGTGAATTGGCAGAGAACAGAAAATCCCAAATACTAATCAATATAAAAATTCCTCCTACTGTTAAGTTAAACATCTTAAAAGAATTAAAGTAACATTTCCATAGTTTTCTTAAAAGAAGAAGTTGTGATAAAGTAACGAATACAGAGACATCCTAACAGATGACGTTCTGTAGAGCGCGGGAAGAAGAGTTCTATTGATCGTGGGAGCCAATACCTCGCTGGCTTCCTTCCTCCTTTAACTTCTTTAAGTGAAACGAAGAATACAGGGTCAACGAACATCGAGTATTGCCTGTGTTTCAATTGCATTAATAAAATGTTGTTATTTTTTTCAGACTGAAGAAAGAATTGCCCTCACTTGAAGTCTTGACAGCAGAACTTGAATTAGTGAGGAATCATATTTCTACGTTTTCAGATCAGACAGTGGTTTTATGTCATCAGGATGTTCGAGCAGAAAATATTGTTTATAATGAAGATAAAGGTAAGAACGTTATGTACTGGAAAGTGTCCATTATGTATTACTGTTTTTATTTTGGAAAGTTTACTATTTTTTTGAAAGATTTTATTACGTTAAATTCAGTTCTACTAGCTAAAAAACAAAAAAACAAAAAAAAAAACATCTATGTACATGTGGCAAGGTTTATTGAATGGAATAATACACACAAGGTCTTATTACTACAATAGTTATAAATACCTTCATCTTGCGTAATGGAACTGAGCATTCAGGGGCTGGAGAGTCCATTATGAGAACGGAGGGACAATAATGGGTTTCATATTTAAAGTTCGACCAGGGTATTAAATCATAATGAAATCAGGCCAGCCATTAATTTCAGATCAATTTTAAGGAAAGGGAAAGACAGAGAATAAAATGAATGAACCTTAATGTTAAGTTGAACCATAAATAAGCTATCCATCAAATTTTATGAAAATCCATCCAGTCGTTTTAAAGTGAAGCCTTTAAAAACAGATAACACAGATGGACAGATAAGAAAAACATTAAAGTGGAAAAGTATGACTTCTTGTGTTTCAATTGTTCAATCAGTTATAAAGGAGTTTGTTCGATGAATCTTGTTTCTGAAGTAAGTTTAGAAGATGGTTAGATCTGATGTTTCTACTGCAGAAAAAGATATGGAATGACTTCGAAAAAACTTTTCAAGATTAAAAAAATAATAATAAAAAACAACAACAAAAACATCATTGTTTTCCAGAAGAGGGGGGAGGGGTTCAGGGACTGATGACTTTCCAACCAAAAAAAAAAACCAGGAAAACCCAGATTTCTTCCATTTTCGGATTCAATGGGGGAGTTCTCCCTCCTTCGTTACCCAATGCTCCCATTCGTAAGACTGAAATGTATCACATATAATAAATATGTCTTTTTGCCAAATGGGAAAAGGACAAACTATTTTAGGGTAAAAATCAATGGTAATACATCAAGAAACTCCGAACAACTAAATAACAATTAATTCTTTAATACTTCTTAAATAACTCCATATATTACATCGACGATATTTCATGGGCCTAATTGGCCCACTGTATCAAGCCTTTTCTGGAAAGAGAGAACCATTTCTCTCCTTCCCAACATCAAAACTAATAAATAACTAATAACAATCAAGAATTCCAAAAAACGTGATGCATACTAACAAAAACGTGAAATCCAAAACGTGAATGAAATTAACAAACAAAAACTAATAAAATCACTGTCTTTAATTTTTAAATTTAATTAAAATTTTTAAAAAAGAAGACAGTTTTACGAATGGACATTTAATTTGAAAGAAGATAATTTTAAAGAGTAATTTTAAGATTTAAATTAAAAAATTAAAGACAATGATTTATTAGTTTTTGTTTGTTAATTTGATTCACGTTTTTGTTTGTTAGTATGCATCACGTTTTTTGGAATTCTTGATTGTTGTTAGTTATTTGTTAGTTTTGATGTTGGGAATTCAAAAAAGGCTTGATAAAGTGGGCCGATTAGGCCCACGAAATATCGTCGGTGTAATATATGGCGTTATTTAAGAAGTATTAAAGAAGTTATTCAAGATGAAGTAAGAAAAGTTTGTTTATTTAACAATTAATTCTGTTCTTATTGTGTTATTTTTTTTTACTTTATTATTTCTTAGGAACAGTCAAGTTTATTGACTTCGAATCTATTGGCTACAATTATCAATCATCAGAGTTAGCCAATCATTTTGCTCGCTACTGTGGTAATTGTTTACATATTATTATTAACCTACATATTAATACTTGTTTGCTAACAATTCAAGAACAATTTAAGTGGTTAAGAATCTTTCGTAAAGGATCTTATTTCATTTTAAAATGTTTATTAGGTATCAGAGACATTGATTTCAGTAGATATCCTTCCAGAGAGTTCCAGAAGAAATGGATTCGAATCTATTTACAAGAATATAATCAATTGACTGGAAAGAAAGCGGAAGATGTTACAGAATCGGATGTAGAAAGATTATATGTACTGAGTGCTAAGTATAATTTGGTAAGGATCTTTTTTCTGATGTTACTCCATCTAATTAAGAAACAAAAACGGTTAAGTTCCTAAATGAACTGAAATTCTACTTTCCTTCAAATATTATTAAAAGAAAAATTTTTTAAAAAATTATGAAAAACGGATAAAATAGAAAATTATAATTAATGAATAATCCCCCTTAAGACAACGATAGAAATACAAAATATTTTGTAAAGCTGGAATTTTTGCCACTTTCTCGCTCTAACATCTCGATAAGGATCTAATTAAAATAGATTTCGAATAGAAAAGTTAGATCTTTTCTAGTTTTAAAACATTCATGTCAAATTTCAAAATCCATCGAGTGAGTATTTTTGGGAAATATACATACAAACATACATGCAGACTGACTGATTAGATGCCTCACTTTTCTAGGAAAGTAGGCTAAAAAAACAGAAACCAAACAAAAAGAAGCCCAACTATAAGTACTTTATAGCTTTGCTTATGGTTTAGTTTTTAATTCTGGACTGTTACAATTGACAGACATCAAAATTATAATGTCTTACTTCTAAGCGCTAATTTTTGATAACAATTGCAGGTTATGTGACATTCCAGAGACTTCTCTACGAAATGACAGAACGTATTTACAGAAAAATAACTTAACTGTATTTATAGAATTGTATGTTTCTCTAGAATTTCCGTGATATTCAAATATAAATAGTATTTTGTAATAAGTTTTGAGACAATAAAAAAAAAAAAGCCACGTAGTTAAGAAATGTGAAGACTCGAAGCTAATGTTACACATACGAGAGTTGTTTAAAAAGTAACAGCAAATTGACATTATTTCAGACCACCTAATCAATTTGAAACTTCCCCTTAAGGAAGATGTTGAGTGTCCAATAGGTGGCGTGGCATGCGTAAGCGGAAAGGAGGCATATACATATGATGGCAGCCTTAGCTGTTTGCACCGTAGAGGAACAGCGAGCAGTCATCAGATTTTGTGATCGGAGGGTTTGAAGCCTCATGAAATTCATCGAAGAATGTTGCAGCAAAATGGAGTTGCCCAAGAGAAGAATATAGGAGTAGGTAGAGACGTTTAAAAGTGGACGAACAACACTCCGGTCGTCCCAGGAGGGCCGTCACCGTGGGCCGCGCTGACGCCATTATTCGTCAGAACAGGTCCATTTCTTTGGAAGTTGTGGCCATGAAATTGAATGTCAATATCGGATCCGATGACACCATCGTCGTGGAGGTTCTCAAATATCGCAAGTTGGTGCACAATAGATGCCTACAGTTCAGTTCATGAAAGAAGAGCTTTTGATGACGTAATTTCCTTATGGATTGATGTTTCCAGGACGTAACAGCGCCATCTAATGCTAAAATCCGTAACTGAATCTTATAAACATTCTGGTTTTATCTTTTCTACAGTTACGAATACATAATAATAATAATAATAATAATAATAATTAAAATTGAAATAATTTAATAGTTCCGCACTATTCCCCTTATGCAAAGTTAGTTCTTCTTGTTCATGCTTATGCGATCACAAAATGACGCCATCTTGGACTGACTGCTCGGAATTTAAGTTGATGACGTCATGACTGGTGACGTTTCTTCCAGACAAAATCGATCGCTACGTAATTACCATATATGGTAACCCCCTTTTTTTTTTACAAAATATTATAGGTTGCAGAGGGACGACCACAAGATGATGCCTTTTTGGACGACCACAGCCTTTTTGTCGCGACGTAATGCCGAGGAGAAGACTTCCGGGCATGTATCGTCAAAGGGGACACAATCTGGGAGCATCGTTATGAGCTTGAAAGCAAAAGGCGGTCTAAAAGAATGGCGGCCGACACATCTTCCCTCTCCAAGAAGAAGTTGGAAAGGTCTCGTTCATTCTCTTCTGAGATATGAATGGATCGATTCTGGAGACACGGCGAATAGTGCCGTTTAATACAGTCTTAATGTATGAGGAGGAGCTGAAGCTTTAGCAATACTCAGCCGCCGCAGAGGATTTTTGTCTAAAGGCGTTCTTCTCCTTCGCTGCCGCTGCAACTGTTGCCACCATTCAGAAATTGAGATTACAGACCTCACATCCCTGACCTTGCTCCTTGTGATAATCATGTTTTTGGACCCCTTAAGAACACTCTGAGAGGACGAAGATTTCGGAGTGATGAGGAGGTCTAAAAATTTTCAATTAGTTATTATTTTTTGAGCACCCTCTTACATGAACTGTAATGCTGTTAAAAGTTACGAGTATATTTATACCGATATTAGTAAGAGAGCTCCCTGTGACGTCTGCAAGGAGGTAAACTGTTCACATCTTGCCAATCGTTGTCTTAACATTATGATTTGCAGATTGTCGTGGTTACAGCACCATTTTCATACGGTGATAACTTTCTGAACTAATGATTTTTCTTACATAAATTTCATCCCATGGCCTTGACTTTCCTAAATTTGAATATGTAGTCAGCGATTGTCTTTGATTGAGATCCCTGAATAGCTGAACTTTTATGATCACTTTATTTATCTAAAGATATTACTGTCATGGCTTGCTCTAAATAGGCAGACATTTCTAACTGGCTCCGTCAATAATGACGAGAGAACAATTTGGCGGTTTTAGTTGAGATAAGAGTATTTTAAGTTAAATTTTTTTTTTAATATTTAAATATTTTTTTAAATTTCTTCATTCATGTCGAGAAATGTCTCTAACGACTCTTCAGTTCGTCGCTGAGGGTGAACTTCTGCATCTAATGCTCGTCTGGGCTGTGCTTGTAGTAGGCTACAAAAATAAACATTGAAATTAAAATTGTAATCTGATAGGCTAAAATTAATGAGTTATTTTTTCTCTGGTTCTTCTCTCATTGCACATAGGGAGTGATAAGAGATATTTAACAATAATTTTACTTAGGTTGTGTTTCTCCAATAATAACTTTTGAACCACTACATGGATCTTCTTGAAACTTGACAGGCATATTTAAGGATGGATGATCTGATTGTTTTTTTTGAAATATTTTCCAATTAGGTTGAGTGCGAAAAAGTGACTAAACTTCCCACAGAAAAGCATTCGAATCAAAACAGTGGAATTTTATTCCATTTTCTATAAATTTCTTTTAATATTTCGTTATCTTAAATTATCTTAACAATGAATAATAATACTTTTATCTGATCCATTATTCAGTGCTTGCTATTATATAAATTAATACGATTTATAAAAATCACGTAAATAATACTGAATTAATTCATATTTCTTTTCAGAAAATAGAGAAGGTTCAAATATGGGCTACCACTTTTATTTTATGAATTTCACCAAGAAAAAATTAAGATAATTAAATTGTAACAAGTTACCGTACTTAATATCTAAAAATGAGTATTTTATGATAAAGCTTTAATTTTTTTTTTTTTTTGAAAAGAGTTACATAAATCTGTAACTTTTGAAATTGTGGTCCAAATATGGGCTACCAACAAAAATTTACTGTATTACTCGAATTTTTTTTTTTTTTTTTTAAATATGAAAAAAAGATGAAACAATTAAATTAAATGTTAATTGTCTATTTCCAAAGTTACAAATATAAAGGCCCTTTTCAGCACCTGCACAATCATTTTGGGCCCACATAAAACACTGAATCAAAGTTTACTTTAGGATACAAGTATTTAATTTGAGTCGTATTTATTTGTATTTATTTGTTTCATTTCAGTTTCTCCAAATATTTATTTCTATCTGTGGTCCAGCCATGGATGGTATGGGGGTTCCAGTCGACTTTTTAAAGTAAGCAAACAAACTTTATTTAATGATTAAATGTAATTTTCGCTTTTGAAAGCTTAAAAATATCTAAGAAATTTTAAATAACAATCTCGAAAAATAAAGTACCATGAACTTTTAAATTCCAGTTTGTTTTTTTTGTTTTTTTGCTACATTTTATTTAAAATTGCTTAAATAAGTAAATTTCATCATTGAGTAAATTAAAATAAACATTCGTATTAGAAAATATAAAGTATTTCAAAACATTAATAATCTTGATGGGTTTATTCAATGATCATTGAGGACTTTATTTATTTATTTTAGCTTTGGAATCGAAAATTATAAACAGTATTGCCAAAATAAAGAAGAGGTGTTGGCCCTAACACTGCCAGAATAAGTGAAAAACATCCTCCACTTCCCCTACTAACAAGAAGAAAGGAGAATTTGTTTTATGAGACCCAGAAGAATTTTGAAATAAATTGGATATAAATTGAATTAATATTAATTGAATTCATATTGGACCAATTAATTTTTTTTAGATTCTTTTTTTTTTAAACATTAATTAAAAAAAAAAGTAAAACTGAACTTTTCTAAATAATCTTTTGTTTTTTCACATACATTTCTTCATAATAGTAGCCTAAATACACATTTGCTTATATCTTAACTATTATAATTATATCCTGCTATTATTAAAAAGATTATAGTAAATTTATTGTAATTATTAATTGTAAATTAAGTTATTGAAATAAACTACTGTATTTTATAAGATTTTATTTTCATAAAACGAATTTTTATGTATTTTTTTATTGAATTTATTAAAAAACAATATATATATATATATATATATACTTTTATTGGGATGTTCTTTGTACAGAGGTTTACTTCAGCTATTAATTCGTCTGCTAAGGTTACTAATCATTTAATAGTTCTGATAAATAGACTCCCTTTCCGCCTTGAACTGTTTCTTTAAATCTTTTAATAAGTTTTTCAAAATTAACGACATTGTGCGCGTCTCACACAAAAAATTAAGTTTGCCTTATTTGTGAGTGATCTGATCGTTTAGTTAAGCCTGGACTGCAATCTTACCTTTAATAAATATTTGAATTATTAATTTTTTTTTTCATCGCAAGTTGCAGGTTTATCTTCTGTTCGAACAATAAAAAGGACAGAAAGATGTGATTTAAAATATGTAAATATTTAAAATAAAGAATATTTTAATAGGTGGCCAAAAGGTGGCGCTCAGAACATTGACAGAAACGATTGATAGTCCAATCTAACGTTCTTTCCTCGTATTGATGAGGAAATTAGTATTAAGAAATTGAAAATAAATGTATATGTAAAATGTATATATAAATGTACTACATTTTTTTTTGGTTATATCCGTAAATCGTTATAATAGATAAAGAAAGACATAAGTCTGTAACATTAGTTTTAATTTCAGATTGTCGATTTTCTTTATTGTTTTATATATATTTTTTTATAAATGTTATTGATCTTTTCAGTTAAATGTTGTGTTTTGAAAAGTTTAAATCCATTATCATAATTTTTCTGTAATATATTTATTACTTATATAGACAGGTTGTGAAATTATTTTATACTCCTGGTTTTTTTTTGGTTTTTTTTTTTTTTTTTTTTTATAAACAAATGCTGAACATAACAATTGATATTGAAAATTTCAAATGATAGACGACATTGATTGTTGTGAACAATTAATGATAGTGTTTGCATGAGGAATGACAGCTTTTTCTACGACCAATTGAAAATAAGTATGGAGATGGAAGCAGGGTAAAGATCGGCTTCCAAAAGCACAAGATGTATCTTCCAAAAGTACCAGCTATAAATAAAGATCAGGAAACAAGAAGATGAAAAGGATAACTTTCCATAGCGACCAAAAGTAACCTGATGAAGATCACTGAGAATGTAATCTCCCATGAGCAGCACAAAGAAATCACGGCCTAAGTGTAGTCACCGATGGAGAAAATGTTTGATATGGAAATTTAGACTTATCCTCGATCCAAATACATCAATCTAATGTTAAATACATGAGACGAACATTAAAACGGTAAAAATATAACTGAAATTCATGTGAATGCAATCTTTCTAAAGATGTGTAGGACTAAAGTCAACAAACATTAAGTCACTGTTGAATTATATAAATGTTCAGTTTACATATATTCATTGTAAATATATCTATATTTCATAAATATTATTCTCATAGAATAAGGAATTTACCAAAGGCCCAGTGAGGCTTTACAGGCTATTCTTGTAAACGATAAGAACTTTAAATATATTTTATTACTTATTTCTTAGATTAATTTTAGTAAATAAGGATTTTTGACAAATTTCTTAAATAAGAAATTAAAATATCGTGCTATTATTCCTACTTAACTTAGTATGGGATTGTGAATTGAGATCCTCCGATCATCACTTCGACCACTCTTATTTAAAGATATGAAATTAACTGATTTGGCAAAATTTTAATATTTAAGCTGAAAAACTTTGAAATTAAAAACTGATAAAAACTTCAGGAATAAATCAAATAATGTGTATTCCGTGGTTGCATCTGTTTATTAATGCTATATAATAAAAAAAAAAAATGTATTTCTGATTCAAATTTATTCGAAATTTTAAAATAGTTACAGAAAAAAAAAACATACGTAATACCGTATCTAAAAATAAAGCTTTAACCAAATCTTTGCCATTTAACAATTACTAGATGTGACAGCACTAATAGTTTTTTGTTGTTGTTAGTACGCAATTATGTTTGTAAGTGTATGATAGATCACGTGGATGCAGTCTTTTTGTCTTCTGTTTTTGGATGTATTAGCTGCTGTAGTTTTATTGTATATATTTTTAAGTAATGTATATTTCCATGTTTCTCGTTTTTAGATTTAAGTAAAATAATGTTTTGCAGTCCATTATCCTGAAGCCTCTTAATGCATTATTTAGCCAAAGTAACAAAATCTAGGAAAATCTGCTTTGATTGACTTTTGCGATTGACAACAGCCATAATTTTTTTGCTTCCTTTTTAACTAGTTTGTCATTTTTGTGCGCCGAATTTGAAGAGTTCGGAAAAGAAAAAGAAAATAAAGAAACACATTATTTGAAATTTGGTTCACATTAATGGTTACATTTCATAATTCTCAGTAAATCGATAATTTCGAATTATTCTTAATCGCGATTGGATCATTTTAAAATTCGCAATAATTCGAATTTCGTATTATTGGAACGCGCAGTAGCCGCGACCCGTAATTGTATTTTACAAATACTATTTTTAATTCTTACTATTTACATGGCTATAAACATGTAAAAATATGGGTAACAGTTGAAAACAGTTTTTAATTCAATTGATAAATATTTTTTTTTGACCTGTAAGTGACCTTGAGTCGCAAGAAACGAAATATTAAAAAAGCAAAAAATAGAAAAATGGCATGTAAAATTTTGAGAAAATTTCTGGTATGCTTCAGCAAAACGTTCCATTATTTTTATTTTAAGTTTTTGTCATTCCGCCAACAATTATGTAACTTTATTTATTTTTAAGATCGCACTCTGGAATTAGATAATACCGCAATGACCCTTCGTTGCTGTGACCTCGGATGTATTGAGAGCCTTACGAAGATAACCAGAAGGCGATTGAATTGGAGGACCTGAATCTTTCCTTCTTGTGCTCTGTTTTTAGCCCAATGGGGTCCGTAAAACATTTCGATTTCACCGTTCACAAACAAAACGTGAAGGAGTTTCTTATTGTGGTTTTTCCTGGTCTCCCTAAAGATGCCATTGAAGTCAGCGTAAGTGAATAGGTTTTTTTTTTTTTCCCTTATCTCTTTGATTTAGAAATGGCAGTCATTTCGTTATCAAAATAGAAAGGAACGACAGTTTGTACGAATTTCTTGAATATTCTTTGAATTTGTTGTTACTACTTTGGTGAATGTGCTTCAAAATTCTGAAGATTTATTTTTATGTCTTTTTGAGATAAGACAAGCTCTTCACCAAACATTGAAAAAGAAAAGGTGATAATTTTTGACTGAATATCATTTTTTTTTTTTTTTTTTTACTTGGGTGGATTGAAGACCTGTGTATTTATCAAGGCCAACTAAAAATACAGACCTCGACGGGAAAAAGTAAAACGTATGGAACGACGTACCAATAATAATAATAATAAGAAGAAGAAAAATCCGAATATTTTTTCTTAAGATAAAAGTAGGCTTTAAGTTCTTAAAGAACTGCTTGTATAGTTACTAGAATAGGTTTGCTGAACAAATTTAAATTTTTAATGAGAATTTAATCCATGCGAGTAGTTCAATGCGATGATTATTGTATTTGTGTTTTATGGAAATGAACTTGTTTTTGAGGCATCACTTATCGGCTGAAGTCAAAGGTCAATAGTGCAATCGATCTGAAAATTTAAAATCAGTTTCTGTTTGCCATCAGTCACATGGAAGTGAAAGTGAAATAAAATTACATGAAATTGAATGAGAATTGCACAAAAATATTGTTCAATTCTATGCAATAAAAATAACTTATCTAAATAAAAATAAAACATTGTTCTTCAATCAAAATAAACAAAATTGTTTGAAATTTGATCATTGCAATAAACATCTAATAAGATACAGAAGATCTTGATATTTGTCGTTTCGCATCGTTATATAGAATTTACCATCCTTAATTATTTAAGTCGAATATATTCGCACTTACGTCATTTGAACGACGTATATTCGGTATTTACTGTATATTTCCCTTGAATGTTCTTTCTCTTTCTGTATTTAAATTCATAATAACACATTGTTTAGATATATATCAATAAATGATATGACATATATCAAATACTAGTAATAAATAATATATATTAAAATAGCAGCTGCAGTTGAGAAGTATACAATTCCTGTTACAATAAGGAAGAATAAATGCAAAAATATTACATATTGTAAAGTAGGTTGCCCAAATAAGGCCCGGTTCCAAATAAGGCCCATCCTTCGTTAATAGAACGTTGACAATTTACCAAGATTAGTTATGTTTCACACAGGTCCTGGCTTCTAGTGGCTACACCAAAAATTAGGTCCGTTGAAGTGGACTATTTCGCCATATTTGTTTCAGTTGAACAAAGTAAAAGTCGTCCAAAGCTTTTCTCGTTACTATTTCAACTTAATTTGAAAAATCGTCCCCATTTTTTGGCAACATAACATACATGGACATATTTTATGTCATTTTAAAGTATGTCATGAGTAGAGTAATGTAGAATAATTTGATATTTGAACAGGGGCTCCAAATAAGGCCTTTCAGTTATATTTTCAAAACTGTTATTACAGAAAGAATTTCAAATTCTAAATTCACTTTTTCATAACAGCACACCTTAAACTATCTTTCAAGATAGTTTTCAGAATTTTCACTCTTGCAGTAGAAATATAAAAAATCTTTAAACGTTAGGTGGGCCTTATTAGGTGCAGTTACCTTATTAATAATTTCGGAGTACATTTTTTAATTATTATTTAAGAAATACAATAAGTTGAACTAGATTAAAGTTTAGTGTACAATAAAATAAGTATTTCCTGTTCATATGTTTATACATTGAATTTCGATAAAAAGAAAGAAACAAATATCTGTCGCGTAAATCCCATTGGCAGAGCGGAAGACAAGAAAAGTAAAGTGTATGAAAGATTACTTCTATGTCAGAAGGTTTCGCCGATGCATTTGGCTTATCCTTTTATTAAATGCCTTTTGTGTCCAGCGCTTAGCGGGCTAAGGTAATTAAGCTGTACTAGTTATAGCGACTTTTCTATCGTTGATTGCTTTTGTAGGAGCCCCACTTCCGAGAGAGGGAGAAGAATCCATAGACTTTCACGCGTTCTGAGATTGATCATCGAGGCTAAATCTGGCTGATAAATCCTAATAAAGACAAAACAGCTGTCCCAGATTGCCGTCGATGATGGCTCAAGTGAAAGCAAACGAATTTGTGCATTTCTATATTTTTTCCGTTTTTCATGAAAGATTACTTCTCTAACCAACAGATGGCGTGACTGCTAATACTGATTAAATTTAAGTAAACAAGTATTATACAATCACAGTAACAACCGTCTGAAAAGTAAGTTATGAATACAGAAGAGGTGATTTCATAATTTTTAGCTACTTTCCAATACGAAAGTGAGAATACATTAGCTCAGTCCCCTAATAACTTCTGAACCTCTTAATGGATCTTCTTGAAACTTAACAAAGATATTTATGTGCTAGAAACTATCTTAATATTATATTTGAAGTCTTTTGGACGAACAAATATTCCCATGAAAAGCACTGCAACCTAACAGTCTTAAACATTGGATATTGATATTTTTAGATAATCGATTTGTGTGTGGTTTGATTTTAATAAAGTAAATCGCCTTTAGACAATTTTAAGTAAATAATGCGAACTTAATTAACTTATTCATTGTTTAAAAAATCACTGTAAAAATTTATAACTGCTTGTATTTCACAGATATTATAATTTGCCATTCTTGTAGGCTTTTGTTTGTCATTTTCACTACTTTGTATTTTCACATAGAAATGACAAACCAACTTTGAGAAATAACTTTGAAGAAAGTATGCTTTAAGTTCTATCACTTTAAGTTCTTTTTAAGATTTGGGAGTAATTTTCTAATCTGTTCTGAGTTATTTCTTAGATTTTCCCAAGTACCATCACTGAGGGTCTTATGAACACAATGATCAAATGCAGCTGGAATATTCCAGAATTTCAACCACAAGCTGTTGTCGTTCGAATTCAGAAATTACAACTATTTATGGACTTCAGTCCTCAAACACGTACAGAAGCTCAGAATGTCCAGGTTAGTATTTGCAAAAGAATTTTCGATCTCTACTGAAATTAATAATAATAAAAAAAAACCTGTTATTCATTTAGTAAGCATTTTAAACATATAATAAAGATAGATAGATAGAGAGAGATATATATTTATACCTCTATACTTACTTTGAATCTACAAGACAATGTATATAAGTATGTACATTATCTTGAAGAACAATAAAATAAAATAAGCTAGTGCAGTAATAATACTATTGAGAATAATATTCAAACTACCTTCAAAAGAGTAGAAAAGGAATAGAATTTTCAACCTAGACAATCAATCTTTACTTATTCCTTCACATGGTGACTTGAAATCAGTCCAATGTCTCTGGCAGTCAAGTCCTGACTTTTAGACGAGTGCGAGCCATTTTGAGCACGATTAGGCAGGACACATATTTCCTATGAACCAGCGGAGTAGCAGCTTGCCGTAGAAATCCATAATCGAAATTCTTGTCAGAATCGAGCCTCATCCTCATCAGAGAACTCGTGATGTTGCGAAGTTTTTCTAATCTAAAGTGGGAACAGAAATGGAACCTCCACAAATCTAAACTAAAAACATAAAATCACATTCAAAATAATGAAAAAGAAAATTCATGTGCTCTACACTGATGATCGCCATATTAGCTTGAAACGTAATTGATGAAAAAATAAGTCTTAATCTTAATTTAACTTAAATATATTAATTTTATGTACTCATATTAAACTATCAGCACCTATACCACAGGTATTCTTAACATAAGTATACCTAATAGGACTGGTAAACATTAAAAAAAAAAAAAATCTCGAGATGTCACTTATGAACATTGGTCTCATTTTTTAATGTCCTTCTTATCTACTTGAACATTGTTCTTCTCTTTATGTTTGAATGTGAAATACGCTAAAACAGCTGAACCGATTTTCTTAAAATTTGATAGATACTTTTGTGTATCTAGGATCCCAGGACAGATCTATTTTAAATATAAACAGTGATTTATAACTCATCAACCCTAATCACAACTAATTCTTTACATTTCAGGAATTACACGAGAGAAATTGTGCCCCGGGAGTAGTTGCGACTTTTCGTAATGGGTTTTGCTACGAATATCAAAAGGGAGAACCTCTTACAGGAAGCAGATTATCACAAGAACCAGTCTGTTGGTAAGTCACTTTACTCCCACACTAGATCTGTCCAATGCAAATTAACTTTCAGTTCATTTATTCTCCTGTTTTAGTTATATTAAAAAACAACTATGACTTACACACAAATCATTTAAGAAAG
>JAFIDM010002131.1:103366213-103407679 GCA_023159025.1 Thereuonema tuberculata
CTTTCTTAAATGATTTGTGTGTAAGTCATAGTTGTTTTTTAATATAAGTATAATAAAACACACGTTAAAATCTTCATAATTCTCCTGTTTTAGATCTTTGAATTCTGGTTTTGATTTCGTTACTTGAATTCCTTGCCTCGAGATTTATCATTCTTCTTTCCACTCCTTTTGCTTTATCTTTCCGAGCTTCTTATTAAAAAAAGTGAAAGAAAAATTACTTGTTTTAAAGATGATTTTCCTCGATAATTTCCAGAAAACCCATATTTGTTATTATAAATGCTTTTCGGCCAGCATACTCACTTAAAATGAGTAGAAAACATTTATACGAATTAAAAATACATAAAACCACGACCGGTTTCGCTCCTTTGTTACGGAGCTTTTACGAGTAACGAAGGAGCGAAACCGGTCGTGGTTTTATGTATTTTTAATTTGTATAAATGTTTTCTAATCATTTTATATGAGTGTGTTTGCCGAAAATATTTAACGTGCGCGTAAATATTTAATTTAATTTAATTAATTTATTATTCCATTATCTGTTTCTAAATATGACTGATCATTCCCCGTTGCTTCTCCTTTTATTCCCATTAAAACACTTCTTCCGGTAGATCATGAACTATTTTTGATATTGAGTAGAAAACCAAACATCTGAAGTAATTAGGATAAAGGTTCGGTTAAAAGTTCAGATAATCAGACATGCATGAGAATCTTTCCAGTTTGTCAAACAAAGTGTAATTAAACATAAAATCAAATTTCTGTCTGGAACGTTACTACAGGCATATTCGACATGTTTGCTTTTGATTGTTGTCGTACAGGGAAAATCATTCGAGTGCGAAGCATTGCTTTTTGTTTTGTCGAGGCATGCTCCCTGCATTGCAGTCGTCGTATCTCTGCTGTGATGTTACGTCATTTTCTCTTTTATTTCTCTTTGCTTTATTGCGCCTTTTTCAAATTGAAGGTTTCAAGAACCCAGCGTGGAGTCAGTCTATTGGCGTCCAATAGCATGTGCTCACTTCGTGTTACATTTTAGTAATTCTCACAATATTTGAAACTTTTTCATTATTATTAAGTCTGTTAGGGTTGTCTATGATTAGCGATCTTTTTCAGATGATGGTTAGCAGTATTTAGAAATAAACTTTTTTTTATTTAGGAAAGAAAAAAAAAACAAGATTAAAAAACATTTTGTTTATTTATATATAAATATATATAAATAAAATAATATAGTGTCTTATTTTATATTTAATAAATTAAAATATTTCTAATTAAAAATAAGTTCAAGAGAATATTGTTTATTTATTTCTAATTGTAAATTACTTTTTCACCTAATATTTCTAACATAATCAGAAAAAAAAATACATTCATTAAAAAGAAAAAGAGAGCAAATGAGGAAAGAAAAATGGAAAAAAAAAAAAAGAAAAATGAATGAAAAAAAAAAGAAATTAAATAAATAATCAATAATAATCATTAACAAACAAACAACACTACTTATCCCCCACCCAGAATTGAGCACACGATCCTTACATTCCTGACCAACATCTTAACCCACTGCAGCACTTGCTTTAAGAAACCATCAGGAAGTTAATAAGATAATACTCGAAAATCGATGAAAACAATCTCAAATATTTCGAAAACGCTTGAGAGTTGGCCCCTCAACCCCCATATATTTTTGAAGTACTTTATACTCATGAAGTTCTTTCATCTCACAAAAGAGCATTGATTTTCGCGATGTAGAGGCCGTGACCTCTCCTTGTTAGATACGCGTTGACTTCCCCAACAAACGGAAGGATTACTTGTAGCAGCCGAAGAATAATAAAATTACTTTAGTAAAGAATGAGACATTGAAATAAATTCACTAAAATCATTTTCTTTCAATTAAAAAAATTAATGTATTCTATTCTATAAGTATTAGAATAGAAAATATATTAATTTGATTTACTTTTCTTATATTAAATGAATTATTCCCTTTAAGCTTTAAACATTGATCTATAAATTTACTTAAAGAGTCTCTTTTCTTTAAATAACTTTAATCAATAACTTCCTATTGTCCTCCAAATGAGAGTTGGCCGGCGGAAGCTTGAACTGCGCAGCCCTTCCGGTAGCTGGTCAAAATGGACGACCGCGCGGCGTCTGTTCTCACTGAGAAAGTATAGTTAACTTATAATAGGCTAACGTTTAATTATCGGAGAAGTTGTAATTTAGAAAAATACTTGTTTATTTAGAGAATTTCTTTTATAAATTATGTCTCTCAGATTTTAGGTTTTGAAAGTATCCCTTCACAGATGTAAGTATTTCTCTTGCTTGATGACGAAGAGTCCTTCCAGGCAATTTTTCTCCGCTGACATGTTGATAACGCAAAATAAAACTTCTCTCTAACATTTTGCATTCTTTGAATACTAATCGCTAATAATACATATTTTAATGATTTATAAATACACTTTTGATAAGTAACCACTTTTACTTTTGATAAGTAACCAGCGATTAGCAGAAGGGCAGATTCCTGTCAGAAGATCAGACGGAAGTGCCTGACCAGACTAATCGATGCTACATGCGCAGATCTCACAAAAACAGGGCGGCCAACTCTCATTTGGAGGACAATAGTACAACTTCTTTCTTACTATTTATCCTTCATTTGAATTCGATAGCTTTTCCTGAAAGAAATATTTATTTCTTTTTTCTTTTCTATCGATGACCATTCCAGCATTGGATGTGCGTTCCATATTCCTTCTAAATTTACCTTCCCTCGGTAAAATTCTTTGGATCTTTGTAGGTGTATAATTTGTCCGCTCATCGAACCCTCTCTGTTATGTTACTTAGCAACGGGACTTGGTGAACGGATTTTTAACTACATACATTTTACGGGCAATTATTACTTATTTATCGATGTCTTCTTTGGAACATTCTACCTATTCAGTTCCCTTGGCATCTGTATTCCTCTGGCATTTTGGTAATGTTCAGAGAAATTTACCATCTGATTCTACTGTGTCGATAAAAACACAACAAAAGATCACTAACTTGAGATTTCCTATTTTTTTTTTAATAATGCCTTGTCACATATTCTGTTATCAGTCACGTTTAAACAATATTAAATAGTTATTTAAACATTTGTTTTTTTGTTTTTTCAATCACTCTAATGGTTCACATATTTTGTTTCACATTTTCATCACTAATTCTCCAATCATTATTTGTCACAAATATTTTCATTCAACATTTTTTATTTCCCTTTCAAAAAAAAAGATATTCAATTTTTTTAAATCTTTTAATGATAGATTAAAACTATTCCTGTGCTTTAATGCATATACTTTCGAATATAAGTCAGAAACGAATATGTTAAGCGTGAATACTGTCACCATAACAGTTACTGCATTATAATAAAAGTGGACTAAAATTTTTGAGTGTGTTTCACTCTCATTATCGAACAAGATGAAGCATCCTGTACTGGTATCTATCGCATAATTTAAAGGCGCATAAAGACCAAAGCTCCAACGCATACCAAGGCACATGTGGACAGATATTTGGATGCGTTGAATCGATGTCCATTCCAAATATCTGGAATATCTGGAATGCATGAAGCATTCCAACGGTTTCCAAGGCGACCGTTGGCGTTGGCCTGCGTTCTGTCACTTACCGGTACTTCAATGAGATGTTTGATTTGGTGTGGACGAGTTAAAACGTTTTCAGTCGTTGGCAAGTATTCCCTGGTGTGGGACGTATTGTTTATTTCGTGTTTCGATATGGAATGGGCGCTGATTTGTGTCTAAAACTAATTCAGCTATACCTGGATAATCCTACATTATGGGTTCCTAGCATTAGAAATTATAAACGCTCACAAAAGAAGATAGATATTTGGCAGAGTATTGCAGTTGAACTCCGAAGCTCATCCAGCATATTACTTGTATTGTAGACACTTCTATTTTTTACGGTGTTGTCATCCACTAGTGTCTCGGCTTACGTTTCTTCTTTTTGTTCTGAATTAAAGAATTCACAACTAAAAATCCGCAACTTCCACATAATCATCATCACTTGACGACATTACGAGACGATCAATTTATACCTTACCGCGTAAAATGACCGAACCACAACCAACGGTTTCCAATTCAAAACTAAATCCGATGCGGACGATAACATTTTATCAAAATCAAAATCATTTCCAATCGTTTCCAATCCCAAAACCAACAAACACATTCGGTCGAGTTGGCGTTGGTTTGCATTGGTTTGCGTTGGTTTAAACTTGGTCTGTACGCCTTTAGACGAATCGCAGACGCTAGGTTTCCGTTAGATTTGTTGCAAGCACAATTACTTTGTAAATTCTTCCTAACTAATATATAAAAGTAAAAATCTGTAACATTGTATGTCATTCAATCACGCATCAATGGCGCAACGGTTCGGAATGGAATTTTGCAAGCGGTAGTCTATGACACAGAAGGATGTAGAGTACTTTACCTAAAAGTAGCCTATGTCATCCAGTCCACCAAGTAGCTCCGTGGGATGAATTAAAAATGTCCCAAAACTACCCAAAATGAAATTTCCAAAAGCTCTCGATAGATGGCGCCATCGAAGTTTTAAATCGAGAGCGTTTAAAGACGTTCTTTGCAGGCGCGGAACACGATTAACTCACGAGTTACCTGATAATTCTATTAGGCAATGTCTATGATGATAAAAACGTGTAATGGATAATTAATTAATACGTGGGATATTGTTTACAATTTAAACTTTAATTTAGAATATAATATTAATTTCTAATGATCACGTGATTTTTCACCAATTGCTGAAGGTTTCAAGTGATAGGGGTGTAGAGAAGGCCACAAAGGACTGGGAAGTCGTATATTCTCCGATCTCGATATTAATTTGCTAAATAAATAAAGCGTTTTTTTGCGTTTCATATGCAAGGCTTCCGGAGCAAAGGTAGCCGGCTACTTTTAAATAAAAGCATCCCGTCCCCCATTGCCTTTTACTGGCCGAACACGAGGCGATATTTTGGGACAATCAGGCCCAAGTTGATTGCTGGCAACCGTTTGCCCCAATTTGATTGCCCCAACCTGAACAATATTGCCCCAATTTTATAGTCGGTACCAAAGGAACAATATTGGCCCAATATTAGTTGGCTCAAAATATTGGTGGTACGAAAGCGAATCAAATGAACGGATGACATCACGTGACAATGCTGACGTCGAAGGAGGCGAGACTTTGAACATCGGAAAATCACTCGCTCCCGCCGACCATGTTTTGTGAGAGAGAAGGCTTAAAATCTGCAACATGGGCGGCCCAAAAAAGATAATTCAAACAATAATATTTTGTCAATTGATAATGAAAGAATCTTAATGGATTTCTACCGCGGTAAGGCGTTTAATACTCGATCGATTCTGTCCGTTCGTAACACGTTTAGGCTTAACCGCAGGTACGCTTACACTGGATAGCTCCCATTTTATTCGCAAATAAATTGTATAAATAAAACCGATGTCGTACAATTGCTGGGAATATTGTTCCCAGTGCATTTATGCTCTGCTCGTGTGGTGTGTTTATAAGGCGTTCGCACTTAGTGTGTAATTACTAGGGCTCCCTAGTGATACACGAATCGCCGTAACCACCGCTATTCAAAGCAATATTGGTTCAAGACAAACTCTGTGTTCGGGCTTGATAAAGTTGTCCGCAATCAAATTGGGCCAACTTGTCCCAATCATATTGCCATAAAATCGCTCCGTGTTCGCCTAGCTTTTAACAATCCAGCACCGGGGCTTCGACTTAAGTGGTGCTGTGCCAGTTGACATCAGCGGCATCCGGCAATTGGAGCAGCAGTTGCAGCAAGCTTTGCATGATCTGCCACAAAACGTCATTAGGACTTTATCCATGCCACACGCTATATCAGCATACATAGTAGCTCAATACAGTACTAATAATGTAACAATGATGCTGCTATTGTTCAATAAGATTTTTTTTTTTTTTTTTCACTGTGAAATTTGAATCAATTCCAATTCTCTTCATCGAAATGGCTTTACAAAGCTTCCTTCATGATCCGGCTCCAATTTTTAATTTTTTTTTTTGTCGAAGAGTTCATAAAATTCACTACATTTATTTATTTTTTAATGGTAGGACGACAATTGAAGCATTTGTAGCATTTGAAGTAATTATTATTGAAGAACATTTATCTGATGAAACGCTCCCAAGAGAATACAATCTTCAGTACAATGTATTTCGTCCTATGAAAGACTTGCAGGAGTTTGTCTAAGGCCACTTCATCACTTTGTGACAGAGCAATTGTAAGCGAAATAGTCGTCTTGAATAGTTTGTTTGCATTTTGATCAATTGGTGAAGGTCAATCGATTTTGTTTTATTTTACGTAATTAAAGGATTTTGAATTTCTATTCTCCAATCACAGGATAGGAAAATTCAGAAGTTCGCAGGCTTCATTTAACTTCTAGGATTGAGGATTGTAGAGCAGTTAAAATTAGAAGGCGGATAGATACGCTACGACTGCAAAAAAGAAAACAGTAGAATATTTAAAGAAGAAATTGGAATGTCTAGGATTTTTCTATGAATTCAACTTATTAACAAAGATACATGCAGGAGATTATTCGTCAATTCTGTTATGTATTTTTGTGATTGATAAATACAGGATCAATTACCTTTTACGAACAGATTCTTCGATCTTCAATAATACAATTAGAAACAACTTCACAACTAACGTTACTATTGACAGATTGAGTTACTGAAAAGTAGCTGTTATTTTTTTTCAGTTTTAACAGTAACGAAGTATTTCCTAAAAGTTTACTATTATCATTAATTGATACTTCTAGCCAGACATTCGCGATCCAGGTTAGGGTCTTAAGAAGATATGAAAAATGAAAAAACAAAACAAAAACAAAAACAAACTTACAGGATTTCAGAGAAATTCTACAACCTTATGTTGTCATATCTAAATATTAAAATAACTGTAATCACAGTTGCTATTATTAGTGAGATATCCTTGTATTTAATACAAATAAAACAATGTTGAATAGAATTGTTATTTCTATACATCCGGGAAAAATTAATGTACCAATTCACTTAATTGTCGCAGTTTTTAAATAGGTTTTTTTTTTTCTTACGGTTTTAATATTTCATAATGTCTTGAAAAATATTGGAGTTATAAAGTTACATAATCCATAATTGTTTGGGATTTCTGACAAAGTAACTTCAAGTTAGAGGCTTTGGAATAGTTGAGTTAATAAGAGTTAAGTATTTCTTGAATTGCAATATTTTTTTATTTATCTTTTTCATGCGTCACAGGTTACGTAACATTGCTGGGGGAGGGTCGCACACAAAGAAAGGTTGGGAACCTCTGTTATATGGGATGGCCTCGTTATAATTATACATTGTCAGTATTTAAAAATTGATTTCTTTTTCTGTTTTTAGAAATGATTTACAGGGATTTAACGATGATAATTTGGATTTATTATTCATTCACAATATTTGAATTTTAAATTTCAAAAAGATGCAAAAAAAGAAAGAATTGAAGTTATGTTCATGAGCACTTTTAGAAAACTTTTCCAGGGGAAAGGTAATATATAAAAAAAGTAAAAATAAATAAATAAATAAATAAATAAATAAATAAATAAATAAATAAATAAAATAATCACATAACTAAAATTTATCACCGAGAAAGTCTCGTCATTATTCGAGATGAAACTTCCTGGACTTATTTTATCTGTCTTTTTAAAAATGTTTTAGATTTTAATCTGTTCGCCTTTTTTTTTTTTTTTGTATTTAAATTATCAACTACAACACACGATAAAATCATGCTCTTTAAAATTTATAGATTTTTTGTATCATTTAATCCTTTCGAGAGAAAGAATTGTTATGAATTAAAAATTTGAGGGTAAAAGTTCCTCTCCCTCCTATGCTGGTTTTCATTTTATTACCTTGTATTTCTTGGTACCCTCAACTTGTTTCAGGATAGAAATATTAATTCCCTGAAAATATTACACCCGGGAATCTACACGAATACTAAAGTTGTTTTGAAATGCTTGAGTCAGACAATCATTAATCATCTATTGGACTGTTTGATATGGCATAGAAAAACATTGAACTTACTGGTTGCAATGACTTGTCGAAATTATTTATCTTCTTAGTTATCAATGAGATTAGTAGGTGCTTCATGTTTTCTGAGAATAGAGACCGACTTTAGTTAAGAAAACGCATTGTAATGTTGACCATTCAGCAGATGTTTCTTTTCTTTCAGGCTCATTGCAAAAGAACTTGCGAAAATTCATTCCACGAATATTGAGTCCCTCAACAAAACACCAGCGTTTCTTCAGAGAAAACAGCAGGAAAAATTTACAGGAACCTTTCCTAAAGAATTACCAGATCCCATCAAAAATGAGAAGTAAAATACATTGTATTACCTAACATTAAAAATTAAATAGTGTTTATTGATTTAGAGGTCAAAAGAGAACAAGAAATTACTGACAGAACTTGAAGCCTACTTGTCTGAAATCTTGTTTTTTTCTATTGATTTTTCTTTTAAAATCATGAAAATAATATAAACAATATGCATCTGGTTTTTTTTAATATATTTAAAAAAAAAAAAAGTGAGGCTTACGAAGTCTGCATGTGTGTGTATATATGTTTCCTTCCCAACAAACTTTGAACCGTTGCATTGATCTTCCTGAAACTTGGTTTGTATATTTAAGAACTAGAGACTCCCAAACTTTTATATTTGAAATAATTTCCAATTGGATTCTTGAATTCCAGGAATTAGCGTAAGAAAGGTAATAAATAGAAACGAAAAAAAAATGTCTAATAAAGAGTATTAATCCGTTTATATCGTTAACGGATTTGTACCCTATTACAATGATTTTTTTACTTCATTCGATTTAAACACAGTAAAGAATTAATGCTGATTTACTTAATCTTTTCTTGAGAAATGGGAAAAGAAAATCCTATTTCTATTCAGCAGAAATCAAATTTTAAAATAAACATAAATTTATCGTTTGCATCATTTTCACAATTAAAAAAACAAACAAAGAAAATAATAAAACAAAGAACTTCCTAAAGAGATCACCCCTAGAGGTCAAGTGGAGTCAGTGTATGTAATATTGTAAAGGTTTCAATTGAGATAAGTCACGTGACACTAAATTGAGGCAATTTGTAAAATCATCCGATATTTGTAAGTCGAATCAATGTGAAAGAATTCCCTCATCTGATGAATAACATAAGGTATGGAGCAAATTCATGACAATTCGGCTCTCGATACAATCAAGATTCTCAAATAAACGTTTGAATATAAACATAACAAAAGAAAAAAAAAAACCATTGTTTTCATGTTTCCCGCTGAACATGAAGTTTATTTGGATTTTAAATTGTACGTATATAATTTTATGTAGTATCCGGATACATTTCATCGATATTGAATTTAAAGTTATTCTCAAAAAGTACCATTTTTCATTGCTACCCAAAAAGAAACTTAAGAACCTCATCGCGCAGGTCAATGGAAGTTATATCATTATTCATGGTTTTAGGAATAGATTCTAAATATGCAAAAGACTAAAAATGTTTTACGAAAGGGGAGTAAATGGAACAGTCCTTAAGCATTTCAAGGAAAGTAGGCTTTAATGTCTTTCAGGAACTTTTTGTTAATCATTCATTTGTTCATTTATTTTGTCTTGAGCTTCTGTTTTAAAACTGCAATGGTTGTAGGAAAACATTTGAAAATTGAAGGTTTTAAATGGAAATGCTAAGAGGTTATACACAAGGAAAATGTTTGGAATCAAAATACTGTTTAAAATAATGTAGGTTTTTTTTTTTCTTTTCTGTGACTGAAAATGACCTAAGTCTTATTTACGTTTTTTTTTTTTTTTAATTGCACCACGAAAGAAGACTAAATAATAACAATTATCCTTATCTAACGTCTGAGCTCATGCCGATGATCTTTGGACATATACCACTTGCGCCTCGAATGAGTCTGCATCACGTACAAAGTGGATTCGTTAACTTCGTTATCTACTTCCGAACAGGGCAGGATGTTTTATTTACATTATTTAACATACATATGTTGTAGTCACATGCTTCCATCTTTTTTTTTTCTGATTTGCAGATAAGAAACCTGTCTACAATCAAAACAATTATCAGTATTCAAATGGGATGTTGCACTTGAGGGACAATTGATGCCCATAAAAGGCAAACCAAACCAATATTTGTGGTTCTGATAATAGAAATCAAATCAAATTATGAAGCCTTATTAAAACTTCTTTTTTCATTTATTCTAAACGTGAACTTGCTCTGATTTCTTTATCTGGCCTCATACAGTCGTAGTATCAACTTCATTTCTAATGTACATATGCATTAATGTATGTGTGATTTGTTATCTTAATTCTGATAAACTCTACAATCTAATTAAAGTATTAAAAGACATCTTCGGACAGAATCATGTGAAAAGAATAATTCCCAGAACATGTGGAAATGAGATAAAAAAAATCGTATAATGTGAAGCGGCGGACGAGAGGCAGACACAGTAAATGACTTATGAAGAATAAGTGATATTAAATCACCATGAATTTTGATGTATTCCAGTCAAAACATTATCCTAAGAGAGAAACGCTACATTTTCGTGTAGTGGATTTAAATCAATTTTTTTTAAATTTGTTTTCATAATCTCTTCCACATGTTTTGAGAAGTGGCAAGTCTAAATCTGTTTTTCGCACCCAGATCATTACTCTTCATATTTAAAAGAATATTTTGAGGGAGATCAGTCCCTTGTATTACATAATTACAGGGTGGTTGAAAAGTCGGAATACATAAAGTATTTTTTTTTTTTTTCATTTTTTTTTCTTTTAACAAACTGTCACATTATTCAGAGAACATGTTCTATATCTATATGGTTGCCATTATATTTGAAAACATGTATGAATGTATTTTTCTTACTCATGATGTACTCTCATGGTGTACTCTAAGACATCTGTCTTAAAGTGCTCATAATAATATTTCTTACGAGTTCCTTTAGGTGATTCACGTTTTAGTTTTATTTTATTTTATTAATCTAGAGACAACGGGCGGATGCCCAATTTTAGAATCTGAACAAAAAACATAAATACAGAGAAATATTTAAATAAGAACAGATAGTTTTTACAACACTTGCTATATAGAAATTTCAATCCTATGAGCTTAGAAAGTGGGTGGGAAGAAAGAGAGAGAGAAATAGAAAGACACAAAGAGAAAGGTGGTGACATTAAAATTAATTTCTGCTAGCAGACTGGAGTTAATGGATTTTATTACACTGTATAATGAAGACGATTATAAAGAAAAATCAGTAATGATTTCTGCCGTCTAACAGTGAATCAAAAAAGAGAGAATGTGTAGAAGAGAATTAAAACTGATATCATCAGGATAATATCTAAAAGTTTTGTGGAATTAAGAACCTTTTTTATGTTTTTCAATAAGTTTAATATAAGCCTGTTTCTTAAGGCTTATATTAAAACTATTATACGTATTCTAAATGGGATTGTACAAAAGAATTATAAAGAAGAATGAGGGGCCATTCTTTATAATTCTTTCTTTTGTTAAATATTTTGTCTTGGTGAATCACAAAGCCCAGAAGTTTATTGGTTTTATTTGTAATGTATTCAAAGTGAGAATTGAAAGAGAGATTGGAAATGAAGATAACATTAAGATCTTTGATTTCTTTGTGAGAAGATGGTTTCTTGCCTTTAAGTTGTAAGTCTATTGAATTTGATTACTTTTTTGTTGTGAATGGAACAAGAGAACATTTAGGATATTTAAGAGTAGATTATTGAACAAAAATAATGTAGAGAATAATCAATATTTTTTTGAAAATTTAAGACAGTCTTCTATAATTATTTCTATAATTCGTTCTTCTATAATTCTATTATTAATCTTCTTCTTAGATTTTGCAATCATCTGCATATATAAGACATTGTGAGCCAGTCAAAACGTTTAGAAGATCATTAATAAAAAGGATGAAGCAAGGGTGGACCAAGATTAGACCCTTGACGTACTCCTGACTTTACTATAAAGTCGGAAGATGTTGTTGTTCTCTTTCTGGTACCACATGGTCTTCAAGGTCGTACTTGAGTGGCGTGAGGTCTCAGAACCTTAAAAGCCTCTCAAAAGGACCAGAGCGATCAAACCTCGAGATCAGTACAAGAAAGAAGAATGAATCATTATATGTAAATTTTTCGACCATCCTGTAATTAAAAGTAACCTGTCCCCTATTTCTTCTGTTCTGCATCAAATGATTTGTTTCTAAACATTCATATCTTGTATTTTGATTCTTTTATTTTTAGACTAAAAGTGGAGCTTCCAACTATTAAGGTCCTATTAGAAGAACTCGAATTAGTAAGACAACACATTTCTAATTTGCCACATCAAAAAGTGGTTCTATGTCACAACGACGTTCAACCAGAGAATATCATTTACAACGAAGAAGCAGGTAGAATTCTAATTCAACACCTAAATATCTACTGAATATAATATTGCAAAACTTAACATTTTGTAAAAACAAAAAAAGGAATTAAATCAGGTTATTTATGTTGTAGAATTTCGTATTAGCTTTAATCGTAACAAACCAAGCATTAATTAATGGCTTAACTAAAAGGATTAACATTCATTGTTTAAGTCAAAGAAATATGAATCGAAATAGAGAGAAATCCATTGTTTAGATTCTAATGTGTTTCTTTGAGAATTTTTATCGCCATCTCGCTTTGGACAAAGATTTACTTGGAGCAGACTTCAAGTAGCCTCGGTAGCTCATCTCTAATCTTATTTATTCTTATTTAATTATGTTTTTTAAATTAAAAATTTGTAATGTTTGTGTTTAGTAGATATTATAATTTGAAAACAACTGCAGGCTTTTTGTTGGTATGATTTAAAAACAACATATTTTATAAATTTTCAGGAATTCGCTGTAATATCTGAAACAATTAATACTCTTTTGTATTTGTTTTTAGGAACAGTGTCTTTTGTTGATTTTGAAGTTTTGGGCTACAATTATCAGTCATCGGAAATTGCCAACCATTTTTCCCGTTACCATGGTAATAATTATCTCCCTATAGTTTGTATAGAAAAGCTCATCTTTGGAACTGAATTTCAAGAATTCTAATCTGAATTTTATTTTAGATGTTAATAAAGTGAACTGCTTCCAATATCCGTCCAAAGAATTTCAGAAAAAATGGATTCGTGTATATTTGGAGGAATATTATCAGCAAAATGGAAAGAATGCAGGAGATGTTACAGAAACGGACGTAGATAGATTATATATTTCCAGTATCAAATATAATCTGGTGAGTTATTTTTTTTATTTTATTTGTTTCACTAATTTAATAATCATTTACCTAAATCTAATAGCAACAAAAAAAAAAATGAATAAAATAAAATAAATTTTGTAAAAGAATATATATACTTCTAGGCATCTAGAGAAGAGGGCCAGAATGGGTCATTTTTTTTTGTAAGGAATCTGTATCCAGAATTATACCATTTCCACTGCTCATTCGGATAGTTATAACGGTTCGTGTTCCATCATAAAAAAGTTGAAATTACTAAAAAAAAATTATCAGTAAGAAATAATATGTAGTAATGAGAAGGAGAATAATTTAATGCTTTTTTTTACGTCTTTGAGCTGTTGAGATTACGGACAGCTGTTCCGTGTTCATTCTTTTGCAGTCAACCAAAGATCAACAGATCTGAGAATTCTTGAAAGAACTCAAATTTTACTTCCTTTAATAAAACAGCATTTACATTTATTGATTTTCCTTTCTTTTTAAAAACTCGAGAACAATATCTTAAGTGCCGCGAACACAGTAAAGAAGAAGCATTTATCGGCCTACGAGAAGTTGTGAAAGTATCGAAACACATCGGTCGTGACGTTATACCTACAGTCCATTACGACATTTTTCTCCGCTTCATCTGAAGGGAGAGCAATTACAAAATTATTATCACAATATTGTCTTTCAAAAATAAATAAAGTTTATACTTAATATAAATGCATTAATTTAATGCGACAGAATTTTTCAGTAAGTATTTAAAAACTAATTTTTTTTTCAAAATTTCACAGCATCGGCTGTGGTTGCATGGAATTCTGGAACCGCCAATCGCTTTCCAGTAAAGAATTGAAGAATTAATCCTAACAAATCTTAAGAAATTTAAAAATAAAATATCTCAGGATGTATCTTGCTAAATTTCTGTTCATTTCTGAATGTGAATCTTGCCATATTAAAGGCTTCAATAATTATCAAATCCAAAACTTTAAAATTACTTTCGCTGTTTCATAGATGAGAAACAGGCACAATATCATTCAACATCATTGAAACTCTTTCTTCACAACGTTTTCTAGCGTATTTTGATGGATAGAGTTACTACATTTCAGTGCAAAGATTGTTTTCTTTAGAATGATGATCTTTCTTATTACAATAATAGCTTTTTGATGGTTTTCAGTGCAGTTGAATTTGAGAATATTCAGCGGAGCAAACTATGAGTGATGTCACTAGTGACGTATTTCAATTCTGCACACTATTGGTTGGATTCTCGAAAGAAATACTCTATCGTGTCTTACTCTTGAAGTCAGAAACTAACAAGTTGGATGATGTTCGCCTACCTTTAATTTATATGAAGTTTTCTAATGGCAGAACATAACTTACCTTTAGATTTTCCATTTCCTGAAATCCGTTCATTTTAATCAAAGAATGCGAAAACAAAATTTAATTAGCATGTGTTAGTTATCTATCCATTGTTGGTTTTGATAGAAGTTCACTTTTTCTCTATAGTAGAGTTCACTTGGAATGATTTTCTTTGTTTTTTTTTAATCATCTTCAACCACAGATTTTTTTACAAGAAATCATGAGAAGACATTTTCAAATATAAAGAGAGATGGTTTCTGTCCATCGATATTCCTGCCAAGTTTCATGAAGATCCGTTGTCTGTCAACAAATAGAATTCAGTCTTTTGTAGGATTTGTATTCGTTTTATTTGTTTGAACAATTAATGTCATCATCTTATTCCTTTTATCGCCGTACCGGCGTGGTCTTGTGCGCTAGGCGGCGATCTCTCACGAGGCAGGTGCTTCGGAACCTGGGTTCAAATCCCTGCGTGGGCATGGATGTTTGCTTTCTTTCCTGTGTTATCTGTCTCTTCTCGTCTGTGCTCCTTCGTCTGTCTCTTCTTTCGCCGTCTGTGGGTTGGGACAGGAAGGGCATCCGGCCGTAAAACGCTTGCCAAAACCATATATTGAGCAAGAGAGGGACTTGCTCATCAGCGACCCTACATGGAAAAGTGGGAGAAGCTGTAGAAGATCTTATTCCTTTTATCATTAACGTTTAAGTACAAAATTCATTGGAAGGATCGAAATTGACAAGTTTTTAGATAAACAATTTATTGCCTACGCAAATGTATTCTAGCTCAATAGTTTCAACGAATATCATCTGCTGGAATCTCTAAACTGCTATTATTAAGTGTGCATTACTTATGATTAGTTTCAAATATACAACTGAGAAATACCTTACTTACATTAAAACCTTGATATTCTTAAAACGATTTTTTAGCAAATCAGCTCATCAGGAAATAATTGTCAACTTTTCCAACTGACTCTTGAAAACGATCTAACATAGAAAGGATTTGAAACTAACGACGTTAAGAAGTGAATGGGAAATTGATTAAAGAATTTTTAACTATTTTCTTGGGGTAGCGAAGTATATCAGATCACTCTGTGTAGGAGTTCCTCTAATTACTTTTGAACTGCTGAATGAATCTTCTTCAAACTTGGTATGTACATTTAAGGACCAGAGACGGTCTTTCTTTTCTATTTGAAATCTTCTTCAAATGGGTCCATGCGGAGAAATTAGCACGAGAACGCCATTCAAAATTCCAATAGAAAAGAACTGGAATCTAAACAATGGATTTCTATCTTATTTCTATTAATATTTTATTGCTTTAAAATCTTTTACTTATTTCATTAATCAGCGCGTGCTTTGATGTAATTAAAATCGAATCCGATTTACGCAACTTAATTAATATTTTGTTAAAATGGAACATGTTTTACTGCAGCAGAAATTATAATTTGAAAAATAAATCCACAAGTTTTTCGTTTCTGCCGTTTTCACAACTTTAAAAACAAAAATAGAAAAACAATAAAGCAATATAAAAAATACAAACACACATATATATATGTGTGTATAAGAAAATTGGCATGAAATTGGTGATTCCCAACTTCAGGTCGCGACCCAAATTAGGATCATGGAGGACGTGAGGTAGGGTCGTGAGAAGATATTAGGATAAAACGGAAAAGATATCTAGAATTTTGGACCTTCTTTTTTTGTTTTATTTTGTTTGTTAGTAGAGTTGTTGCTTTAAATTTGTAAACCCTGAAAGAAAAAAAAAAAAAAGACAAAGACTTAATTAAAATAGTAATTATATTTTAATGAACTGCAGACAAAGGATTTGTTCTTGATTATTTTTTAGTTTTATTTTAATAACTGATTAATGTAACTTTCTTTTCAGTTTTTACAGATATTTGCAGCTATTTCTGGGCCCTCCATGGAATGCATGGGACTTCCAGGCGAAGGCCTCAAGTAAGTATACAAAAGTAATATGAAGAAAAGTATTTAGAATCCAATAATTTAAATTTTTTTATTGTTTGGGATTAGTTGATAAATTAGAGCAAGAGTCTTTCCAAAGGCGAATATAAGGGGGGGGGGGCGAGGGGGCCCGAAATAATGAATATGATGGCCAACTATCCTTTTTTTTTGGTTGAACAAATGGGTTTAGAAGTTTTTTTTTTTTTTAAATTAACCTTACATTAATCTTGGCCCCCTCCCCCCCCAAAATATATTCTATATTCGCCACTGAGTCTTTCAAACTGCAAAATATTACTTTATTTATGAATCTGTCTTGTTTATAAAAAAGTTATGTAAATTGTAACAAACATGTATTTTAAAAAAATATTCCTGAAGCCATTTATGGTTAGGAAAACTTATAAAAATTGATTTTATCTTATCTACTACATATTTGTACAGAAAAAAAAATATTAACGAAGTTTGAGATAAGTGATGTTAAATGATTTAATTCGATATTGTTCATATTTATATTTATCTGAATAGACCGATTAAAAAAAACACACACAAAAAAAAACTAAAATATACTTTAGTTTCTGATTTTTTTTTTTTTTGATTTCGTTCTTTTACCTGGTTGTATACTAATTTTTTATTTTTTATATTATTTACTTATTTTTTTATATTTCGTATTTTTGTATCTAGTTGTATACTAATAGAAAATAAATAAATAAATAAATAAATAAATAAGGTATACTCTCAGCAAAGTGGGACTGAGCATTCTGTTTAGGGGGAGAGGGAATTCAATTTTGAGGAATGAGGGGTGGGGTGGAGACCAAAATAATGGTGCTCCTATTTTGAGTTGGATCACAAAAAAGTTTTCTATTAAATTTCAAAGAAATCAGTCAAGTAGTTTTAACGAAATTTTCAGGGATAAAATAACGGAGATTATTTTGAGAGATGGGAAAGTGTAGAGAGAAAAGTACATGTGGCTGCGCTTTGAGTTGGGCCAAAAACAAGAATCATATGAAATTTTAAGGAAATCTGTCCAGCCGTTTAAGAGTGATCCTCTTGAAGCAGATAAAGAAAGAAGCTAATGTTCAAGTGCAAATAGTGAGGCTTTGTGTGATTAGTCAATTAAAAATTAAGTAAAGAAATGGAATTTAATGAAAAAATGTAATTAACATTGAAAAGACAATTTATTTAAAAACAAAAATGAAATGTGAATAATTGGCGATTGATTATTTTTAACAAATTCATTTTCTTTGTCTTTTATAGTTTTGGAATTGAAAATTACAAAAAATACTTGAGAGATAAAGAAGAAGTATTGGCTCTGGAATTTCCAGAATGAAGAAGAGATAATAACGAACAACTTGGAATAAACTTGGAAAGAAGATGATGAAGAGGAAGTGGATTTAGACTTCAATTCATTCAAACTTTTATTTATTTGAAAATACGGAAAAAGCCAAAAGAAAAAGAAAATTATCAAACATCTGTAAAGTGGTTATTGTTATGAAGCAAAATAAGAGTTTTTTTTAGCAGTATTTCGACAGGGAAAATGATCTAAAAGCTGTCTTTGATAGTTTTAGCCACGAACAATCGTCATTAGATTTCTAAGTTTATTTACATTCCTTTTATGAACATAAATGTAATCCTATAAATCCCTAGAATAATAATAATATCCCATTATAATGTATCAACTATCTATTAGAAAATATAAAAAGAAAGTAAAACTATATAGTAACTAACACTTCAGTTGTACACTATCTTTTTATCGATATTTTTGTTGATGATTTCCACTGTCTTTTAATTTAAATATCGCATCTTTCTCCCATTAATTACATTTCATAATTTTTCTCACTTTCACATTTAAAAAAAAAGTAATATACTTCTTTTCTTATACTTTTATCAAAATTTCTTTATAATATTTTTCAAATGTTTTCATTATATAATAAAAAGAAAAAAAAATCAAAATTATTATTGTCTTTTCAGTCAATGGTTTCCGAAGATTTTTCTCTAGGTACAGAACGAGAATTAGCTCGCGCCACACGAGGTTTTTTATTGATTAGAAATACTTTATAACACCAATATTTAACAAACAAAATACAGTACAGACACTACAGTAATTACAAGAAAAAAACTGAAAGTGTTTGATATTGTGCTTTTACATAATTTTAATATATTTATGAAATATCTATGAAAATGTCTCTTCACATTTTTTGCCTCAACTGCCATCTTCTCACGTTACATTGTTTGGATTAAGAAGAAATCTGAACCAATACTTTCAATGCTTACAATTAATGTATAAATATTAATTATATATATATCTTAATAATTTCAATATAACTTAAGTTATCTGGTAATTTTTATTATCAAACGATTTATTATCAAAATAAATAGTTAGTCAAAATGATGTACCTACGAAATAAAAACAACTTTTGTAACGCCTAAATGTTAATTAATTTGATAAATTATTGTAATTTAAGTATCGGGTGCTATTCTAATGATCAGACAAATTTTTTAATCATAATTTTTATCTTTTAAGGTTTAAAGGTTCAAAATCTCTTTTCTTGTTTCAGGTTAAGCCTTTTTTTTTTAATAAAAAGTTTAAGGTAACATAACACACACACAGGTCTATACATATTTATTCTCATTTGCTTTTGTGTCAATACAAAAGGGAGGCTCACTTAATCTGTTGTATTTGTCCTCTTAATACCTTTTGAACCCCTGTATGTATTGTCCTGACTAACGCATTTAAGAACAAGAGACCATCTAACTTGTATATTTTGAAATTTTTCCAGTGTGGATCCCTGTCGAGAAATAAGCGCGTAAAGGTATCAAAATTTTCCACACAAAAACATCAGAACCGAAATATTTTTTCATGATTAAAAAAAAAAAAAAAAAAAATGGAAGCAAGAGTCAAGAAAAGCAGGTTTCAAGTTCTTTCAGGGACTTACAGTGAGAGTTGAAACTCGCAGAATGCAACGCAGATTATAGATTTTCCTTTCTTGGCCGTTCGCTAACATTCAAATAAAAGAGAAGCCAGGAAAGGAAAATCTATAATCTGCTTTGCATTCTGGGAGTTTCAATTCTCGGCGTGAGCACTGTATTGTTTTTTGATCTAAGTAAGATAGTAGAGTTATAATTTTACTGCCTTATCGAATATATTACAGTTTCCTCAGTTATACCTTGTCTAGCGCCTCTCACAATTTAAAGCTTCTTGCAGCAGAAAAAAAAAATATTCAAATTATTAATGATCAGAAACACGGAAGCGTTTTATCCGAATTAGACGTTATTTTTAGAAGAAAAATTAAATAATTCCAGAATGTAAAAAAAATTGGAATCACAATAAACGGTATTACGACATGTTAGGCTCCAGACAGTTGTGGTAAAGTGAAAATCGTCGGAGTCCGAAGCAGTGCCTTTTCTTTCACTTATCTATTTGTATTCTCTCTCTTTCAACAGAGAAAGACCTCCTTATATGGCGATTACTGATCACTTGCGTTCGCCTGGAAATCTTAAAATCAAACATAGAAATGGCGTCTTTGCAACAGCAAGTTACTGTCAGTACTCGAGGGAAGAAATTAAAACAGCCAAGCCAAGCTACAAAAAAAAAATATTATTTAAATAATAACAATACAAAAATATATTCGTAATAGTACAAAATACAAAATTTCGTTATTTTTGTAAGATTGAGTTAAGAATTTTAGCATAGATTTCGCATTTACGTCCTGGAAACATCAATCCATAAGCGGATTACATCAGCAAAGGTCTTTCTTTGGTTAAACGAACAATACTGCAGCATAATCATCAATAATTAATTTCTTTAAATTAATTTCTTTAATATACGTCATAATTAATTTCTTTTTTTCATTTTTATATGCCATTATTAATTCATTTTGTATTTTAACCACGAGAAAAAAACAAAAAAACAAATCACAAGTTGTAAGCAGTCTAATGTTCACTTAATTACAGAACGTAATACAGAAAGATATAACAAGGTAGCGATAGCGATTAGTAAACCAATCACAATGCTTCGCAACGGCTTCTGATATGTGAATGAAGGAAATTATTCAAAAGGTAATACAAATCCACCTTGGAGCCCGACCAGCTAGACCAGAGCTCTACGGCTCTGAACTACTCTTGGCCTGACCTTTTCAACAACACCCTAATGAAGTCTCTAGCCCTCGTCCCAGAGGGCTGAGACTTGTCCCAGACATACAGACAAACCGGGGATATAAGGCTTCACGGTATCAGAAGCCTAACAATTATCTTCTAAAAAAAACTGACATCATCTCGAAGCGGAAGTGATAGTAGCGTCATTTGGCGAAAGTGACGTAGTGAAGAATCAGCTGTCGCAAAATCGGGAATATTGACAGGTAAATCTGTCGTGTTAACGAATTGTCGCAAAACGAGACATGATTTGAATAAGTTTACATAGTAAAGATTGTATTTATCTAAGGTCTCAGAAACTAGAGGCGGCGCTGCCAGTAATGGATATCATACATATCATAGCAGTTTGTGTAAGATTATAGACATTCTATTTTCATAATTTAAAACCTATCCTACTTGTTAGAAATAAAAAAAAGCAAAAAAAAAAAAAAAAAAAAAAGCAATTTTACGTCCTAAACTGTAACTGATGCTAATTTTAACTTAAATCCCACCGCATAAGTTGTATGAAGTACATTTGCATTCAAATGTTTACATAAAACTAACAACAAATTCCGCTGATGAAGCAATGGTAGAATGAGATGAAAATCCATTACAAAAGTAGAAATATCTTATAAAAACCCATTTACATAAGCCTCATTTATATATTTATACATAGGCCTAATATAAATCTGAGTGCGGCGTCTGATTTAAAAAAGGCAGCAGGTCCGTTTTTTGTCTAAAATTAATCGGTTTTGTAATTTAAGAATGCATTTGCGGATTATTTTCTCACAAAAACAAACAAAGCATTCGACTTTTAATCTTTGTTTGTTTGTTTTTTTCTATTGCCTGAAATCCGTTTAATAAAATGAGTTTTCTTGTTTTATTATGAATAGAAAAATCGTACGTTACCATTTGTTAAAACCGGTTCCCGTAATGTTAAGTATTTAAAATTTCTTTAATACATTTTTTCAAACCAAAAAGAGTATGTTTCTTGAATTTTATTTCAACTTGACTTTTATTAATGTTTATATTCGTGACAATAAGACGGAACTCCTTCGTAACGATTTTAAAAAAACGGAAAACAATAACAAAATAGGTATGAAGTTAGAAACACTGCGTAACCTCCCCATTGCATCCGCAAATGGGAAAACCTTGGATGTTATACCTATTTTTTGGGTTGGTTTGCTCTGTTTGCAATCCCATCATTCCCGAAAAGATCACTTGGCTTTATTTGTTAATTTCGTTTGTTGTTTTTCTTCCATTTCTTTTGACTGTCACAATCCCTTTCCCACCTCTTGGATACACCTGTGGTCAAATTAACCTCCTGTTTTGAGCTGAATGTATTTAAAACATTATTGTAAATTGAATTTTAATAATTAAGTGAAAATTAAAAATGAAATAAAAATGAAATCTTATTTTTTTTTCTATTATTCAGATAAAATTAATAAAAAACAAAAATTCTCTTCTGTATTAATTATGCTCCTCTCATTCCAAAAGAAAAAAAAAAAATTTTTACTAATTTAAAAATCTCCACTGCCTTATAAGGCTCTTAACTTTTAGATAATCTCTTAAATCTATTATTATATAACTTTATAAAGCGTTCTCTGCAATCCGTTTCGTATTCAATCAAATTCTAGAAATATTAGATAAGATTATTGTAGCAAGCGTGAAAGGGTCAGGTGACTCGGAAGCAATTATTAAATCAAGGTCGTTCTTGGGCTGTCATTGTGTTGGGCTTCCGTCAGCCATCGTTCCACTGTATTTTGTGATAGATTCAGGTAAAGGAATTGCCAATGGAGTCCATGAAACACATCGACCTTACTATTGAGAAGGAGAACCTAGAAGACAATGTGAGGGAGTTTTTAATTCAGGTTTTCCCCGCGCTCACTAAAGAAGAAATTGATGTCAGCGTAAGTAAATCTAAGTTACCTTCACCTGATGGGTAATTACATTTGGATATCCTCGTTATTCTAAAAGAAAATAAATAATTACCTTTCGAAGGCATTTCATTGTTTTAAAGCTATTCATGAGGAAAGTGAGTGTCGTCACATGAATCATTCTATGGATGCGACCCCTTTGAACACTAATGACTTTTGAATGGATCTTCTTGAAACATAGTATGTACATTTAAGGACTAGAGACAATTTTATATTTGTTTACTCTTTATAACTGAAATCTTTTTCCAAATGGTTTCTTTCCGAGAAATCATCACCAGAAGGCAACAAAACATTCCCATAGAAAAACATTGGAATATAAAATAACGGATTTCAATTTTATTTCTATTAATATTTTCTTTTCTTAAACAATGAATATTAAATCGTTTTGCTAATCCATTAATTAGGCGCGTGTTTTGATGAAATTAAAGTGAATTTCAACAATTTAAATAATAACGGGTTTTTTATTCTTATTTTTTTTTATAAAAGTTAAAAAAAAACAAAAAAAAACCCATAGATTTTTCGTTCTTATCGTTTGACGACTTCAAAAATAAGTAAATAAATAAATAAATAACATTTCAAAGAAGTTCTTTCGAGTTCTTTCGAGTTTCTAGTAAATTATAATATTTGCTGAATAGAAAAGATTAAAATTTTCCATTTTCTGAAAAAAAAAAATTAATTAAATCCACATCATTTATTTAAATTTTTTTATATCCAATTAATTATATTAAATTTTGCGTAGATATTAAAAAAGACGATTTACATCCATAGCAATCCAATGTTTCGTCGGAAGCGTTATGACTTCTCCTGGTCGATGATCGCCAACTAGCGTGAAACAGCTGTTCCAGGATGTCACATGTAAATAATGTGGTCCTATCCATTGTTATTATTAACAATCAAATGTTTTTGATCAATAACTTTTTTTTTTGGGGGGGGGGAGGGGAAATCATCTTAACGAGTTTATTTTTCAAAATGGATTCACACGAAAAAAAAAATCAATAAAAAAGTTAGCTCCTCTCTTGCCTTTAAAGGGAAATGTAAATTAGCACTCCGTGTTTCAAGAAGATCTATTTAGCAGCTCAAACTTATTAGGCAGGGACACATACACAGACTAGTTGATTTCACGAGCCTCACGTTTCTATTTTAAGATAGACTAAAAAAAAAAGGATTTGTATCTTTTTTTTTCTAATACCCTTTTTTAGATAGGCTATTTTGAAAAAAATGATTATTATATAGTAAGATGTAGAATAAGATCCCAGTGTATTTATTAGTTTTGAAATATATTTTGAAAAAAATATTTCAAAACTAATAAAAACACTAGGATCTTATTCTACATCTTACTATATAATAATCATTTTTATTACAGTAAAAATTAAAATACAAGATGGAGACAGTGACCCCTCAAAAACTAAAAGCAAGAAAATAAAAAACAAGGACTCGTTCGCCTTTTGAGTCTTGCACTGGCTGATTAGCTCTGGCTGATGAGAGCCCAACAAGCTCGAAACGGCCGTCCCAGAGTATCAGCTCGACTCAAAAAGGCATTCTTATTAAAAATTAAAACTACAGGATATCTTTGTGAATAAATTAAAAAAATAGATTTGTACTAAATAATAAAGTGGGCCCGGTAGCCGAGTGGGTAAGGGCGCTTGGCTGCAGGTTGGAGGCGACGGGTTCGATTCCCGGCCTCGGCGGAGGGCGGGAATTTTTCCACGCTCCATTCTCCTCCAAACGGGTCCTAGGGCCTACCCAGCCTTGTATAGAATGGGTACCGGGTTACTTTCCCGGGAGTTAAAGGCGGACGGGCGTTGGGCTGACCATCCACCTCAATCTAGTCCCGTTGGTTAGGAAACGCCGGGAGCCTTACCTCCCGCGACTCCAAAGGCCTGTCGTGGGATACTTTAACTTTTAACTAAATAATAAAACTAATTATTTTCTTTAAATAAATTATATTAATTTTATTAGTTAATCTAAAAATGCCATTTTAATCAGATACAAATTTTTAATCATATAGAAATATAAAAAAGAAGCAGCCACATCTCAAATGAGATTAGATTAACTGAAGAAGATTGTAAATACTGCTTAAGATTACGTCTCGATTTGACTTCCTTAAGAATGGGGAGAATAATAATGTGCAGAAATAGTGGGTGGAATAGAAAGCTTTAATGGAAATAAAAATATTGACTTACTTTTCATTATTCAAGTAATTCCTTTTTTTCTTTGTGGGAAATAATGTAAAAATATCACAAGGGGTTATTATGAGATAGACTGAATTATATATGATAATTATGTCTCATATTTCTATGATCTAAAAAATAGATTATATGTATGTAATTTTGCCTTTAAATTCAAATTAATGTGAAAATTGTCGTAAAGTATTTAAATTTAGAATATGAAATAGTGGAAATACTAGGAATAAGCTCAGGTAGTGAGAAGCGACCATTCAACTATGGAGGGAGGGAGTTGGAGACCAAAGAAAAATGCTCGTGTTGGACCCTAAATAATCAGAATATCCAGTTTCAAGGAAATCCTTTCAGCTGTTTTAGTGATGCGCCTAAAAACACAGAATAGAACAAGAAGGCTGCGCATTTTCACTCATTGATTTAAAAAAAAAAAAAAATCAAATTAAAAAAAATAAATCATAATAGAAAAAAAAAAAAAGAAAGGCCGTGCCGGCATGGTCGTGCGGTCTCAGGCGTCGGTCTGCCGTGCGGCCTGTGTGCCGGTACCCGGGTTCAAATCCCGGTCGAGAGCATGGATGTTTCATCTTTCTTCTTCGGTGTTTCGTCCGTTTCTCCCCTGCGACTTACTATCTCGGGTTATTTCTGGACGGGATGTGAATCTCGTCCCCCTTCTTGGATTTCCTAGCCTCGCCCTGACGTTGTCAGGTAGGGCTAGCCCGTGGTCCATAGTTGGCCAAAGTCGATGAAAGGAAGGAAGTAAATAATAAAGATATGATGATCCTTTTCGGGAACTAATTTCTAAATATGTTTCTCTAATACTTATAGATTAAATAGATTCTGCAAATCTTTTTTTAATATTTTAGTCCTTATTTAAGATTTTTATGAAAAGTATATATTAAAAAATAACGGAAAAAAATCTTCTTCGAAATTTGGGTAGATATGCTGCGAATTTCAAAAAAGATAACAATTTACATTTTTGCATCTAAAAAAACAAAATAAAAAACAAAACCGCATTAGTTGAATCATAGTATTTGATAAATATTTAGATATATTTAAAACTTCATTTATGTTCGAAAGATGTTTTTCTTATAATGTTATTCTTAAAATTTAATTTTTTTTAGGTGAGATAAGTCGTGAAAACGACAAAAAAAATTAGTAAATCTTACATTTATTCTAAATTATAATATCTACTGAATAAAACAGTACAAATTTCTCATTTTCTAAAAAAAAAGAAATAATGAAATCCGCATTATTTGCTCAATTCACGTACATTGGCTTAATTTGAATCGTATCAAACCATATCCACGGAATAAACTACAAAGATGGAAATCCATTGTTCAGATTCCAAAGCTTTCTTGTTTTTTTTTGGTTTTTTTTTTAATAGCATTTTTTGTTTGTCTTCTTACGCTGATTTCTCTTAAAGAACCATCTTGAAAACTGGTTCAAATAAAAAAACCAGTTAGATTATCTCTGGTATTTAAATTTGCCTATTAAGTTTCAAGAAGATCCACTCAGCGATTTAAAAGTTGTTAGAGAGTGAACGTGCACACACACACACACACAGACTGAGCGATCTGATTCAATTTTATAAGAAAGAAGGCTACAAAAGATCAGAAAAAAAATATTTCTACATACAAATCCCGATCCAAATATCAACCTGCATCTGAATATCATACTGGAAAAACTTTAACAAAAACAAAATAAAATAAACAAATTTACACTTTACATTTAATCCTAAGTGTAAATTAAATTTTAATTTATTTTATTGAGTTCACGATTTAATTCCATTATTTACATATATATATTTTATTCTTTTTTTCCCGCTATTCCATCATTTGCTAAGTCAATGATCTGATCAAGTCTATCCTTAGAGGTGTTTTGCGGCCGTTGTCCATCTACCACTCTCATAGAGAAACCTTCAGAAGAGATGGAGACTGAAAAGCACTCCTGTTGATGCCCCAGCTTCTACACAGAAAGGGAAAACGAAATGCTGTCCTTACGAGCTCATTCAGAAGCAATTATTTTAACCATTCATCAAGTTTAGGACGATTATTACCATCACTAGTAGCCAAACTTCATTAATTTATAATTTTTATTAAAATAATATTTTAATTGATCAGACTATTTGAATGTTTTTTGTTCTTTTAAAGGGAATTAAATATTTCCTTAATAACTTTAATGAAAATTAAACTAATTTCATATGTGAAACAATGGAATTTGTTAGATATCGATGTTATAAAGAATTGTACTTTTAAATAAAAAGGTATTACTTTTTTAATTCAAAATGTTGATGGAAAAATACTTGATAATCATTACCAATGCTTTTCTGTAGGTATTTCCAAAAGGTGTGAATCATGGCCTTGTGAATACAATGATCAAATGCAGTTGGAAAAATGATTCAGTCAAACCAGATGCAGTCATAGTTCGAGTTCAAAATATGGACCAATTCATGGAATATATCAAAAATAGAAGCTCTGAAGCCTTATACGTTCAGGTAAGACTATACTGACTATCAATGATGTCTTTTATCTATGATTCAAAATAGTTATTTTCGAATTTATATATTCAAAAAATGTATTATTATTATTATTTTTTTAATATAACTAGTTTTGCAGATAAGTAGGTGGAGTCTCCCTTCTGTGGTGGGCTTTTGTGGGGGTTGTAACTTCCCATCGCATCCGAAAAGAGGAAATCAACTATCTTGGACTTTTTTTTGGGTTGGATAGCCTTCGTTTTGTTTGAAACTCGGATAAAAGGATACAACAGTTGTTTTTCATAGAACCATCACAACCCTTCTGATCTGACCTACAGACAATTGTAGCTATCACCTGTTGGAGTCAAAAATGGATGTTTCCTTTTTTTCTCTTGTGTTCGTCTCCTTCTCCTCCTCTTTCTTTCCATCTGGTTGATCTTTAAGAGGGTCTGCACAGTTAGGTCCAGCGGTCACAGTACAAGTGCCCCCCATTAAGAAGAATGCAGCTTTTGTTTTTTTGTTGAGTTTGGGCAGGAGCGAGACCTTGAGGATCATCGTAACTTCCCCAAATTCGCATTCACACCCACGCATTTAAAATTATAATAGCATATCTGAATACTTCAATATCATTTTCAAATATTTTTTGTTTGAAGTATGCAAAAGAAATACATTGGATAGATAATGAAGTTTCAATATTCGCAACAAACTCTATAGCGTATGAGTTACCATGGAGCCAGAATGGAAAAGTTTGCTAACGTACTTTCTTAAGAAAGTTCTGTCATTAAATCAGACAGTCTGTATATTTCTGTGTATATTCCCTCCCCATCCAAGACACACACAAACACATACTAATGTTTGTACCGCTGCATGAATCTTCTTGAAGCTTGACATGCACTGTTAAAGACGAAACAGTATATGACAAAAAGTCCTTTAGAAAAACATCATAAGCGAAATAGAGGATTTGTGTGGATATCTTAAACAGAAAAAGGATGTTAATCCGCTTATTAATAAATGACCTGCGCGAGCTATAATTTAACTACAACCAATAGGAGTAAGTAAGTTAATTAACGTGGATTTAATTATTTTTTTAATTAATTAAAATTAAATAAAAATCTCTGCTGTTTCGCAGATCTTCTAGTTTAAAAAAAATCGGAGACTTTTCGGGTTTAAACTGTTTTTCACGATTTAGGGAAAAAAAAAATAAGAAGCAAGATTTTAAGGAAAGTATACTTTAAATTCTTTCAGAAAATTCTTATTACTCAAGGAAAGACTCTTCTGAATTATATATATTTTTGATGAAATATTTCTTTGAATTTTGTTTCTTTCAGATGCTTCATAAAAGGAATTGTGCTCCACGTGTGATCGCCACATTCAAAAATGGATTTTGTTATGAATATCTGAAAGGGGAAGTTCTTTCATCAGAGACAATCGGACAGGAACCCGTTTGCTGGTGAGTGAATGTCAGAGTAAAACATGTCACTGAAAGTAACAGATTCTGAAATACAAAGATAAAGAAAAAAATCATTGTTATAAAAACGAGTTTATTGATTTTAAATTGAAAAAAACAATAATTAAATATAATTTTTAGGTTAATTGCGAAGGAGTTGGCGAAGATTCACGCATCACACATTGATCACGAAGCCTTAGATAAAACACCTTTATTTCATGATGGTAACTTAGTAGACAAGTTTAGAGACAAATTCCCAAAAGAATTCCAAGATCCCATAAAAAATGAGAGGTTGTAACGCTTTTTTGTTTTCATAATGTAATATAAATGTTAAGAATTATGTCTCATAAGATAAACGATCTAAATATGTAAAGTTTGCATTTATTAATTGTAAAGTTTGCATTTTACTTTGAAATAAAAATAAAAAGGTAAAAAATGCGATAAGTTTTGATTAAGTCACAATGAGGTAATTTAAAGTTTCCAAAAGAAACATTTGTTGCTGATTCTCTCTTTGGTATCCAGAGATTTCGAAGAAGAGATGTCCCATGAAAGTTCTCACCGACCGATAGAAGAACCTGTATTCCTCATCCTCACCTGCAACATTTTATGAATGATATTATTTTTGGAGAAGTTAAATAAATTGCAAGCAAAAGAAACAGCTTAAATCCAGTCCCTGAAAGTTCGAAAAAAATCTTATATAAAAATATTCAGAATTGAGAGAATGCTGGCGGGAATAAGGGAATTGTCTGTGCCCAGCAATTTTAACATTTTTATTTTGACCGTTTTATTTAATTCTTAAAGATAAATTGTATACAAAAAAAATCTTTCAACATTATGTCCAAATAATTGTTTAAATACATTTATATTATTATAATTAGTTTAGAATTGATCTCTTATTTTTTGAATGAACTAAAAAAAAATTCCTTGTGTTTCGATCAATTCCGCCCCCTCTTTTTTTTGAGGGAGGAGATATTAGAATATGTGTGTGTATGTAATGCCAAGGTCGAATCTTATGAGTCCTACCTCTTTCATTCCCCACGGCGTGGATAAAAATTAAACTTCCGGTTCATTTCCGTTTTAGATGGCAATTTTACTGGGTCACGAAAATAGTCGTAACTGCATAAAATATATCTAGGCTGAATCGACTATGCTGAGAACGAATTTATCCACTAGCCAATTAGTCAGAATCGCCCGAATGATAGAATCGAGCTGTAGACAAACAAAATGAACTCAATGAGAGCATCGCTTGGAACGTTTACTTGACTCTTGCACTACAATGACTTCGTTGAATGAGTTAATCAACAGTCACTTTAAAAATGGTTCCTTGGTTTTGTGTTGCAACAAAACTGAGAATTGACTTCTTTTTAACAAGATTTCTGCAAAATCGACACCAAACATGTAAGAAACTGAGTTCCTAACAACAAAAACTTAAAAGAGTTTGGTTTTTACAAAAATTTATTTTAATTTATTACAATTAGGTAATCTAATTCCACGTTACTTTTTAGCTTAAAAATCATAAATCAAAATACAGTTAACTCGTGATAATCCGACGTAAGAAGAAACAAAAACCGATTACATATTTTTTTAAGCCGTAAATACATATGTACATATTTTTATTTTTTATTTTAAGACATAAAATTATATTTTACATTATATACTGTAATTTTATTTTTTAAGACATAAATACAGAAATAAATTAGTATTACATACATACGTATTCATTTGTGTAAAACTATGCCTAATGAGTTTTTTTTTTTACATCCTCAATGGCCGTAAAATATGTACTCAATATGTATTGTAACAATATATGTATTGTAGTATGTACAGTACTGTATATACATAACTTAAATTTTCTTGCCTTAGAAGTCAAAATTCAGTTTTAAAAAAAATCAACCTTTGGTAATCCGACATTTTTGATAATCCGACATCCCCTCGGTCCCCTAACTATCGGATTATCGCGAGTCAACTGTACACAAAATTAGGATTCTCACCATGAGCAATCATCGAAAGGTAAATAAGGCTGAAACAGCTGTCCCAGATTCCCGTCGATGATAGCTCAGGATACGAATCCTAATTTTGTGTATTTTGATTTATGTTCTTTATTATAATTAGATTTGGGCTCTAACAATTAAAATGGCTGAAATTCGGCCATTTTAACCTAAATAATTAGAAATTACTGATGGTGATTTGAGTAATACATTTCTTTGTATTTTAGATTCAAAAGAGAATATCCAGCAAGTGAGCAATTGGAAAAAGAACTAACTATAGTTAGAAACCACATTAAGAGTTTAAATCTCAAAGTAGTTCTTTGTCATAATGATTTGAAAGCTGAAAATATTGTCTACAATGAAAAAGAAGGTAGAGTTGAAGGAACTTCATGACTAAAAAAATAAAAATTAAAAATGCACTCGTTTAAAGGATTTGCACCCTCAGCTACCACGGACGGGAAACTGGGACGACCGTTTCTGCCTTATTACGCGTCCTCAGCCAGTTTTACCCTCTATGGTAAGCCTTCTATGGCAACGATCCTACCTCCGCAACTGCAAGTGATATCTCAACCAAAAATACTCAACTACAAAAAAAAATAAAAAAATAAATAAACAATAGGGTGCAAAAATGGTTGACTTTGATTAATAAATAAAACAAGAATATCAATAGAAATGTTATGCACGTTAAACTTGTTTCTATTAATAATCTTGTTTTTTGGGTTTATTATAGATTTATTGGGTTTATTTATTATCGAAATATAGATAACTTTATTTCTATTGATATTCTTGTTAAAGGTTTATTTTCTTTGATTAATTAAATCCCTTTGAGTCTGTAGGTGTCAGGACAAGGGATTTAGAGTAATTTATTTTTTATCGTTGTGCTTTTTTCTTGGTTGAGGTACCACTGCAAGTTGCGGAGATGGGATCGTTAACCGTTGCACGCACTCTGGGCTTACCATAGCTGAGGACGCCTAATAAGACAGAAACGACCGTCCCAGTTTCCCGTCCGTGATAGCTCAGGGTGCGAATCCTTTGTGCGTTTTTGATTTTTGTTTTTACGTTAATATATGCACGATAAACTTTAATTTAACTGTAAAAATTACTTCAAATTATTTCTTAAAATTCTTTTTTTTTCTTTGAAAAAAATTAAATTCATAAAAACAACAAAAAGCCTACATTTATTTTCAAATTATGTCTGATAAATATAAAAGTACAGATTAGAACTTTTCCAAAAAATTAAATAAATACTCATTATTTAATAACTAATTGAAATAGGATGAATTTTGATGAAACTTGATCTAATGAATGGATTACTCTAAGAAAGTAGGCTAAAAATATATTAAAAAAATACTATTTAATTTAAAATTAAAAATTATTAAAATCTTTTTAAATATTAAATAAAACTTTTTGTGTGAAATCCAGTGTTAAAGAATAGCCTATCTCTGAATGCTAAATGTTTTATATTTGTTATAATCTTATTGTTCATTCATATTATTTTCTTCTCTTTGTAGGAAAAGCTACATTTGTAGATTTTGAAGCTTTACGTTACAATTACCAAGCTTTCGAAGTGGCAAGATACTTCTCTTGTTTTTGTGGTGAGTTTTTAGTTGGATTGGATCTATTGCTTGAGAATGGTCAAGTAAAGTGGGGTTGTCGTATTCAATCATATTCTTAATGAAACATGTATTTGTGATATTCTTGCGAATTTCGGTCAATTTTTGTAATTTCACAAGCGATTCGCGAACCGAAGATTGAGGCATTGAAATTAAGAATGATAAATCTTGTCAAAGGTTATGACAAGGAATTAGACAGCATCAATGAGTTCAATTCACAACACCGGCTGACCTCCGATTTTGTGGTATTACGCTTGGATTCGTGACATCAACTGAATCTATGGAACTTAAGAAATTTACTGAAACTCTGTTCTACACAGAATTCGAAAGAAATAAGTTTCTCCTTTTACAGACATCTGAGTAAATATTAGGATCCGTCCGGAGGAGAGAAATATCTTCATCGGAAGTGAATCCGGTTCCTCCAGCGCAAATACCACTGAACAATAGTAGAGAGTTTTTGTAGTACACGAAACAAAATTCTAATTTAACTTATGTTCAGCGAGATTTTGTTGATATTTAATTCATTTATTGATTTCTTAGTTTTGTTATTTTTTTATCCGTAGGTTTTCAAACAGTAGATTTCAGTAAATATCCAACCAAAGAATTCCAGAAAAAATGGATTCGAATTTATTTGGAGAAATATTATCAAAAACTTGGAAAAAAAGCAGAAGATGTAACAGATCTAGAAATAGAACAATTACTTGTTTTTGTGGAAAAGTGTAATTTGGTAAGAAATTTATATTTGATTTTAATTCAAAATAATAAATAATAAATAATTTCGTATTTTGTGGCAATTGATATCATTAAAAGTGTCTAACAATGGAGTCTAACAATGATATACCTACTTTAAAAGATAAATTATTAATCTCTTTCGGTCTGAATTCATAAATTTCCAAGTTAATTTATTGAAATTGACTAATATCTTTTAGTTGAACTGCATCATGACAGCTTGCTACAGTCCTGTGTTGGAAAGTTTCGGATTGCCAATGGAGTTTTTGAGGTAAGAAAGATTTGAATTTTAATAATACGAAGATTACATGAAAATAAATAGATTGAAAGATGAAATGTTAGTTATATTAATATTTAACTCCTCTATTTATGGATGTTATTATTATTGACAAGAATTACATTTCTGTTAATTTTCTGTTTTGTTAAAATTATAATTGTCATTAATAGTTAATAAGTTCGGGAGAGAACTTGACTCTTACTTTCGGGGTCGCAGAGGAAAATTCTGGAGCCAATCAGGTGTTCACTTGAATAATAGACTTGATTGTCTACAGCTCATCTCGCGTTGTCAGGTGTCTAAGAATGACATTGATATACGCTTATTTGTTTTTGTTTTTTAAATTACCATAACAATGGATTTTAATTGTTTTTATTATTATTCGTTGCTGTAGCGACCTACTAGAAAAAAGACATACGTCACTGTCCACAGAATTCTGTCACAGGCTGAAATATATATATTTGAAAAATCATAATTAAATTTGTCATATGTTTTAAGTTGCGTTAGGCACGCTCAACTATAAAAGAACGGTCTACGTATATGGCTACTGAATTGCTAAAATGTCACTACAATCTGGGTTCGAATCCCGGGGCGAGCAAGGATGTCTTCTTTCTTCCCTGTGTTTGCAGCTTCTTCGACTCTTTTTTTTTTTTTTTCCTTATGGCTGCCTATGGTTTATTTGTGTATTTGAGGTATAATAGGACTAAGCCCGCGTATATTCATCATCTTCAGCTGGAAAATCTCCAAAGAGAGCAAAGACAGCAAAGAGAGGATTGTAAAGGTAACGATTTTTCAGCTGAAGATGATCATGAAGTTTTCCGCAGATCGAAACGTCCTAGCTTATGTTTTTTGTTATTTTTTAAATATGTGCGATATTTTTATTTGTTGTTGGATTTTTGATAAAAACTCATTAATTACAGTTGAATTCATTCCAATGAATTGAAACAGAAAATGAAGGATCGTAAGATCTTTAAACTGAATGGAGATTAATGAATATAAGAATTTATTGCAACAAATAAGTAGAATTATTAAAATGAAAACAATATATATTTATGAAGGTCGTAGACCTTAACTAGTCTTGGTCCTTAACTCTTGTCATATGACATTAATGGAAATATCAGTCGGGAAAGACAAAGCAGAACAATAACAAATGAACAGACAATTGGTTTATGATTATCTTTGGATGATTGTGAAAACTAAAAGGACATTATGGAGATTGTCTTTGGTCTTGTTCCTAAATAGTCGCTAAGAGTTAATAAAATGACCTTTTTGTGTCTAGATCCATCTGGTAAAGGGGATCGAATCGGAATCAAATTTGACTAAAACCTCTTCTGGTTCTAATTAAAGGATGTCAATTTTGATTTTGATCAGAAAGGCTCCAATTGCAAAGGGAACAAACCAAAAACCTTTCAAACAAACTATCTTCTAATTATAGAGATGTAAGCAATTGTAATCTTTTTAGATAGCAGTTATTTTATTTATCAATAATATAAAACATAAATAAACAATTCAGATCAAAAGATGAGTGCCTTTAAATATTGTAATACTGTATTTTTCTTTTAGTATTGGAATAACATCTTACAAAAAGTATCTCCAAGACAAAGACGAAATTTTAGCCAAAGTAGTCCCTCAGTGAACGAAGAAAATACCGAGAAATCAAAAGAATTGAAACGGAAATACTGAATATTTTAATTTTATAAAATTAAAAAAAATGGAAGAAATAATTTTTAAGTTATGTAATAACTAATTTAAAATTGTACTTAACTTTCGTATTTTTTAAAATGGAATTATTTCTAATCGTAAATAGGAATTGTATCATGTTTAAAAAGTGTCGATTTTTACATCGAAATTTCTTGAGTAAATACAATTTATTCATCTTAGGAAATATTCATTTTATACATTTCTAACATATTTCGAAATAATTGAGATATAATAAATTAAGTTTGTAATAAATGCTTTTTTTTTTTAAAAAAAAATCTGGATTCTGATATTGATAATTGGATATAAAGAGATATTTTCCTAATTTATAAATATTACGACAATATGCTTGTATAATCTAAATATTACGACAATATGCTTGTATAATCTAAATATTACTAAAGCAATATGTACTTACCAATTATTATCACTGAAATATATTTATTCTAAAAGCAATGAGTGTTCTTTATGAATTATTTTTATTTATTATGAGTTGTAAATATATAATATTGATGAAATAAACAAGTTTTGAAAGAATTTTGAAGCCTACTTTCCTTAAAATTTTGCTCTTTATTTTTTTTTCATTTTTTTAATTCTGTTAAATTTGTGAATGAAAAATTTCGGTTTTTATTTACCATAAAAAAAAGTACCGCTGAATACAAAACAACACGTTAGCTAGTCTTTGTGTCTATCTGTTCTACAGCTTCTGAACCGTTGCACGGATCGTTCTGAAACTACGCATGCATGTTTAAGGGATAAAAGAGGATTTAAGTTTTGTGTTTTATAATTTATTTTCTCGAGAAATCAAAGCGATAAGATAATTAACATTCTCTTAGAGAAACACCAAACAATGATCTCTAAATGGATAGTAAATTTCGCAGAATAATTGGGTCAATAAAGCTTATTTTTATAAAATAATCATGTTTCATAGTAATTTTGCTGCATTTTCAAGTGAAATAGAATTGAAACATAACAATAAAACAATATATGAAAAAACTACATCATTCATTGAAAAATAATTAATTATTAAGAAACAATTCATCAAGATAAAACTTTAAACTGGATGCTAACAAAAAATTTTCATGAACTTAAACGATAACAAAAGCTATCAGATACAGAAAGTCGATTACGACCTCATAGCGTTATTAAAAAAAAAGGTTAACAATGAAATAAATCTGTTAACTTTCAGAATTTAATACAAGATTTTCTGTTCATTAAGTTGAGGGAAAATTGTTTAATGTAAAAAGCTTCTTTTACTTATAATTTCTGATAATTATTATCAATATCTAAAACTTTGATATTATCCCAATTAATAATATTATTTGAAAGTTTATTACTATGTTCAGTAAAGTCCGTGCGCTCAAAGATAACCCTCCCAGAATGCAACGCAGCTTATAGATTGATCATTCCTGGCTTTTCGTTAATATTCAAATGGAAGAGAAAATGGCGGTCGCTGGAAATCAGTCAACATTTCGACGACTTATTGAATGCAAATAAAGGCAGCGGGCAGCAACGATATCACTTCGTTCATGCAAAACAGATCGGTGATGGGCTTTTTTGAAACGAAATTCTAATTTCCTCAGAATCACACGCATACTTGTTGACTGACCTGTATATTGAATATGTTTCCTAGCTTCGGCGACAATCGTCCTCACTGTCGGCAATTCCTTTTTGATATGCATATCAGCAACAATTTGACGAATGACGTAACAATCAAAATCGTCAGGCGAACTCTTTGGAGCCAAACGAGGCCTTTTTCTCCCTGGAAATGTTGACTGATTTCCAGCGACCGCCATTTTCTCTTCCATTTGAATGTTAACTAAAAGCCAGGAATGGTCAATCTATAAGCTGCGTTGCATTCTGGGAGGGTCACTTTGAGCGCACGGACTTGAATAGCAGACTTAAAATTTGTAGAACTTTGAGCCATGGAGAAGTTTTTGCTTTCTATTTGGTGTTGTTTAATTCTTTTATATAAATTTTGCTTATGTTAGTAACACATTTTTGCTTATATTGGTTCTGTAAAATAGGATCTTTAACTGGAGACAATAGATTAAGAATTTTATTTACAGGTTTAAAGATTACATGAAACATTATAAACAATTTAAATATCTAGTGTAAATTCATGAAAAGTTTTTGTAAGTATATAGTTTAAAGTTTTGTCTTGATGTATTGTTTCTTAATATTTGTTGTTAATTATTTTTCAATGAAATTTGATGTAGTTTTTTCATACATTGTTTTAATGTTATGTTTCAATTCTATTTCACTTGAAAATGTAGCAAAATTGCTACAAAACAATACAGTAGTAATTGGTCAAGGAGAACCGGAATTAGTATTTTATATTAAATAAGTTTTATTGATCCAATTATTCTGAAGAGTTTAATATTTATTATTAATGGGTTTCTTTCAATTAATTACTTTATAAATGGATGCTAATCGTTTTAGATAATCCATCGGTGATGTGATTAAAATTGATTAGATTTACAGAACTAAAGTAAATAATGGGAATGTAATTAATTAATTTTTTTCATAAAATAAAAAAATGCTACTGTTAACATTCAGCAGGAATCAGAATTGAAAAGGAAAGTAATTAGGCCTAAGATTATTTCGGTCCCACGAAGATATATCGCGTTCTACTTGAATTTCGAGAATATAGAAATAAAACTGTAATTAGACTGCAATTAAGTTATTGTATAAAAGGATACTATTACTATATTACTACTTTTAGAAGTATTATAAAGAATTATTGTTTTTAGAAACTGATTTTGAACTGCTATAATGACAAATAAAAACTACATCTATGCAGCTATCTTCGATTGAATAATCGAAAAAGAATATATTAAGCGGTAAGAGTAATATTTCGACTTAGCAACAACATTCGCTAAAAATAATAATTATCGTGTACATGGTTCCTATTATCGACATTCGATTGTATAATCTAAAAATCTAAATATAATTATGACCTAAAAAAAAATCACTTCACTAAAAAAGGCCTTCTGAACCAACCAACACTTTAAAAGAACAAAATAAAATTCGTGCCAACTTTCGAAAAATGCTGTTAAGAAAATATATATATATATTATTCCAAAAGAAATTGTTCACTTACTTACGTTGATGATTTTCGTAACCAACTACTTTTCCGATATTTACCAAAAACGAATAAGAATTTTCGGTATAAAAGTGTCTCTCTCTAAAATTTCAGCCTTCTGTGGTATGCGGTTTTTGAGTTACCGTGATCACAGAAGGAAGGGCAGTCTCCCCCCCCAGAAAAGCAAAAATCCAAATACGCATTCATTTAGAATTAAAAACATTATTATTTTAATCAAAATAATAAGATTGAAAGTTAACTCAGAAAAGGATAAACTGAAAATTGACCCAAATAAGCAAACGATTAAAGTTTTATCAAATCAATTTAAAGGATTCAAATCAGTATAATGAAAGGGATTAAAAAAAAAAATCCTTAAAATTCAACGAAATTAAAGCGGATTTAATGAACGTTTATAAAAGAGGCGAGGCTATTAGTAATGGGTTAATCATTCCAGGTATCTCATCTGCATCTATTGTTGAAAAACTGAATGTTTGTAAATTGTTCGTGAATGAAAGTAAAATAATGCCATTTTGTTTAGTTTGGAATTCCTTGCAAAATATTAAATCAATTATCGTAAATTAATTTTTTAAAGTTGCAATATTACTTTTAAATTTTATTAATATTTTTAATAACTGCGAGCATATGACATTCAGGCATGATTATGAATTATGGCCATCTCGTTATAATAATGGATTAAGCATTTCATAAATCTAAACAACATCTTTTATTGTAAAAGTGAAATTTTATAAATTATTGTGAATGAAAATAATGAATGTATTGTATTGCTATTCCTTTTATCTTGGACGTGACCGGATTTTTATTGTAAATTCTAATATTAACTTAATTTTTAAAATTATGAATTTCATTTATTAATTAATTTATTTTATTCATATTTTGAATAACTTCTGTCACGTGGTCTTCCAGGCATGAGTTATGATCATTTTCTTGTATGGCAACTTCCTTTCGTGAGGCAACCGTAAGAATTCTTCTCTCCAAAAAAAAAAAAAAAAGATTTAAAATATCATGTAAACTTTTACCGTTTTTCTATTTAGAGACAGTTTCGAAAATTTGTTATTATGTAACTAATCGCTGTTCTACAGCGCCCTCTATCATGAACCATTAAAAACGGCCTCTAACTTATATAAACAATGAAATAATTGAAAAGGATACATCAAAGGAAAAGCAAACGTCACGGTAGGTCACGTGACAACGGGAATGATAATAATTGCTATCAGTGGCAATTTCACTTGCATTGCCCAAGTGGCTCTTCGCTCGTTCACTTCTCCGTCTGCTCGACGTGCAGCCCAATGGCGACTTTTAAACACTTCGACCTCACCATCGAGAAAGAGAACTTGGAGGACAATGTGAGGGAGTTTTTAATCCAAGTTTTTCCTGCTCTCACTAAAGAAGAAATTGACGTCAATGTAAGTAAAAAAGATAAATGAACTATTTGTATGGACTTTGCTTTCTCCAATATAAAAAAAAAAAGAAAAATTATTAGCAACAAAAAATAAAATTCAAGCAATTTCAAGCTTGAAAGCAATTTTGATTTTAGTTAACAAACATCTTTCTCGCAAAACTTACAAAATCATAATATAATCTTTTTATTAAATGGATGATATCAGATACGTAATATCACTCTGATTATCAGAAGAAAACAATGATAAAATGTCATTGTGAAATAAAAGAAAAATACTAAAATTCTTCTTTTCAATAAAACAATTTATTTTTCATGTTAATTTCTTTTTTAATCGAGAAACAAAATACTTGTTATGTAAGCTACATTGCTATCATCCAATATTTCAGCTAAGTATATAAGAACCGCTTCACTGAAATCTGATTACATAACGTAGCTTACTGTGATGACTCACAGAGACTTCGAAACAGCAGTTGTCGGTGGAAAATTGTCTTAATGTATGTTAGAATAGGCTTCGTTTTCTTTTTCTTTTATAGAAGATGCTTTATAAAAGAAACTCAGTAAAAATCTTCAGTTTTTTTTTGTTTTTATTTTTAAAATTTTAAACACTGGTGTGTTTTAATTCTAAGGTTCTTTTTTAACAGGGGATTTTAAAACCGTCTGTTGCTAATTTCTCGACGTGGACTCACACAGAAATAATTCAGATTTAAACGTCAGATCTCCTCTTGTTTTGCGAAAAATAAGAATTTCAAGTTTCAAGATGATCTACTGAGAAATTATAATTATTAGGGAGACACACACACCCACACTGACTGATTTGAGGAACTTCATTTTTCTATTGGAAAGAAAATATGTAAAACACTGTAGTGAATACAGATATGAAAGTTTATGTTATTAAATAAACAATATTGTTATAAAGTAAAAAAGAAAAAAAAAATAACGTGCTGTAAGAATCAGTGAATAAAATGAATAAAGGAAAGGAAATTCAGCACTTGCATAACAAAGGAAATTGCCTTTTCTTGCCTTTTGTTGTTTGTGGGGTCACTGCCAGGTTGGCGGTGGCTTTCACTAACAAGATCTTGCCTTTCTGATTCTGTTAAGGGAAGGCGGGGATTGGGCTGATGAGTCCGAAGAAGGACGAAACGGCCGTTCCCAATTCCTTCCCATATTCAAATCAGAAAGGCAATTTCCTTTTTTATGCAAGTGCTGAAGTTCCTTTTCTTTATTCATTTTATTCAATATTGTTATATTTTCTAATAAAAAAGTGAGATTCATCAAATCGTCAATCTGTGTGTATTGTCGTACGCTGGTAACTTCTGAACCGTTGGATACCTCTTCTTGAAACTTGGCATGCCTATTGGAGGACTAGAAACGATTTAACTGTTATTATTGAAATCTTATGGGTTCTTGTCGAAATATTAGAACGAGAAGAAGAAAAATTCTCATAGAAAAAGAATTGAAATCATCAATGGATTTCTATTTTAATTCTATTAATATTCTTTAACTTAAACAAGGACTATAATTCATTGCGCATAGTTTAAACAATTTAAATAAATAATGCTGATTTAATCACTTTTTTTTCAGAAAATGGGAAAAAAATATATTGTTTATAATAAACAGATATTATACTTAGAATAATAATGTAGTCTTTTCGTTTTGTCATTTAAATGATTAAAACAAAGAAGTAACAATAATAAAAAAAAAAAGTTTTTTTTTTAAGGAAAGTAGGTTTTAAGTTCTTTGGAACTTGTTAGTTCTATATTTTATTAATAAAACTTATAATGATTTTTCTTTATGTAGGTTTTCCCTAACAGCGTGAGTCGAGGGCTTGTGAATACAATGATTAAATGCAGTTGGAAAAATGATTCAGTGAAACCAGATGAAGTTACAGTTCGTGTACAAAACATGGAACAATTCAAAGATTTTATTACAAATAGGACTTCGGAAGCT
>JAFIDM010002131.1:103408079-103421664 GCA_023159025.1 Thereuonema tuberculata
TTGTTGTAACTTCTCTTTTAAATAAGCTAAACAGACAAACGAGCACAAAAAGCAAAAATATTCAAGTGAAACGTGTCGAATTCACTAAATAAAGCACGGAAAATAAAATCTAGAATATTTAATTTCCTTAAAAGTTATTTTCAAATTTAAATACTTAACGTTTAAAACAATACTTATAAACTAAAGTTTATGATGTTTAATGTTCATCACAATTAAAGCCATACACCTGTTTAAAAAAATTATTTATATAACTAAAAGAAATCAATACAACTAGTTTCTCCGTCGAGAGACGGTATTCTCAAGGCTTTAATTGTGATGAACAGTTACTACAGTACATGTAAAATTGTTATATTCTGTATTCTATGATGTTTAATGTTATCTAACTTGGTTGAAGGACAATCAAAGTTGTTCCTTTGTGTTTGTATCATTCTATTCGTTCTTCTACTTATGAGTTACAGAGGTGAGGTCTTTAAACGTTTGTAAAACGCTTTCTTAAGGGTTAGAATTAAAAAGCTTTGAATTCAGTTTTTAGTTAAATGTTGTCGGTTTTTTCGATGTCTTAGCAACGGATGTTAATCCTGTTTTTGAAACTCCTAATTAGCTGCGTGACCTTTAAATACAATTGCAATTTATTGGATTCAGGCAACTTAAGGAAGAATCAGCTGATATAAAATCTTTATTATTTACATTCACCAAGTCTTAAGGTACAATAACAAATAGCTATCATCTGTTTCCCGACTTTAAAAATAAAAAGTAATGCTTACAGGATAATAGTCTTCAAGTTCTCGTTGGAACCTCTTATTTGAAGATTACGTGTAAATAAAGCTTCTGCAGCGTTTCAGAAAAGCTAACTTCACAGTATTGCCATTATCATAATTTACTGCATATTCAGAAACTTAATACAAATTTTTCATAATGTATAAAATTTGATTTGATTTTTTTTAATTTCCTCCTTAAGATTTACAATTCTAATTTAATAATGAGTTAGCTTAATTCTACTTAATTATGATTCAATATGTGATTTTTTTTTTTATATTTTCGCGGGCGATTTCGACTCCGGAAGTGACGAGGTCTTCCTGCGATTTCAGCTGCACTGTCTTGTTTTTAATTTTCATTCAACAAATAAATTAGTTAAAAGTGTTGAATATTTTTAAGATTTATTTCCACGTAAGAAAACGACTATTTGTAGAAAATTATTGGCCTCCCGGATTGAAATTGGTTTGTTTACACAACCTACATGTAATAATGGAAATGATAGGAAAATAAAAAAAAATTCTATTAAAAAAAATAGTACTAGTAACACAATTATTTGAACTATTTTAAGTAGTTGTACCAAAAAGGATACATTTATCGAGCTATAATATGGTTCTTGGCTTTCTTCAATTGAAATAATATTTTTTTCTGTTATACGAGTATTATTTTCTCTTGCAATATCTAAACACTGATTTTTTTTTTTTTTTTTTTATCTTGTAGATGCTCCACAAAAGGAATTGTGCTCCTCGTGTGATCGCCACATTCAGAAATGGATTTTGTTATGAATATCTCAAAGGGGAAGTTCTTTCGCCCGAAACAATTAGACAAGAACCCGTTTGCTGGTAAGTAAATAACCATTTAAGCCTAGATTTAAGGTAATTTTAAATAACCTTAAATATTTTAAATAATTTTAATAAAATATTAAAATATTTTAAAAATTTTAAATAATCTTAAATAACCTTAAAAAAAGTTTATAACTCCAGATAAAAATCTGAAAATTGAAATATAAAAGCATTAAATATGTAGCAAATATTAATTCCTTATTATTACATCTCTGTGATTATGAATGAATTTTATTTAATTTTAAAGACAATTAATGTTTTAATGTAATACATTTAATTTTAAAAATTCACTAACAAATGTCTTTTTGAAAAGAAAAATCAGTTGATTTAATGTTGGTGCGTTGTTCAATACTTACTTAAAATTTTATACAAAAACAAATAATCTTTACTTGTTTTAAATCAATCCAAAACTTTTAATTCAAAAACAAATTAAAAAAAAAAGAAAGAAAAATTTAAGTGTAAACAAATTAGTATAAACTTTGCATCTATTCATTTAGTGAATAATACAACAAAATGAACTAGAAATAATTCCTACGCCCCTGCTGTAAGGCATTGTGGGACACTCTCTCATAGGCTCAATTTGGAGGAGCCTATTATATTAGGGAAGGAGACATGAGAATGATAGCTTATTTTGAAGGTCTCTGTAATAAATGACAAAATCTGTAAGTAGAATTTGTATTGAATGTACAAAGTCTGCTACAAATAGATCGAATGCAGCAGGGTATTCCTTTTAAAAAATGAGCTTAGAACATCTTTTTCAATCTTCTACTTTTGAGAAATTGCAGGGTATTTCATATTGCACGGGTTGCAACTAGTAATATTTATTGTTTCGCAACAATTCGCCTGAGGGTTGTCCTCCAACAGGAGTATTGTTGTTTGGTCAACCCTGTCCGCAACAATAGAATTTCGCACACGAGTTGCCATTCTACCATTTAAGGTCTGTTCTTCATGAGCATTGAAAACGCAGCGTTATCAATGCCACGTTGCTAACGTTCTTACAGAATCGAGCGAAAACCCATGTATTTCAATTGAAAGTGAAAGATGAGGTCTACACGAGCGTTTTCAACGCCGAGAAGATCGGAGATATCAACGCGTCCGGACCAAAGACTGTTAGCAACGCTGGTCTGCACGGGGCGTTAGCAACGTTCATGCAGACCACATCTAGCGGTGTCAATGCTCTCGTGCAGAGCAGGATCTTTTTGGGCTTTAGCATCGCGACAAAACCTAAGCCCTCTTCCCCTCCACTACCGCCACCTTGTTCTCCTTACCAATGCGACAATGGAGAGCCTCATTCTAGCGACAGTGAAGGCATCGCATACGCCCTCTCTTCCGCTATCAATAAATCGTAGTTATTAAAAAACTTTAGCCTATATCGATGAAATAAACTTTGTTATTAATTTAATAAAAGAAAAGATATGAAACACACTTTCTGAAATTAAAGCTGTTTGCAATTAAAAAAACATATTGAAATTAAAACTATTGAAATTTAAAACCATTGCCATTGAAAACCATAACTAGTTTCCACTCCCTTACGTTGAGCTTGCATCAGACAAACGTTGTTCACAAATGTGCTCAGTTAAATACCCTAGAAAGAGGCGAAGAACCAATGAGATAAAAACTAAGAAGATTAAGCGATGATAAGTACACTATCCTACTAATATTGAAAGGTGTGTAAGAAAGCTATATTTTTGGAAAAAGCGAAAAAATTATTATTGGATATGAAAATTATAAGATAATTCACTGATTATTGATCATTGTAGCTCTTTTTTGTGAGAATAATTAACTATTCCCTAAATTTCCTGAGGTAATCGTAGGGTTTTAAGGGAAAAATAATAGGATTCGAAACATTAATAGTATGTTTTGTGGAATTAGCATGTACAGCTGTGTCATAATTATTGTTGTGTTTTTTAATAGCATATGAATATTCCTTCATACAGGCAGCCAATGATCTTTGTGTTTCCCCAATATAGAGCCATTGGTTGTCCTGGCACGTGATGTCATGGATTACATTGCATTTAAGAAGCGTAGATATGTTAGTTTTTGGTGGCCCATTGGTGTATTTTGATAACGTGGAAGTGTTTTTGCTGTTATATTGAAGGCACGGTGAGATATTTTTGAAGTTTTTTCTTCACTGCTAGAATACATAAAGTAATAAAATCTACTCAGGACAAGAAGATAAAATTACAACCATTTTTTTTGATTCGTAAATTGTCACCAAAATCAGGAAATGATCTTACCTAATATTATTTTGGGGATTTTTTTCTCCGAAACCTCTAGGCCGTGGGAAATTCAATGGGATATGACTCTTGCAGTCCAACTCTCGGATTGGGCTGTGGAGGACATTTTACACACACACATATGGAGGTACGGAACCGAAATAGCTGTTATCTACAGTTGCTAAAAAAGTAACTAAATTCATTCTCTTTTCTAGGTTGGTTGCTAAGGAATTAGCGAAAATCCACGCAACAGAAATTGATCACGAAGCTATGAATAAAATACCGTTATTCAATGATGACGATTTAACAAAGAAGATTAAAGATAAGTTCCCAACAGAATTTAAAGATCCAGAAAAGAATCACAGGTGCTCGTGGCTTTTTTTTTATAGTACTTGATATTTTAAAACACTCCATTTTTAAAGTGTTCTGGGCTGCTGTGAATTGATGCAGTTATTATCATGCCCTTTTTGGAAATATTTTGAATTAACATAAAGAATACGAAGTCTACTTTCCTTAAAGTAAGACGTATTCTTTATCTTTTTAAAGTCAGGAAAAGAATACAAACCTACTTCAATTACGGCTGTATGTGTCCTATCTTGTTGTTCGCTGGATGGATCTTTTTGAAACCTATTAAAACGAACTGTTAAAAGAACTAGAAACGGTCTAACTTTTCTATTTGAAATCGTTTCCAAGTGGATCTTTCGAGAACTTAGACAAAAATTTCATAGGAAAGTGTTAGAAACTAAACAATAAATTCTTGCAATGAGATTAATCCATTTACTTCGCACCGTTGAATGCGATTAAAACTAATCGGGTGAAGTCGATTGAAGTAAATAAGACGGATTTAATTATATTTAAAAAAAAAAAAAAATTCTCCTATTTATGTTGTTACATCAGGAGTCATAATTTAAAAATAAGTAAAACCTCTTCGATTTCGTTATTTTCACACTAAAAAAAACAAACAAACTAGAAAACTTTCCTTCAATTGCTATTTCTTAGAATTTCGTTATTTTAATTTTTTTTTAAAAGCCAATTCTAATATCTACTAAATGGAAGCAGTACAGATTTGTCATTTTCTGAAAAAAAAAACCCAACATATTATTGTTTCTTTTTTTTAGAATTATACTTAAATTTTGTAATTCAGATTAGTTTGAGTCGGACTAAACCACGTGCAATGCATCAAGGATTTAATATTCATTTTTTTAAGGTTAGTGAGATGCCAACCGAAATAAACTAAATATCTTTGGTTCTAATGCTTTTCTGTGGGAATTTTGTCTCCTTCTCTCACTAATTTCTCAAAAGGGACCCATTTGGAAAAGGTTTGAAGTAGAACAGTTAGATGACCTCTAAAATATCTTCAGCTTTCAAGAGGATCTATCTGGCTGATGAAAGTTATTCGGGATGGGAGTACACATACAAATTGAGTGTTGTATACTGGTATATTTGTAAGTATATTGTTTATTTCCGTATATATACAGTATATTCCCGTTGTATATTTCCTACAAAATAAAATAAAATAAAATAAATAAAATAAATAGATATGTAGCCATTCTGGCATGGCCGAGCGGTGTAGACGACGGTCTGCCGTGTGGCCGTTGTGTCGGAACCTGGGTTCAAATCCCGGTGTTGGCGTGGCTGTTTCTTTCTTCTTCTGTGCTTCGTCCGTTTCTCCCTGGGACTTACAATCTCAGGATTATTGTGGACTTGATGTGAATCTCGTCCCCCTTCTTGACTTTCACTAGCTTCGCCCTGACGTTGTCAGGTTGAACTCGTTCCGTGGTCCCTAGTTGGCCAAATTCGAAAAAGGAAGGAAAATGATTAAAATATCCTTGCCATTCAATTGAAAAATAGGCTAAAAAAAACAGAATAAAATAATAAAGAAAATAGAAAATAGTGGGGAAAGGTACACAGAAAAAAAAAAAATATCTGAGCATTCATCGGTGAGAGTTTGGGACGGCCCATTTCGTCTTTTTTAGGGACTCATCAGCCAAACCCACTCACCAGATGAAATGCTCAGATAGTGTAAAAGTTATAAGGTTCCGGCTGTGGCTTCCCTTCAAAAGAAACACATTTTAAAAAAAAGAAACAAAACAGGTATAATTTCAAATCCTGTCCTTAGAATCCATCAGGCGCAAAGGAATTTGAATACAAAGACAACCAAGGTTAAACCCAACCTGGTTTATTTAAACAAAGAATTAACGTGCCTCAAATTAATAGAAAAGAATGGGAAAAAGACGCAGAAATAAAAAAAATCTGAGCATTCATCGGTGAGTTTGGGACGTTCCGTTTCGTCCTTATTACTTTTACACTATCTGAGCATTTCATCTGGTGAGTGAGTTTAGCTGATGAGTCCCTAAAAAGGACGAAAGGGGCCGTCTTAAACTCTCACCGATGAATGCTCAGATATTTTTTATTTCTGTGTCTTTTTCCCATTCTTTTCTATTAATTTGAGGCACGTTATTTCTTTTTTTATAATAAAGAAAACTTACGAAATAATATTTTAAGGAAACTTTACTGCAGATTCCTTAGGGAATTTCTTGTTTAATATTTATATTGTATTTTGTCGAACAGACATTTAAAAATAGGAATGAATTTTAAGACGCCCTGTAATTAGACTATTATAGACTTTACAAAGACGTCTCAATCAAGATTCTTGATTGATCTTTTGCTGTGTCTGAATGAATATAAGCACTAAAGTAGACAATTTATGAGGGGAGTCGTCATCTTCATTTCTTCCTCGAGACACGAAAACGGAAAGGAATCTAAGTACATTGAAATTTATTTCTAATCCCGTTGTTTTAAAAAGTTCTTTTGAGTTTTTCATGCTGATGTAATGTTACTCATAACTTTTTGAATTTGTAATTTCGTTGTTTTTCTTTTAGATTTAAAACAGAATTTCCTCCAATTGAACAGGTAGAGGAAGAAATGGCTGAAGTAAGAAACCACATTCAGAGTTTTAACATGAAAGAGGTTCTTTGCCATAACGATGTTCGGCCGGAAAACATTGTTTATAACGAAAAAGAAGGTACAGTCCACAATTACATAAAAAATCTCGAATAATAATCACAATTTCAAGTAATACAGTTTTATAATTCACGGACTTTATTTTCTTTCTTTATTAGGAAAAGCTACGTTTGTGGATTTTGAAGCCTTACGTTACAATTACCAAGCATTCGAAATAGCCAGTCATTTCTCACGTTATTGTGGTGAGTTTTGTTTGTTTTCTATACGAGCTACGATATGTAGTCGGAGTCTGTTCGGAGTAATGCAGTCCTTAGTTTTTTGGAGTCGAAAAACACTTTGTGACCAAATAATAGTTCCAAAACTAGTGTGTGAGTGGGACTAGTAGCTTTTTGTGGGGGAGTTGGAATCCTGACAGGTGAGTGGGAATCAAAAAATATTTCTATGATTATCTAATATTTGTCAAGAGTTATGAAATCGCAGAGGGTCTCATGAAAGCCACATAAAAGAGCCAATTACGTTTAATCTTATCAGATCGCACAAACATTTTACAATTACTAAGCAAATAAATATCAGTTATTTGGTGGCCAAAAAAAAAACCCACTGTTTCATTTTTAATATTGTTTTTTTTATGTTTTGTCTCGTTTATTTCTTCGACAAAGAAAACAAAATCAAATATATTAGATAGTCTCTTGTCCACTAATGTGCAAACCAAGTTTCAAGAAAATTTCTATTCAAAAATAGATTATTTGAGTCAGCTTCGAGCATGACTACTATAAAATGGAATTATTTTTTAAAATTATAAAAAAAATTCAATGAAATCAAGTAATTTTTTTTCTCCTCAGGAATCGAACAAATAGATTTCAGTAAATATCCAACCAAAGAATTTCAGAAGAAATGGATTCGAATTTATTTGGAGAAATATTACGAAGAACTTGGACAAAAAGCAGATGTAACAGATCTAGAAATAGAACAATTACTTGTTTTAGTGGAAAAGTGTAATTTGGTAAGAAATTTATATATGGCTTAAATTCTTAATAATTTATATTTCCTAACTTAATTTTACAGCTCTTTCCCTAAAACATCAGTTTTCTTCAATTGACTCTTGCAGGTGAAGCGAATGAAGTCTTACAATTGCACTCTTCATCTTCATTTATCCATTTGTCTGATTGTCTGTTTATATGTGCGTCACTTCAAAATGTCTGCACAGATTTTTATAAAACTCGATACAAAGCTTGTTTATAGTTAAAATTGATCCTAACTAAAACAAAAAGTTGCTTTACTGTGTAAGCTTTTTAATTCAACGCAATCCAAGGGAAGTGGGACTCAACTAATCATTCAGTCTGCATGTGTTTCTCTCTCCAATTAGAACGGTTGATGAATCTTCATGAAACTTGAAGTAATAATCCACTTAATGTGATGGTGACTTTAAAATGCTTAAATATACACTGAGACCGATCCTTTAGCGCTGGGAGATCCTATTTTATGGATTGGAGGAATGAACCACAAGTAAAAATTTTAAAGAAATCAGCCCAGTCATTTTATCGAGAAGCTTTGAGATCAGAGATGGTTAAGATCAAGATAAATGTGCCTCTATTTTAAGTTAAATAAGAAACCAAATGTTATGAAAATCCATCTTGGTTAAATGATGAGCAAAAAGACAAAGTGTCAAAACAGAGAGAAAAACATTTAAGTAGAATAATAAGATTGAACATGCGCAGTCAGATTCAGAAACTCTAGTAACTATTGCGGATTTAATTAATTTTTTTCAGAAAATGGCCAAAAAAATCTCTTTTGCATTCAGTAATTATTAATTAAAAAAACAAAAACAGAGGCTTTTTCTTATGTATGATTTTAACAACTTCATGAAAAAAAATAAAACAAGATAGGGAAAGCGATTAGTAAACCAATCACAATGCTTCGCAACGTCTTCTGATCATTGATATTGCTTTAATTTCTTTATGTTTATTTCCAATAAACGCAACAATTGTGCCTTTTGACAATCACAACAATCACTATAAATGTGATTGTTGCGAATGCAAAAGACGAATTGTTGCGATTGTTATGATTGTTGGGTAATCATAACAATTTAATCATTAAAATTTAATGAGATTTTAATGATACTTGTTCCCAGAGGACAGACAAAACGGGAAGATCTAGATCAGAAGACTAAAAACAAAACAAAACTGAAAAAATAAGATTTAAAGAAAGTAGGCTTCATTATCTTTAAACCGTGCATTTTTGAGTTCTTTTAGAATATTTTTGTTCAGATTGCTTTCACAGATTTATAATTGTTCATTAACTTGGTATAAATTTATTTCAGCTTCTCAATACGATGATGGCGTACTTTTGTCCTTTTGCTGAGACCTTCGGGATGCCAGTGGATTTTTTAAGGTAAGAAGAATCGAGATTATAAGAAGATGACTGTCTCAAAATTTACTATTCCCAATTGTTGCAATTTCATTTATCTCAAATATTAACGATACAAAATTTCTCATAAACACGTTAATGAATCTGTACTGATTAAAGTCGCTTGTGGAAGAGATTCCTTTATCTTTTCAAAAAATTATAAATTCAAAAATCAAAAACTATGTTGGTCCATTTGGGACCGTTGGAGGTCTTTAACCCCAGGATAAAAACCCTGATCCCCTGAAGGCTGAGTGAACCTCTGAGTGAGATGGAAGAGAAAAATCCCCAACCTCTGCTAGGAATATTGAACTCTGCTTTTCCAGTCACAGCTCAGCCCTTGTATCACTGGAGCTCATTAATGTCAATGTTAAAAAAACGTTCCTAATAGACCTTTTAGTCTAGTTCCTTTCTATTGGTTGAAACGAATTCCGAATGCTTTTACTCAAAGGAATCAGACCTTCACTTAATCACAACGATCTTCATTTGTCAAAAACAAGTAAAAGTTCAATCAGGTTTAAGGGATGTCGTAGATGTCTTCGCGAAGGTTCTGGAAATTCTCACTTTTACCCGAACTTTTTCATCTTTAAGGGATTTAAGAATGAAAGAATTAAGAATGGATGCTTATTTTTCCCAGGCTTCCAATAGGTTTTTATAATAAAGGTAATTTTAATAACATTTTAAATAATGCAGAAATTTTTAGAAACTTCCCTTTCGAGAAGTTACTTTGCATATTCTTTTTACCAGGAAAATATTAAAATAAATAAATAAATAAATAAATAAATAAATAAATAAACATATTAAAGAGCTGTTAACTATCACTTCTATATAAGACTAAAATTGTAAAACTAATAATTATAATTTTTCTTAACTCTTATTTTTAATTATCGTTTTTTGCTCAAAATTATTCTTTAGGTGACAGAAACCCTTTTCTTGCTTACTATCTAATTTCCTGTATGTTAAATATTTAAATTAAAATCCGTTGATTCTAAAACAAACATTTGAAGAAAAAAAATGGACCATCCTAATTTGCAAAGAAGAGTTACCACGACTTCTGATGAATTTGTAACATCGCACTGATTTAGAAGCGATTATTTTAATCCTTTAGTTATTTGCTTACTCAACAGATGGATGAGATCTAATTACACTTTCTGTGTAAACAAACCAACTTTATTCAAGAACTCTCAGTTATTGCTAATTTATAGCTTTCTTAGACGAAGAGATCGTTAAAATTTACAAGACTTCTCTAAATTAAAGTACTTTATTTAGTTAATGAAAATTAATGAAAGAATCTGAAATCGCAGCAAGAACTTACTACTTTCAGAGTCAAAAAATCGAAGGTGGAAATTTAACATTGAACATCCACCTTCATTTGAGTATAAATCATGTTTCATCCTCAGATTTCCTTAGATTTCAGTTAAAACTTAAATTTCTACGTTTGCGTTACGACAGATATCTATATTTAATCTCTAAGGCATCTTCGTATTGATGAATAACATATAATTTAGTTTATAATATTAACATCTTTTTAAAATATTATTTTACTTTCTTTTGTTTAGCATTGGAATAGAATCTTACAAAAAGTATCTGCAAGACAAGGACGAAGTTTTAGCCAAAATAGTTCCTCAATGAAGACGAAAAGAATTTGACTGGAAAATATTAATAAAAATCTAACTGATCTACAGGAGATATTTTCACATTATGAAATTAAAAGAAGAAGAAAGCATTTTTAAATAACTTGAATTATAATAACAATGGGTGAGACCAAATTAAATCCAATTATATAATAGAGAAATTCAGTTCAAATCAAAATCTTTCGATTCAGTGACATTTGACTCATCAAACCTCCATTTTGAAAACGGACCAGAATAATTTTGCTGCTTTTAAAAAGATTTAATTGAAAAGTTAACGTTAACGACGCTACGAGACGCAAGCTCAGCTTGTCTTGAATTTAATATAGTTTATAATTTTTAAAATTTTATATTAAATCGCAATCACTCATAAAGGTGAAAAATTATCATTTCAGGTATTTAATTTTATATTAGAACTATTTTTATCAAACATGATTTTACTTTAGATATTTTTGGCAGATAAAATGTAATGAAAAATACATATACAATAACTATTATAGTCAAGTACATAATAAATAAATATAATAAAAAGATTTTTTTAATATTGATTGTGATATAGATAAAATAGATATAAACATATGAAATTATTATTATTGTAAATATTTCTATTGTACATATTAATGTTTTTATTACTGTTTGAACACAATAATAATGATAATAATAATAATAATTATTACAAGATCTAAACTTTACTGATGATACAGTATTACGAAATAAAAGAAAATGTTTATTTATTTCATTACTTAGTTTTATCATAGATGTTTATTAAAAAGAAAATATTTAATTGCAATTTAATGAAATACAGTGTACTCTCGATATCACGAACTTCGATATTTCGAAAACCTTGATATGTCGAAAAATTATTTTTCCCCTTGATATTACATATTCATGTAATCTCGACCTTGTTATCTCGAAAACTCGCTATCTCGAATTTTTTTTTAGCGTCCCTTCGACATCGAGATATCGAGAGTATTCTGTATATAAATAACAAATGCGAAAAAATCTGATTTTCTTTCTTTCATCATTTGTTTCAATTATTTTTTTAAGTAATATTTTGGAATATGTAATGTTTTTCTATATAAATAGTTAACATTCATTCGAATAGAATAAATGATTAGAAAAAGTTTTAAAATGTAATTATCTGTTCAAATATCTTTGCCATCCGTCCTTCTGTGATCAAAATAACACGAGTTTTACTATTTAGAAAGCTGAATTTTAATGATTAAACTTTCTTGATCGCTACAAAAATAAAAATCCCAATTGGATTAAAACTGAGCCATTACGAGTCTCCTGTTACGCCTTGATCCATAGTAAAAGAACACAATTACGTAAGAAATCAGGAACATCATGAAATAACGTAAGTCTGTTTTCCTTCAAATGTTATTTCTTAAAAATCCTTTATTATTTTCTTTAAAATCGTGAAAACGACAGAGGATAAGTTTTTAAACTATAACTTTTCTTAACACAGACAAATTTACTATTTTTTTCAAAAAGTAATTAAAATTTAATTTACTTAGTTTTCTAAAACCGGTTAATTTTAATTATATCAAATCAGAAGCTACTAAACGACTTAGAAGGATTACAAGACTTCAATGGGAATTATTGTTGCTAATTTCTGGACAAGGACAAGGATTTAAAAATATCGAATTTAGATCTTCTGTAGTTCTTAAATGTGCATACCAAGTTTCAGGAAGATCTTTCCAGTGTTTCTGAAGTTATTACGGGTAACCACACATTTACTCACAGACTGAATTGATGAGTCCCATTTGCTTAGGCTAAAAAAAACAACAATCACAAAAAACTCGTACAAATTTAGTAGACGAGCTGTTGTCGTTTTAAATAAATTGTACTTTTTTTAAAATCCATATTTAAAAATTGGCACATATTTTCTTAATATTATGACCATTTTGAAAACTTATGAATTTTACATACATCGTATCATCTTGTAAACGTATTTCTTCCATTGAGGAGGTAGATTTGAATTCCAAAAAGGTCAGACAATGATATAATATTATCTAAATACTATAGTCCATTTCAGACATCATTGTTAGATGACTAACAATGATCTCTCTTCTCTTAGATCACCGTTACGATGGATGTAGCAATCACTTTTCATTGTTAGAACAGAGTAATAGAAAGAAAGATTAAGTTACATCACATACATCAGTATCATAGGAGCAGTCGCATGGTGGATAGGTAAAGATTGAAAAAAAAAAAAAAAACCTACATTAATAATCTTATAAATTATAATCAAAGAATATTTATCATTTAAAAAAAAGAGCTTGTGGGCTAAGGCGGTGCCTCTGGAAGGTCCGGCACCTACGTACGGGATACAAATCGCACCCGTCTCTCTTTAGCCTCTGAGTTCCTTTGTCAGCCACTTAACAATAGTTCACAAATATCTAAAGCACACTTTAAGATAAATTCAATTAATGATATGAATTAGGAAATGAGAACTCATAGAATTAGGGCCTACAAAAGGATTTTAACTTTTATTTTCTGCTTCTAAACAAAACAAAACTCATATTAGATTAATTATTCCAAATAAGCGTTGTTCTCAGATTAATGCGAGAATTGTATTCATGTGAGAAGAAATGAGAAGAATTCAATTGAGAGGTCATTTTTGAACGAAGGAAGGAATGAGACCAAAAACAAACGTGTCTTTGATTTTAGTTGGGCAACAACATGTCAAATTTTAAAGAACTCTTGCCAACGGTTTTAGTGTGATATACTTATAAACAGACAAACAAAGGGAGAAAAAAAATGACCAAGTGGA
>JAFIDM010002131.1:103421674-103438039 GCA_023159025.1 Thereuonema tuberculata
TACTTATAAACAGACAAACAAAGGGAGAAAAAAAATGACCAAGTGGATTGTGTGATATATCAGACTTTAATGAGCTGGTTATGTTATAAGCATAAGCGAAGAATCAATAGTAAAAACGGCTTCTAGAACATAGAAGAAAGAGGAAACAAAAAACAAGATGGCTGATGCAATGGGAGTGGACATTGGCAAATGAGGTTATTGCGTGGGTGAGGACGGGCAGTTGTAGCAGTAGCGTACCAAAGGGGGGGGGCGGTCCTCCCCGGGCCCCGCCTGGGAGGGGCCCCATCAACCTGCATAGGGGGGCCCCCACCAACCTTATTTCCTTTTTTTTTTTATTGTAAAAGCAAGATTTCCTTTTTTTTTTTTTTTATGGTTGTTGAATAATGGAACTTCCGCCCCGGGCCCCCAAAGGCGTTGGTACGACACTGAGTTGTAGTACTACAATATTATAACAGGAGTCTAATTTACATCATGCAGAGCGTGCTTTGATAAATTTGCTTTTCATGATTTATAATGAAAACTTACATTTTCACAGAAAGCAAATCAAACTCCTTAAACGTTGTTGTTGTTGTAACGTTGTTTAAGGAGTTTTTAAATGATTAATGTCTAATTGGACTAAGTATTGATATTATATATCAATATATAACGATATATATTTACTGTAAATATTAATTTAAGATCTTTAAACTAAAAATATAGATTTAGTGACTTTCTAAAATTCCTAATATGTTTGGGAAGGAAAAAGTTAGAACCAAAAATAAATAAATAAATAAATAAATAAATAAATAAATACAGTAAAAAAAAAAAAATTACAACGGAATTGTAAAATGCCATCTAAATAGGTCTGTGTATGAAGATAATTCAAGGACTATATACTTTAGGAAGCTGAAACTTTTTAGTAATCACTTTAGGCTATTACAAGTCACATCCCCATTGCTTTTTTTGTAAATTGTGAAGCTATAGATAACGAACTAAACTCCACATTATGTAAGTTTGACTCCTATATTCATTGTAGCAAAAGAGTTCCTATAGTAGCTCATTCCAACCCACGCAATAGCCTCATTTGCCATTGGTCCATTCCCATTGCATCAGTCATCTTTCTATTCTTCTCTTCGTTCTTCTATCTTTAGTCCCTGAAGCCGTTTACTATTCATTCTTCGCTTATCATGATCTGTCTATCATGATCTACTAATCGTAGATTCCTCTTTTAATAGAGTCGTTTAAGACTTTAATCAATTGAAAACTTATACGACTCTATTAAAAGAGCAATCTACGATTCTACTAAAATACTGTAAGCAAAAACTATTTACATTAGGAAGATGAATGTTGTTATTTGCGATAAGTAAATGTAGGGTTATAAAAAGTTTTAGTAAAGTTGGATTCCCAAAGCCAGAATTGCTATGGTTCGTGTTTTTTGGTTTCCTTGAACCAGAGCAATTCCTGCTTTGAGAATCCAACTTGAACTTTACCTTATTTACATTTTTTAAAATGACCTGAGATTGTAATATTTAGCAGGAGATAAAGGTAAAAAAAATGCTTACTTTTTGAATTAATTAAAATTTATTTTGAATTGAAAAGTAAATTAACAAACGAATAATATTACCTACCATCACAGGAGAGCGAACAATTATTTGAACAGTTTTACGGAATTTACAGTTTACTCTGTCTCAACTCCGAACATTTTATGATATTTAAACGTGCAGGCAATAGGGGTTGAGTATTTACACTCTTCATATTCTGAACTTTCCATTTTAAGTTAATTCATATAATTTCTTTCTCGAAAGACGACTAAAGGATATATTAAAAAAAAAAAAAAATGATAGTTTTATTTCCCTTCAGTCATTTTTACGGAGTTCAGTTTTTTTTATAGTTTCCTTTTTTTTGATAAATGTCTGTTCAACTATTACATTCTTGCCCTACAGTTATCAGTATACATCATAAATATATCATAACAAGAGTATGAAAATGATGTAATCAGAAATTGTCCTATTTATTGAATGAAAAAAAAAAATCACTAGATGAAGGAAATCCTGAATGGAAACAGAGAAGTAATATATTACATCATAATTAAGTACAATTTCTCTCGAATATATACTTACTACTGAATATTGAAATAAGTCAGTATACGTACATACTGAATTCCTGAAAACTACCAAACTCAAGGATGTAAATATACACAATGTTTATATTTATGATTACTTGTATTTATAAAATAATAAAACAATTTATAAAATAATAAATTTTGAAAGAACTTACATACACTATTTAATTTAAATCATTAAAAAAAATTAATTTTTATTAATATCATTATCCTAATAAATATTTTTATATTACTGTATTTATGTTTTTAATTAAACTAAGTTAAAAAATAATTATTTTTTACATAAATAATTTATATTAATTTACTGAATTATAAGATTGAATTGTTTCGAATTTTGTTTAAAAATCATTTTGAAAGAAAATTTGAACATTGAAACGAATAATTAATATTGAAATAAAATCTATTGAAATACTTAATAAAAATTAAACTGTACTTTATTCCTTTATTTTTTTTTTTAAGCAATGTAGGCTTTTTTATACTATTACATTTTCTGTTAGATATTATATAAAAAATTATATAAAAAAACAAAAAAAACAAATATATTGTAAGGATCCGGTCAACAATGACATAACTTTAATTTAAAGGACGCCCTCTGCAGTCCTTAAAATCAACTACAAACTCTTCTTTCATTCATTAAAAATAAAGCAACTTGAAAAGGATATTTCGTAAGAAAGCAAACATCGTAAAAGACCATGTGACGATGAAAGTGGTAATTACCCCGACGGCCGTTCCTGTTATTCCGGCCTTGTTTCCGTGAACACCGGTACGTATCTCCATCCTGCTCCAGCGTGTCACAGATCCGGGAGACAGACAACAGAATGGAGTCCGTGAAACACTTCGACCTCACCATTGAGAAGGAGAATTTGGAGGACAATTTGAGAGAATATTTAATTCAAGTTTTTCCCGCTCTCTCGAAAGAGGAGATCGATGTGGACGTAAGTAAATATAAGCTTCCTTTCGATTCTAGGTTATGTAGTTTTACAGCCTTGACATAAAAGTATTACAAAATAAAAAATAAGTAAAATAAAGTAAAAAAAAAACAAAACAAACAAACAATTGGAACAGTTTTCAAATTTAGTTAAATAAATAATAATAATAAAATAATAATAATAATAATAAAAAAATTTTATTTTCTTTAATACAATATTGAAGTCCTGTTAGGATCTCCCATAAAGAGATCCTGTCAACAGGTGCTTAGATTATGTTGTACAAATTATTTAATTACATAAAATAACAGTATATAAAAAATTACAAAAATTAATCACACAGAAAATTACAGATTTAAAGTCATTGTTCATAAATAAATTCTATTTGTAATTCAGTATATTGTTATGTTTTACGAGCCATTCTCTAACAAATTTTTTTAACATAGAAATTTTTGAAAAATTATTGATGTTTTTTAAACCAATTTTATTAATACTAGATTGTAATAGATACATTGAATTATTCTCTCCATAACTATTTAAGATTTTTGGATATTGTAATTTTAAGTAGTTATTATTTCTCATATTGTAATTACTATTATTAGGTATATTGCTTTTATGAATTAGAGTGAAGTAATTACTAATTATCAAATTATAATAAAATTTCTGTTATGGTGTAAGTATTTTACTTTTTATCAGAACATCATCATCAATTTTTTTTTGATTTTATTATTACAAGAATAAAAAACTAATTTTAATATTTTTTTTTGAAGATTATAAATTTTTTTTTTATGTGTTTTATATGTTTTGTTCCATACTGAGTTTGCATAATTTATTTGGGAGTCAAAAAATGCAAAATAAATCATAATAATAATAATAATAATAATAATAATTAAACTCTCTTTAATTCCTTTTAACTTCCTCAATAAATACATAATAATATATAAGAATTATTTTTAATATCATGGCCCTGTTACCAGGAGGCCAATTAAAAAAAAAAAATCACAAGTCTACAATTATTCTAAAAAAAAATCGAAAGACGCTTGCTAGCCTTAATAATGTTTTTTATTAATATTTTTTTATTTTATTCCCTTTAGTTTTTCTTTTTTAGTGTCGGGAAAAAGCAGAAACGAAATCGTTCCTGATTATTTCTGATTTTGTCTCCTGAATACAAACACTACAAATTTTTCTGTTATCTGAAAAAAAAATGATTAAATCCCCAATATTTTCTAAGTGGGTAAATGGAATTAAATTTGTGCACGATTAAGAAACCATGCGCAAATTAAAGAACGTAATAAATGAATTAATATTTTTTTTGAGACAATGAGATATTAATAGAATTAGGATAGAAATCCATTGTTTAGATTCCAATGCTTTTCAATAGGAATTTTTATTTCATCTTCTTGCGCTAATTTCTCCACAAGGACCCACTTAGGAAAGTTTTCAAATATGTAAGTCTTCTGGAGTTGTGCATAACTGTTTTTATGAAGTCCTAGTGTGCTGAGGCTGTGGTGCAATGTTTGACGCACCAGATCAGTGATGGGTACAACACGTACTTGATCCTGCCTCCACTGCTTCTGGAGCTCATGTGCTAGATCAGTGTATTTCATGATCTTGTCAGCGTGAGTTTTCTGCATGTTCTTGCTGATAGGCACTGCAATATGAATGAAATAGGTCTGTTTGTTGACCTTATCAACAAGTGTGATGTCAGGTCTGTTGTTATATATAGTTTTGTCTGTGAATGGGGCGGTCCCAGTACAGCTTATACGAGGGTGACTCGTACGCTTTATGGTATGTATTTATAGTACGGGACCGTGTTCTTAATAAATGAGTGTTTGTGTGCTAACTGTTGATGAACGATCTTATTATTGTTTTTATTATTATCGGAAGTATTTCATCTGTGTAAGACCAGGCGACCACCAAGACTGGGAAACCACGCCAGCGCATCCGATGGTCATCACAGATTATTATTATTATTATTTTTTTCAGAGGATTTTATTTTTATTCTGACAGGGGTGTATCTAGCTTTTTATTTTGGGGAGGGCCAAGTCAGGAAGCTGATGTCGAATAATCAAAAAGAAAAAAAAAGAAATGTCACCTTTAAAATTTCAGAAGAGAGGCAAAATCCATCCATCCAATCAAAGTAAAATAAAAAGGAAAGAAAACAGTATACTCTACATATTTCCCCCTCTCAACTAACTTTTACGCCAAGTTAGCGTGAAACAGGCTGTCTTAAGATGTCAGAAATGAACATTAGTCTCAAATTTTAAATGTGTTGAAGCATTTTTAGGCGCTTTTCATTCATTGAAATGCGCATTAGAAATTCATTGAGGCTGGCTGAGTTCAGCACATGAATTTCCGTTTTTTTTTATATCTTTATTTTTAATGTGTATTATTGTTTTTAGTTTAGATTTGGGGATTTTCTATTTGTCTTCCCATTAACTTTCGAACAATTTTTTATAAAAGTTACAAAACAATAAAAAAAAAAATATCGAAATTGACATTAGTAAGTTGACCTTCGCAAATTTTTCAGAAACAGATGTACAACAAAGTGGATGACTTTAATTAGAAGATGACTTCTTAATAGATATCAAGGTTTTTGTGTCTTCATTACATCGTAATAACATTGGCACAAGTCCAGAAATCAAGTCCCCCCCCCATCCCCAAATTCCGCCTATGCTACTATTGATGTCCACAATTCCCAGATTAGCAGCGAAACGAAGCAGTGGATTTTCTAATCCATGTTTTTTAAGACTGCGCCAGTTGTATTAATTGAAATTAATTGCATTTAAATATTCAGTATTTTGCGAATTAGTCAATTTTTTTCAGGAAGTGAAAATAATCTGTTGTATTTGTATTCAGCATATAGGCCTATGTTGTTATAAGAAAACTTTTTAAAAGAACTTTAAGCCTACTTTCCTTCAAATCTTAAACTCTCTTCCGTTTCTAAAAATATAAAAAAATAAAAACGTGATAATAAAACAAATGAAAAGCCTTTTTTATTTTTTTTTATTGAAAAAAAAAAGAAAGTTATATTAAAAAAACAATTGAAATTTAATCTAAAAATAAATAAATAAATAAATAACCTTATCTTCGCCAAAACCAATTAAAATACTGAGAAGTATTTGATTTGATGCTGTTATTTCTCGCTATAAAATACTAAATACAAAATACATTCAAAATGAAGAACATATATTTATTTCTCTTTAAATTTCTTTGTATTTAGGTTTTTCCTAACAATATAAATCGAGGGCTTGTGAATACAATGGTGAAATGCAGTTGGACAAACGATTCAATAAAGCCCGATTCAGTTATGGTTCGTGTGCAAAACATGGAACTGTTTAAGGATTTAATCATAACAACCTCAAGTAGAAACGCTGAAGCTTTATTCGTGCAGGTAAAGACATTCTTTTTGACTTCTCTATTTCAAAGTATTATTTTTTTTTTTTCAGATTGTGTTTTGTTGGGAGTAGCGTAATCCCGTGAAGCATCTGTTCCAAACTTGACTGTTAAATAAATGTTATAATTGTTTATGTTATTCAATTGGAATTTCCTGCCGCCAAATCATAACGCTGGAAGAACCCAAAGCATCAAACAATTTATTCAATTGAGGAGGATGCAATTAAGGACGCTACTATTCTGGTCCCTTTCATCACAAGGTTCTAAGCGACCTAAAGTCAATTTTATTCCTGGATACATAAGACGACAATAATTAATATTGTTGCGCATAAATTTAGAAATATATATATTTTAATCATGCTTATAAAACTAAAAAAAATTCTTTAAAAAAAATGTGCGCTCTATAATGTAAAAGATACATTCAAGCGAAATGATTTCTATTAAACAATCTACCGGTAGTCCAGTCGTATAAATGCCGATTTTCGGACTGAGAAGCCGGGTTCAATTCCCGGAGAAGGTCCCGACCTTCCGGGAATTGAAGGTGTTTCTCCTTCAGAGAGGTCGTAGGGTTCACTCAGCCCTCTATAAAATGGGACCCAGTTGCTTTTCAGGTGGGAGTGTGTCGGACTGATCACTCGATCCCAGCTTCTACCTGATTGTTGTGAATCGTTGGGATCTACACCTCCAACGCCAGAGAGGACCTCCATAATTTGAGAATTGGGATTTTTTTTTTTAATCTATTAAAAATATTTGAATTCTCGTTGCAAATAAAAAAATTCGTAATTAATTTAACTTCGATATTTAATAATCTGATTCTTATAACAGAATAAATATGTCTTTAGAATTATGAAGTTTACAGTACCGCAGGTATTAACATAAACGTAAGCCTCGGGTTATTGTATTTCTAGACTTATTTATTCTGTTCTAATTTTGTTACGACTCTTTGCTTTTGATAAGTTTCAGATCTATGCTTGATACCACCAAAGATCAAGACCAAACATTTCGAAAAGAGTTTGATCAACAGAAACCCACGATAACCTCTCACAGTTTTAAGGAATTTATCTTGCATTCTTTCTCAGAATAGAGGATGAATGTAATTGGTTTTCAAGATGGCGGAAAAGGAGTTTTGAAATTTTAAGATCATTGAGAAGAATGTTTAAAATAAGGGTTTTTTTTCCCGAAATTAAAATTTTTAAGGGTGGAACTTAATGAACCCCCGAATAACAGAAACTAAAATGTTCTAAAAAATAAACAGGAAATAAAATATGACAACTGAAGGTTTTAAACTACGAAAGAACGCTACAAATTCATGTCATGTAATTGGTCTGGTCCATGTTATACAGAAAAGCCTAATCTCCTTCATGAGTGCAAGATAAATATCTGTTATTTTACTAAAAAGTTGAGAGAAAAAAATTATGGTTTTCACCTTAAATTATCATTATTATTCACAACTCTTTAATTTTCGATTTCAGTGCCATTGCTGCCAAATTAAACTGTCTTTTGACAAATTAAGTTTGAATTGTATAAACTATAACAATTACAAACTTCCATTGCTTTCCGCTCTTTGGAATTTATAAAATTTCCGTTTTCAAAAGCTCTATAGAGCTGCGTTTTCAATACAGGAAGCGAAACGAACGATCCATAATACAAACAGGCAGTGAATTATCGCTCGCCATCTAGCGTCGAAGATTTTCAACACTTCAGACTGCTGCAAGCAAAATGGCAGACACAAACAGCAAATATTACACTACTAACAGTGAACAGCATAAAAGTATGGAGGGATGTCGAGGCACATAAAGTGTATAAGATGGCTCAAATGTTTCTTCCAGCTCTCTATCTAAAACCACTTTGCCTTTCGCGACAAAAAGAAAAGCAAAAATAAACATTTTTTTGCTTTTCTTTTGTTGCAAAAGGCAAAGTGGTCGACTAACTTTTTAGGCACCTATTTTATTCCTATTCGATCATGCGAAGACAATAACAAAAAGAAGAAAAGGTAATAGTTTAGTCAATTAACTAAAAATTAAATTCTTATAATCTGTTCGTAATTAACAGAGTATATTTCACAATTCACATTACAAGCGAAATGTTGGTTTATTCTGTGCGCTTTAGATTTGATATCTCTTCTGATATCTCTTCTCCGTCTTTACGCTAAATGCTATCTAGAAGTCTTCTCTAAATTCTAAGAATCGTTATCTCAATCCTATTTTCCTGTCCTATCTCTGTTCTCTGTCCTATCTTAGATTTGGGTTCTTCACTGACTTCATTGCAGAAAAACAATGGTTCGAAAGAAGCTACAGTGGGAATAGGTCACAAAAATAACAATACTTAAAAGTTCACGAAAGATAGGGAAAGGGACTTGGCAATTAGAAAAGGAATTGCAGAGACATCTGACGTTATAACTTAACTGTTACAAACTATTCGGGAAGAATGCAAAAATAATGAGATTTTGTTTATTATTATGATTCCTCAGACCTTCAATTGTCCACGTTATTACAAATTAAAAATTAAAGTAAGATTTGAATTTGTCAGTTTTTCTTATTTGTTGTTTCTTATTAGTTTTATTCATATTTTAACTTACTTCTGTCACGTGGACTTTTAGACTTGATTAAGAGTTATGGCCAAATTCTTTTTGTGGGAAAGCTACTTTGAATATTATTAAATATTAGCATTAAGACAACATTATAAAACCCTGAAAGATCCTTTTGGCTTCTTTCACCATGCCCAGTCATCTTAGATTTTTAACTGATGTCCCCTAGTTTAAAATCGACTACCTTTGTGCAGCAGACCTGTTGTTCCAACACTACCTACAGACTAGTAATAAAATGGTGCCTCAACGTATTACTTGTGAATACAGTAATATTTATTGATCAAGAATCAAAAGCATGTAAAGTCTTTGTATTCCATAGGAACATTTCTCTTTTTTTCTGTTTCACCATTTGTCTGCGCATCTTGTTAAAACGACTTGACAGATTTCTGAAAAAATTGATACTTAGCTTATCGTTGGTCCAAGATAAGATACAGACCTATTTAATGTCGTCTCCTCTTCTCCCATCCCTAAAAAAATTAGCCTCAAACCCTTTGCTAAAAGGGCTTGATGATAAGATGCTTTTTGGCTTCTAATTTAAAATGGGAACACGATTTATTTTGTTCGTCGTCCACAAAATTAGCTTGTCTTAGCGCTCCATAGCAACCAATAAGCGATCTTACATGACCCTAGAACTAGTTTAAATTCAATGCTACCTCCAATAACTGCTTTCTGATGGCTATTCACAATGGGTTCTTACAACGAGCTCAAATGAAATAATATAAAAGTTTATTTTTATTTCTACTTCAATACATTGCTTTAAAACACACAAGTGAATATAATTTCGTGCTTAAACATAAATTTAAGGGCGAACCATAATAAATAAAAAATATAAAAATAAAAAATAAAAAAGGAAGTACATTAACGTTAAGAAAAATATAAAAAAAAGTTTTTTATATTACAAAATCCACGCAGACATTGAGAAATAAAAAGATGAAGAGGAAAAAGAAAAGGCAGATCTACGGATTCCAACCGACAAACTTAAGTATTTAAGTCGGACACCTTAAGCATCATTCTATAGCAGACAACTGATGTGCGAAGGTTGCATATTTAACATTTAAGCTAATAGAGGAAAAAGAATGAAAACAATGTCAAATATCTCAAAAATGGGGGGGGGGGGGGCTGAAAATATCCTATTCCTACGTTGTTTTGGCCTCTTAACACGTTGGTGAAATCCTTTTGCCGATCCGATCTTCCGTTCGGGAGTTGTTATGGGTGAACAGACACGGAAGGACGGACAGAACAAACGCAATAGCTACCAATTTTTGTTGCTAAAAAAAAACAAACAATGAAGTCAAATTGTTGTTTATTTCAGATGCTTCATAAAAGGAATTGTGCTCCTCGTGTGATCGCTACATTCAAGAATGGATTTTGTTATGAATATCTGAAAGGAGAAATTCTTTCACCTGAGACATTAAGGCAGGAACCCGTTTGCTGGTGAGTAATAAATATAAATTAAGAAAATTTTTCAATAAATGTAACGAAGTTTACAATAATCAAATACAAAGCATATAATAGCTTACTGAATTTATATTAAACAAAAAGTTACTAAAGAACTTAGAACCTATTTTCCTTAAATCTAGCGAGATTTTTTAAAAAATTCTATAAATCTTTTGTAGTTTAAGACTTGTATTACTTGACCCTCGCTAATCCGGAATGCTTCGGAGTATTTCGGATATGACATAATATTGTTGCAGAGAAGTGCAAAAAATTTATTTTTACTCAATATAAAAAAACACGAATACAAATGAAACAAGCATATTATCTGTTTATTTCGTCGGAGACCCGGTAGCAGAGTGGTAAGGTGTTTGGCTACGGGCTGGAGGAAGCGGGTTCGATTCATGGCCTAGGCGGAGGAGGGGATTTTGCCATGCTCCATTCTCCTTCAAATTAGTCCTAGTGTCTACCCAGCCTTACGTAGAATGGGTACCGGGTTTTTATCCAGGGGGTAAAGGCGAGCGAGCGCCTGGCTGACCATCAGGACCTCATCTCAGTCACGTTGGCTAAATAAAACTTGGAGCCTTACCTTCAGCGCCCGGTCGGCTTAATCCTTGGGATAAAACCTAACCTAACTTATTATCATCGGAAGAGGTTGATGGATTTAAATCATGATGGATTTAAAGAGGTTGAACTGGATTTAATGATACATATATTATGTGAAAAATTGAAAGCAACTCCTAGCAGGCAGTTGAATTACCTTAATTCTCTCCTTAACGGGGTTTATTGCAGTCGATTTTAATTAAACAGTTCAGCGTATTGTATAATTTATGACCTCTGTTTTACGACCTGCCCTATTCCAGCTATTTTTCCGAAAAACCAATTAGAGAGAAATGTAATTATCGGTCGATGCTTTATGGTCTTGCATAAGAACACAGGCTTAGCTAATGACAAAAGGAAATACCCTGGGTTTCCCATTGGTAGAAAACCCCGAGAAATTCCGTGACTTTAAGATCTCAAGCAATTAGCATCAGTTTATCTTTCTAATATTTCTTAGGAGACATTGGTCTCCCAATGAATCCCACAACGCAAGAAGAATGAATGCTCTCTTATCCAACTCGTAGGCAAGACATCATTTGGAAAAGTTCTGGCTTTCGAAATATTATGTACAGGCGGTGCCCGAGTTACGAACAAGATACGTTCCTGAGGACGTCTTTAGGTCGCATTTGTATTTAACTCGGATCCCTCATGAACAGTGCATATATGATAATAATAATAATAATAATAATAATAACAGTGATACACATATACTGAAATACTCCGTAATAAGTTACAGAAAGAATTGTGCTTTTTTTTTAATGCAAACGAACAGAATCTAAAAACAAACTCTTATAAAAATGTGTATTTTGGAGATAGGAGAAATTTCACCATAGAAAGCATATTAACAATGAGACTAGCCGCTAGTGGAAAGATGGTGCGCCAACGAACCGCTTACACCATGCGGGTTTGTTTACATGCGCGGAAGAAACTAGTTCCCGAATTATTAATTTAATTATTTAATTATACATTATCCTTACGGGCAGCCTTGGGAGCCTCATTCGTAAGTATGGAACGTGATAACCCATGGATCGCCTGTATTTTGGAATTTCGGATTATAGGGCTCCACTGTAATGAATGTTGAATACAAACGGTGACATTTTCCAGTTTCTGGAAAAAAATTAATTAAGTCCCCATTATTTATTTAAATGGCTTAAATCCGATTAATTTTAATTTCATTAAAACTCTCGCAAATATTAAGTGGATTAAAAGATGGATTAATATTTAGTATATGAATAAAAAAAAAATCCACTATTTATAACTGTTGTCTACCTGGAATTTCACGCCCTTATTCCTTAAAAAAGGATCCACATGAGAAAAATTTCAAATATAAAAGTCTTTAATCCTTAAATATGCACATTAAATCCAAGGTTCAAAAGTTATTACAGTTTTTAGTTATTAGGGGGTCAAAGTTATTAGGGAAACACATTCAGACTGAATGATTTGATTACTTATCACTATCCTATGAAAATAGGCTGAAAATTGATTCCGTAAATGCATTTTTGTTTTATTTGTCAAACTTCCTGTATATTCTTAGGTTGGTGGCGAAGGAGTTAGCGAAGATCCACTCATCGAACATTGATCATGAAGCCATTTCCAAAATACCACTGTTCAACGATGATGATTTAACACAGAAATTGAAAGATAAATTCCCAACAGAACTGAAAGATCCCGTGAAGAACGAGAGGTTAGAAGTTTGTGAATTATTCTTGAATATAATGTATATCCAAAACAGCAAATTATAAGAAATTTACATGTAAAACTGTCAATAAATAAGGCTACAGGCCGAGCACATTAAGCTACATTGGAAATCTGATCAAGTGATTCTTGTGATCCTCACTAGAAGGCGCCTTGGATTCTTGTAATTGGTGGTTGAAGATGTTACCGCCTCCTCCGGTGGTTGAAGATGTAAGCCAGCCTACAAGGACGCAAACTCTGCTTCCATCCTCTAAATTATTGGTGCAGCTTCTGGTAAATAGACAGCTTTGGATGTAATTGTCACATTAAAAAGAAAAATGCATTGTGTTGGCATTTTGAAACTAGTTTGTGCATTAAATTTCAAAATATTCATTCTTTGTATGTTCGGTCTGTAGCTTATTTTTTATCAAAATAGCAACACTTGGCTTGTAAAAGTGATTGATTGGAGCTGATGAAAGACCCTCTTCCTATTTATGATTCCTTTTGGGATTAGTGATTTTGATAACACTGGAGTTGAAAATACAATGTTAGTAATATTTTTTACTGAGTCTCACTTTTCCACTTGAATATTTTTCTTCTATTTGGAATTAGAATTAGAAGTTATTAGGGGGAACCCCTAATTAGGGACCTAATTAGGTTAAATGAGATAAAATTTAGATTGGATTTTGATAGGAATATTAAATTTTATTTTTCCCCCTTAATAAAATTTAAATTAGTTGGAGTGGAAATTTAATTATTAATTTTATTGTGGTGCTTGAAAAGAAATTTAATTAATATTTTATTATTTGATGTAAATAATTTAAATTATAATTCGTCACTAATTATGCAAATGAAAGTGTGACGTGATGAAAGAAAACACATGACAGTAAGGTGAGAGATGTCAGAGTGTTTTGACTGTATTTTGGAACGAGAACACCGAACTCGTGGAGTCGCTGAGAGCGGCAGATATGAATAAGTTAGCCGATGGAGCTAAGTAAACCCTAGAAGAATGGAACCGGCAGCCACAGATGGAATTTGGAGTAAGTCAGTAACTCTAGAAATTATATTATACTAAAAGCCGAAGTGAGAATAGTAAGAATATTCTTTCCCAGTTGAATCGAGGTGATTCAGGAAATTAAAATTAATGCATTCAACATTAACGTATTAACAGTCAGACAATTCCATTACAACGAAGGTGAACTTCGAAAGGAAGATACTATGAATATTCAAGTTAACTACTTCTAAGAATTACGAGTAGATGTGGACTGGCGAAATAAATATTTCGTAAGAAGATTAAATTAATCGGAATGAAGATTTTCGAGCGATAATGGATATCGTTAGAAGAAAATAAAATCCAGTAATTAAGCCGGACTGAACCATTAAGAATAGAAGGGGATAAGTTACGAATTGCAAGCCGCAATTAAGCAACGGAAAATTATTTTGAACATTAAGTTATATTGCCAATTATAATTAAGGAGAAAGAAATTATTCGAGGTACGAATAACGAAAAGTAAAATAGTGGACTTTACTAAAACCCGAGACGACTTCTACAGAGAATTCCAGAAGAGAAGATTTCCTATCCGAATAACTGACGAAGGAAGAAGAGGAAAGTCAAACCTATACAAGGGACCGTCGAGGAAAAAAAAAACGGACGCCATTCCTTAGGAGTTAACGATAGTGAAAGAGCCTAACGAGTAGAAGACGGAAAGGAGAAAAGTTAAAAGAAGACAACTCTAATTAAAGTGCTTGAGCTACGAAGAGAAATAATAGTGAATATATTTCGAAAGTAATCATACAAGTGAAATATTTGAATCAAGTAAAAACTTCAAATAGTTGAAGTTATATGTGTGTGTGTGTGCTTTAGTGATTTGAAGTCATCGAATTGTTACCGGGAGAAAACGTAAGAAGTCAACTTCTTGTAAGTACTATCTTTATTTATATTTTGGAAATAAGAAATTTGGAAGATATCAACAATTGGAACTATAAGCTAATTAGAAGTTTAAAATAATCACAAGGGTTGATTATTGTTTCGTTTTTTGAAAAAAAAATAACGAATAAGGAATTGTTAATAAAATTGTATTGTTAAAGATACACAATACGTAGATATTCACAGAGGTGATAAATCTCATTATAAATAATAAGATTAAGAAGGTTAAGCAATTTATGAATTTGAGTAAGAGTAATGCATATGTTAAGAGAAAATGAGATATTGGTTATTTGTAAACAACATGTTAGTAAAACTCACATTGGTGAAAAACCAGACATAAGATTTAGAACTCTTGATTAGAATAATTGAAGAATATATTTATAGTATTATTTGTATATGAGTTTGAAATAGATTATTATATTGTAAAGTGTTTAGTTTAGCAAAGAAACATTTATTAGAATATGGAGAGTATTTCTAGTAAAACCTTATGGACCTAGACAATTACATAATATGTTTTGATATTAAGATTAGTAAAATTAAGTTAAAGTTTTTTTTTTTCTATGTAAGAACACATTGTTATTCAAGATTGTTAGGAGTGAAGTAAAACTCAAAGAATATTGTAAAGACAAATTTGAATGTGTTTCAAAATTAAAGATTGTGTTTTAAAATTTTCACAAGCGTTGGGCGTATTGAATTTTAAAATAACTCTGCTAAACCCAGTATGCGGTCTGATCAAAAATATTACCGTATCAGATTTCGTTCTAACTTATTTTATACAATAATCTTTTCAATTACACAATCTATTTTAGGATTTCATGGCAATTTAAGAGTCATTTGTTATAATTTCAGATTTATACTTTACTCAAATTTATAGTTAAAATTTGATACTCGTCCAATATTTTTCCTTATATCTATAAATATCCTAAATTGTTTTCCTAATGTTTACTCAGAGAGGTTTTAATTTAAAGACTGAGAAACCAAGATAATCATGTTCAAAGTTTAAGTTTGAACATAATTAAGAATCTTAATCAAAATTAAAAAAAAAAAAAACCAACAAATAAGTGATTTACCGAAGGATTTCGGGGAGGCTTATCAGGAATGAGAAGAGCAGAGACCAACATAAATGCACCTCCCATACTAAATAAGCACAGTTCCAAATTTTAGGAAAATCTGTCCAGTCGTTTTAGCATGATGCCCAAACAAACCGATAAAATAAAAAAAGGAGAAAAATAATAATGCAGTGCATGTTCAACGAGGAATATATCGCTACTTGATCTTTAAAAGTATTAGAACCAATTGTTCACTTCCTGATAGTTTTCTAAGTTTGATGTAGTCTGTGGGATTTAAGTTTAGATCATTGTTAAATAGCTAACAATGCTCTGCAATCTCTTAGATTGCCGCAACAATGAATAGTGCTAAGTAAAATTCATTGTTATAATAAACCAAAGCATGTATCAATGCCATTGTTGTGAAATCTTTAACCCACAGACATCTTAAACGGATTGTTAAAAAAGCTCTTCATGCAATTCTAACCTTCCTTTGTTAAGTTTCTAGAATAAGTGAATAAAAAAAAAAAAAACCGTTGATGAGGAAACACTGGATTTCTTTTTAACAATGGAAAGCAACTACGAGTGAATTCCTTCCAATAATAAATCTATTAGAACTTAGTGTCTGCTTTTCTTAGACAGCTATTTCTTAAAATTTCTTTTTTTTTTTTTTT
>JAFIDM010002131.1:103446804-103477617 GCA_023159025.1 Thereuonema tuberculata
TTAGTGCTTCGTAAGTGAAAATTTGTGCTTCGTAATTTAGTTATTTAGTGCTTCGTAAGTGAAATTTCAGTGCGTCATAATTTAACTTTATGCTTCAAGAAGTTATAAGCCATAGCTTCGCCGAAATTATCACTCTTGTAGAGAAGTGACATATTGTTATTTCGCAGTGTCGAATAAAAAATGGTTAAGTTTAATTAATGTGGTGAATGCGTTGTGCTTCTTTGTGCGTGAACGTGAAGTGTGGCTCCCCCACGCTCCGAATGGATTGGATTAGTCAGGGCATACCATGTAACGACTTTGGAGGGGGTAGATAGAAAATTCACCGAACGGACTTTTCGGTTGGCGCCCAACAAATACCCGAACAACCCCTGAAGGACTAAAATTATCACGTGGTACCGTTACAATATATATATATATATATATATATATAAATAAATTTAATATATATATAAGTAAATTTAAAACTAAACTAAAATAAATTAAAGCTTAAATTCTAAAACGTACATGCATACAATATTGAAATCTATTTGTAATAGTCGTAAATTTGCGCAGTTGGGTTGCGCAGTTCATCTGTTTCCTGAACCTTTCCTGGATCTGTTCAGGTTCAAATTGTTGTGGATCAAAACACAGAAACTGCTTTTTTTTTTTTTTTTTTTTTTTTGATAATATAAATTTTTAAGGAATTTTACTTATTAGTATAGTAATTTAAGTTTTAATTTAATCCGAAATGAAATGAAAATATTCAAGAAAGAAAATTACACAAAAGACCCCAATTATCAGAAATTCTTATCTTAGAAAAAAAAGTAAAATGGAATCTTATTAAGAGTTGGATTAAAAATATAACGGAAAAACCTTAATCAAAATAAGGGATGAAGTGAAACTGATGAAGAAAGAGGAAAAGAAATGCAAGAAGACAATGTCATTTTAAATATTCTTCTTCTTCTTCTTCTTATTATTATTATTATGTATTATTGAACGAAATGTTACTATTCCATTTGAATATTGTTTTCTTTGTTTTGTCTGTCGGTGCATCAAGTTTATTTGTGGTTCAACTTAAAATATAAATTCGATTATTACAATCTGTTTTCAAAATATCAATAGATCCCCTGTATATTCAGACTCCAGTAGAATGTGGACAGCTTTTCTTTTTTTTTCTTCGAAAAGCTGGTTAAAAACAAAGATGAAAAGTGTTTTTCAAACAGTAATAATTGTACAGGTCTAGATTGTTTTTTGTTTTTTTTCATATTGATTCCCTTTGATCGTCAATTGTTGTCTTGTTTTCTTGGAAGAAGATCCAGTTTTGACAAATGGTTGCCAAAGAAATGAGACACAAAGCAAAATGTCTTTCTTATGAACCGTTTGATTTGGTTCAATTTGGCCTGGTTTCAATAATTCCATATTGAGCCGCTTCCGCTGGAAAAAATAAAGAGGCACGTGTGAGATACTTTTTAGTGTAGTCGCTCTATAAAAGGTTTGTATTTGTCGAGTCCAGTGAAAATATGTTAATCAAGTGACTCGAAAACAATAAACAATAAAAACTCATAACACTTAATAAATTGAAATAGATTTCACATCAGATGGCGCTGTTATTTCAATGGTATTTATCACCAATTAAAATTTTAAAGTTTTTTTACAAAAATGGAAATGGAAACTTTTCGAAAAGGGCCATTTTAGACTGATTCCAGGTCGCTCTTTCCAAATCTGATTATTTTTTAAATGTGTCGAAGATCCGGTAGCGACGCAATCTCCAGAGCACGTGCTATTCTCGCGCCAAAAATTTGCCGACAATTTTTTCTCATCAGAATAAATGTTTGTACCAATTTTGGTCTAAATCGGTTTCTGGGGCAGATTCCCTATGGCAACTGGATATAGCTCTTTTCTACTTAATTTAAAGAATTGAATCATAATAGGAACAGTAATTATCAAAGAAAGTGACGAATGTAATTTAAAATTCGAAGAACAATTTTTTTCGCAGGACAGTGACGTCATTTCCAATTCTTCCTTCCCGAATGTGCTTGTTATTCTTTAAAACCTCTGACCCTGCAATAAGAGAATCAAACAGGTCAGTTTAGTTCGTTTTAAAGCTAAGCAGGTTATTTATATCTAAATAGAGTTGCTGATTTAGGTTATAATTATTTCTACGCCTTGGAAAGATTAATTCACTACAACTTCAAAATGGGAAGTAGTTTTGTTTTAAGCCTAATGAACGGTCTGAAATGGATAAACGAAATAAGTAAAAAAATCTAAACATTAAGGAATCAGGTGATTTCGTAAGAAAGATATTTTCATATTTAGTGCCGATCAGTAACTAGCACTAATTTAGAATCAATGGAATGAAATTGTATGATTTTAAATCCTATTTGCCATCTACTATCACTGAATAAAGTAGCGGATGCTGCTAATGATTACGTACGAACGAAAAACAGTTATTTGAGATAATATTTGTGAACAAATTTGTTGCTTACTACAATGTCAATATCGCTCCAGTTTGCCACCAGGACTGACGGCTTCTCTACTTAAAATTTGTACCTTAGTAGATACAATTCTTTCCCATGACCTTAGAAAAGGGCGAGAAAAAATGTATCCTTTAATAAACTGCTTCTCACTTCAACCAATGAATGAAAAATTAGATCCTCCTGTTTCTTGTATGTCCAGATTTTTCAAGGTCGAGTGTAAGAAATAAAGAAATCTTTCTGAAATACAAGCTTTTTTTATTATTATTTATCCTGTTAGTGCTATTTCTATTGGGATATTCAGAATGCAATAAATGGACAGATATAATGGCTAAAAAAAAACTCAGTCTTTCAATCAGAGAAACGTTATGAGAAATGTTAGATAAAATAAATAATTAAAAAAAAATAATTAAAATAAATAAATAAATAAATAACAAATGTAAATGAATAGTGCAACTACAATTTTTTATATAACGAATAGCTTTGTCTATTTAATCGTTTCTCATATTTATTTGTTAACAACAGTTCATTTTACACAGTTTATTTATACATGCGCCTTAATGTCAGAGAAACGAAACTAAAACAGTTAATAGAAATAAAGCGCTTTTTGTAAAGGCTTTTGACCTTAAACTAATGATATTTTTAGTCGTTGTTATTAAATATCTTAAATATTTTGTTTTAAATATCTTAAAACAAAAAACAAAACAAAAAACAAACAAACAAACAAACAAACATAAATAACAAATGCAAATGAATAAACGATATAACACGGTTAGTTTTACTATTTGATTTTTGTTTATTCAAAATTTAATATTAAGAACAATGTTCTCTCTAAGATTTATATGATTTCAAACTTCAAGACAAAGATGGAATTAAAATTTATGGCGCCAACTAGAATCTTACTGATTCATTAATTGCGGGTTTTCTTCACTGTTATGTATCTTTGAAATGCATAATATTTATTAGTAAATAAATAATAAATATTGTTTGCAGAATGTAATATAACTGTAATCCATACATATGTATTAAGAATTTTTGAAGTCAACCTCTGTATTACTGATTTTTACTCCAGTCTCCCCTCTGTAGTTGTGATGACCTTTTATTGGACGACATTCCAACCGTCCGTATAAGAATCTCAATCACATCGGGCTTATAAGAGCTAGAAAGAGCTGTTCCATCAATGATCCATCAATGCTGCTCCATCTGGTGCAGTCATGTGATATTTTGTGAAAATAAAGGCTATCTTTGAACCGAAAAAGATAGCCTCAATCGAATATATCATCATAATACATGAGAAAAAGACGAAGCAGTATGTTTATTAACGGAATTCCTTAGTGTAGTATGTAACACTATTTTGTTTTTGTGCTAATATCTTGATTAAATTCTTAAAATTTTATATCAGAAGGTAAATATATTTTTTAGCGAAAGGTAACTGAAGAAGGGGCAGATCTTTTTTATTCGAAATGCAAAGTAGATATGAAATCCCATTTTGTCGCATGTAATCATGTATCTTCGAATAATTGCATTCTTATTGTTGCAAATAATGCATACAATGCCAATTAGTTAAAAAATATTTTATTTAATTTGTTTTTATATTTAAAATATAAAATAATTACACTAATAAGTATTTTTCCCTGGGGGGGAGGGGGGCATGACCAATCTGGGGTGGGCCGCGCCCCTCCCCCTACTTACGCCTATGCTAAGGGGATAGTTAGATTTTATAAGGTTTTGTATTTTTTTTTGTCACTGTGTATTACTTTAATTTGTAATAGTTATTTCTTTTTCAAAAGGATGTTACGTTTTTTTCCTAACATATTTTATAAACCCAACTAGCCGGGTACCGTCGCTACGCTCCGGAACCCTTGCATAAATAACATTAACAAATAAATTATATATATTTAGCAAATGAATATTGAGATCGGAGAATATACGACGTCCCAGCCCGTTGTGGCCTTTTCCGCTTAACTCAGGTGTATTGCGGGTTGGCGCCATACACCTGGGGTTGCCGCCACACACTTCATAATCAGTTTGCCAGATTATTCCCTATCGCGTCGGAATTTCGAAAAATCCGGCCTTATTCCTTGTCTACATCATAAAGAGAACATCTGTGCAAAATTTCAGCTTTCTAGGTCCAAGGGTTTGGGGTGGGCGTTGATGAGTCAGTCAGTGAGGGAGTCAGGAATTTTCTTATTATATATGTAGATTTTAATGAATTTTGTTTTATTAACCTCATTGATTAGTTCTTTATAGATTATATTTGGATCTGTTATTTTCTCATTTTCAACTCTTATTATTATTCGAGATTTGTTCTTTACATATTATTCCTGGTCTTTCGATATCATGTTTATTTATGAAAATATGATCTATATTTGTTTTCGTATTTCCATGAATTGTATAATTATTTCTTGTTGTTCCGTAAAGACGATTTTTGAAACCATTATTGCACATAAGTTTTAGGTATTTCTGTACTTCATTGTTTTGAAAAGATCTATATTTACGTCGCCAATTAGTATAGTTGGACAGTTCTTTAATATATTTTCATTTTATATGAATAGATTCTGTAATTCTTCAGTAAATTTACCTTTCTTTGTGATTGATGGTTTATATATGGCTAAAATAGTACTATTTTGTGTTTGATAACACAAATACATTTTTGATAACGAAACATATTAGGTTTTATTATAAAACTTCATGATAAATGACGTGTTTTGTGAAAATTCTTGAATCATTTTCCAAAAAATTTCCTTGCTCCGACGTTTTAGCAATTTCTAATTTAACATTTTGCTTATAGAATGACAGACATGCAGCGGAGACATGGGTGATGAATGCTAGAGACTGGAGTAGACTTCAAGCTGGGGAGATGAAGTTTCTTAGAGGTATAGTAGGGAAGACTCGATTAGATAGAATGAGAAATGAGGATATCCGGGATGAGTTGGGGGTAAAAAGTTTGAGGGAAAAGGTGGAAGAGGGAAGGCTGAGGTGGTTCGGGCACGTGAAAAGAATGGAAGATGGTAGGACTCCTAAGGTGTGGCATGAGTTAAAAGAAGGAGGGAAGAGACCAAGAGGGAGACCGCGTAAGCGATGGCTGGATGATGTGAAGCACAGCCTGGAAGAGAGAGGCATCCCATGGGAAAGAATATGTAGAGAAGAGGCTTGGAAGAACAGGGAGAGGTGGAGAGGCCTAGTTAATTCCTAGACCCACAGTTGGTGGAACGGGAAAGGATATGTATGTATGTATGTATGTATGTAATGACAGACAGAATAACGTTTTTGTAATATACGTTTTTATAATATATAATAATAATAGCCGGGTATCGTCGCTTCGCTCCGGAACCCTTGCATATGTAGCATTAAAAAAACAAACTTTACTTATTTAGCAAATTGATATTGAGATCGTCGGGAAATATACGACTTCCCAGCCCGTTGTGGCTTCTCCGGATAACTCAGATGTACTGCGGGTCGGCGTCACACACCGAAAATTCACATTTTTGTATGTATCTTGCAAATGCTGAAGCATTTGTGAATAAGTGATACATCGTTCGATAGAATTTTTAAATACCAATATTTTCTCTATATAATGTTCTCTTCCATCTTTTATACTTTTCGTTTAAATTGAGAAAAAGTCAAAATTTGACCCTTTAAAAGGCGACATCTTGGAAACCAAAAACTTTTTTCTAAAGATTTTTGTAGCATTTTGTTTGTCTTAAAAAGATCTATATTTTATCCATTTACATGACCACTCTATCTTTATAGTTTGATCACAAAATTGGAAAAACGTAAAGTCTTACGACAGACAGAATAACGGTTTTATAATATAAGATAATATTTGCTCTCTTATTTACTAATAAGAGAAAACAGGCTCAAATTACGATCTTGTTGAAACTGTTGCTGTAATTTTGAGTTGCCTTGGAAATAGAATCATGTTTCAGTTTTGTTAAACAATCCATTAAAAAGTCAACGGAGAAGGCTTCTTTCTCTTCTATTTTAAAATATTCATAAATTACGGACATTAAAAATATAATTGCTCTTCCGTTTACTCCATCTAATTCAGATTAAGTCCTTGTATGTTACAATTGAAATTCTGTAATTTTCTAAAAATTCAACATAATTCTGAAAAGTTTTTTACAATTTCTGAAGTTATGATTTTTTTTGGGTTGAATTTCAAATATGTCCAAAAATAAAGTAGAATTAATTAATATTTATCTTAGGAACGAAATGTATGCTGCTTATGAAGCAAATGATATTTATTAACAAAATAGGAATGAAGTGAAATTTGAATCTGAATTCCTCAGTCAAATTGTAGGTTTTATCAAAATTTAAGAAAATGGATTAGTAAAAAAAAAGTAAATAAATAAATAAATAAAAAACAAAAATCGAAACCAAGCTGATTTTCTTACATTAAGTTCAACTTTGTGATATGAGGCCAATTTATGACTCGAGGGAAGTAAATTATTCCGTGGTCAATGGGACTGTGTTGAGGGAGAGTAGTAGTTTAATCCCAAGGAAAGAAAGGGGTCTTCCCTTGAAACCTTCTGGAAGAGAAAGAATCAATGGAAAAATTCCACACAATCGCCGGAACAGCATCTTTCTTCTCCAGGCCTCAGTCAAGAACATTATCACTTGAGCTACCGCCTACATGGCTTTCTTCCATTACCCCTGCAGAAATCTAAATGGATTTCCCATTTAACAATACACCGACATGGAAATAATTAAAACCTAAATTTAAATCTAAAGTTACGATTTGGGCTGTTTCAATGTGTGTAGAGTATATGTGATATATTCCTATTAGTAAAGGAAAAGCGTAACAATAGGACATATTATAAAAACAAGAAGAAATTGCTCTGACTGTGATAGGGCCCTATCACGAAATAGGGCCCAGAATACAATTTTTTTACGAGCCACAAACTCTACTGTTGAGGTGGACCACATCAGAATCAATTCCGACAAACTGAATTCAAAATCATTCCATCATACAAGTCCAAGCTTGGAAGACGTTTCTTAAAACTACACTTGAAAATAAACCCTAATTTAAGACTAAGGTTTGAAACGTCATGTAAGTTTTTGTTTATTTATTTGTTTTTAATGTTTCTACGTTCGTGCTTTTATCTGTTGGCAATTTTGTAATCTTTAGGTTTGTTGACTTAATGCGCGATTGTATCATTCATGTTTAGTGCCTAAACGCTGGAAACCGTGTTAAGTCTTAAACATGTTTCACCAATTGAAATCTAGAGATAAATTCAACATTGACGTTGGGTTAGTTCGTCCGATTTACGAGTTCCATTACAAAGAACAACGGAAAGATAAATTCTCAAATTATAATATTATAAATATTACAAATTATAATATTATAAATATTACAAATTATAATATTATAAATATTACAAATTATTATAATATAAATCAATATACACAGAATATCTGAGTGGATGAACATTTCTAATTTAATTTCGTAATAGTAATTTCATTTAACTATTCGAAGCAAAGTAATATGAAAATACAACAACAAACAATATGGCTGCTGCGCGAGGCAATTTCATAAACGAACAGCAATTTACAAAAATTAATAAAACTAATAGATTTATCACATATTTTTTTCTAAAGTAACAGAAGCATAGTCCCAATTTTTATAACAATTATGGAAAAAAAATAATCTATTCAAAATGAAACCAAAGATTAGAAAATAAACTTAGAAAATTAATAACAAAAAATTATTCATTAGCTTTATTAATTTTCTGCTAATTTTAAGTCACGACTGAGAAAACGAAATACTGATCAAATCGCCGATCGAGCTTTCTGCGTGGGAAATGGTTTTTATTGTAGCCAATCAGGAATCGGACTTCAATATATGACGCACTTCTGTTTTTGCGAACTTCGATCACAGAATAAGCATTCAATTCCGCCACATTTTACTTACGGCAACACACAAAAATCTTGAAGTTTGGCTGATGAGGGTTTTCGTAAACGGAAAATCACAGTCATTTTGGTGAAAGGGGAATGAGAAGCAAAAGAAGTTTCACTTGAATATTTTTCTTCTTTTTTTTTAATCGTCTATTTGTGTACGCTTCACGTTGAAACTGCTGGACAGATTTCCATAAAATTTGGTAACTAGCTTATTTACAGCCAAACTTAAAACAAAGACACACTCACTGATCCCTTCAATCTGTCAGAAATGACTAGACTGACTTCTTTAAAGTTTAGTGCGTGGCTTCTTTGTGGTCTACATTTTCCATCTTTTCCAAAACTTTTATACAGTTCGTGTTGCATAGTCTGATGGAAACGCCTATGAATCTGATATATCTTAAAAGAGTTGAATACAATTTGAATTACACTTGATTTCAATGTAGTTCAGTAGATTTTAATCCAATCTAAAAGAATCTTCAGGTGTAGGGCATCTTTATGAGTTTCCACTTGGTATAAATTTTTTTGTGAAGAAAAAATTTTGGTACACACATACACTAATACAACAATAACGAACTTTCATTCTATCGAGTAATGCCTCAATCAGTTTGAATGATAAATACTGTCTATTTGAAGAAGCATTGATTTAAAGAGATAGCCACTTTTGCAGCAAAAATATCGTGCAATTCTATGATAGTGGATGACATGATTCGTATGCTTTGTTACCAAATAATTTTTAGGAGTTTCATTGGACCACATCTGTTGTTCCACTGACGACATCCTTGTATTAGTCTGTTCTTTACTGAGAAAAGTGGTTTGAGAGACTTAGTTTCTTCAACTTTCCGTGCTTGCTCCGGATTAAACTGAATCGTTTCGATCTTCTTCGAAATCAGATGTTTTTTGTGGCACACTTCGATCGCACAACATTGGAATCTAAACATTGCATTTCTATCCTGTTAACATTTCTCAAGCAATGACTAAAGCTGTTGCTTCCTCAGAACACGACCGTCTCACTCTAAAAATGTGTTTCCATTTCAACCATATTTTGTCACACGGACATGAGAGGTCCACTTGTCTTCTGGTTGATAAAAACTTCAAGAGTCACAGCATCAATAGTGAATTATGTTTTTTTGTTGCTTTTTTTTTGTTTTGGTATCAAGATATCAAACTTGCATCATTCTATCTACAAAGTCAAGAAATTAATGTATACAAGTCAAAGGATTAATTGCTGTAGTTGAATAAACAAGTTAAACAATAAATAAATTATAAATAAATTTTTTGATTTTCAAATTGGAATTACAAATAATATTCTATATGGAGATAAACTAATTTATAATTAAAGAGAGAGAAAAAAAAATCCCAGAATAAATTTAGATCAGAAGAAAATCCTACTTTTTCTTCTGATCTAAATTTATTCTGGAATTTTTTAGTTAATGTTGTTGATCCGAGGTTTTCCATTTTTTATTTGATATTTCTTTCCCACGAACATCCTTTAAGGCGCAATAAAACTTTGTGGACCATCTTAAATACTGTCCCGCAGAGGGAAGAGGATGAAAAACAGAAGAAACATAAATATAGGAAAGAAAGAGAAAATCCATGTCCGCTCCGGAATTCAAGCCCTAGTTCACAAGCATCAGCCTCATGACTGGCCGTCGCATGAACCCCCAGCCTGTGAATGAACGTAAGTTTTTCTTACTTCTCTTCAATATAATTCGGATTAAATAACTACATACAAACAAACTGAAACGGCATAATTTTAATAAGGTAATCCTCAATTGTTTTTTGGAGCTTTATAATGAAAAAATATTTAAATTAATAAGAAATAAGTTCATAGAAAGCAACAAAATATCGGATATAATCTCAATCTCAATTAAGAAAAGGAATTCAAACAAACATATCTACTTAATTTTGCTAACTATTTGTGAGTCTTTCCTAACAACTTTTGACGGATCTTCTTGAAACTTGGTATTCATAATCAGGGACGATCTAATTTTTGTTTTGTCAATAAATATTTGATCCTTAATCAACTGCGAGTGATTCGATTCGATTAACATTAATCCGACGTAAATAAGAATTTAATGAATTTCTTTTTGGCTTCTAAACGGAGCGTAGCAAGAGAAGCCTGACATCCCCGTCCGACGTCGCGAGAAATTCATGATTGGTCGATGGATCATTTAAGCAACCTACGTAACAACCTACGTCACAGTTCGAAGAGTCCGTTGCTAGGGTCCGTTGCATTGCGAACTGTTAAGACTCAAACCGATGTTAATTGTGGTTTTTCTTTAAGGAAAAAAAAAACTCAAAAAAATAATAGAAAAATTATCAGAACGCATATTTAAGACTTCAAAAAAGCCCACCTTACGGATTTTTTTCCCCATATTTTTGAGAATCTTGGGAGAAACATTAAGAAGAAAAAAGCTTCTTATTTTTTGCATTTATTGATATATGAGGTTGGCGATACTGCATCCGACTCTGATTGGTTCATTTAAAAACCACTCTCCAAAAGCAAAATACTGATCTGAACAACTTATACTCATTTCAGATGTAGGATTATAGAAGAAAATTTATTACCGAAAAAAGTTTTTTGTATTCATTAGATATTATAATTGGAGTATAAATTAGGTTTTTTTTTTTTTTCGTTTTAACGACTTTAAAAACCCAAGCAAAGAAATTTTAGATATTTAGATATTATAAAGAAAGTAGGCTTTAAGTTCTTTAAAGCTTCCTGTTTATTAGAAGAATAAGAAAAAGAATAAATAATAAAAAAAAGAGACAAATTTCTTTGTAAATAATTCACCATCCATAATTTACGGAGAAAAGATTTTAATTTATATGTTTATTACATATAATTAATAAAATAATTTTACACTTTATTTAAGTACAGTTATCTATATAATAACAAAAACAAATGGCTAAATGATTTTGACAGTTAAACAGATTTTGTGAAGTCAGTAAAAATTCACTTCATTTGATTTTAAACCACACAAACATTTAATATTGAATTTTAATATTGCTTGAGTGTGGAAAATATTTACTTATTCTATGCTTGATTAATAACTGATTTGATCCAAGGCAGAAAATATGTTGTTTTGGAAAAATAATCATATTTGCCTGAGTTCGAAGACCTGTCACCCACACTGAAAACCCCCCACAAATACCATCGGTTTTTCCACTTAATCTGCATAGGTGTTCCACTGTCACCTGCAAATTCAGTCTCCTCTGAAGACTCAGAAGAATTTGCACAAAACATACTTGGTGGCAAAGGAGAGGTAACTTGGCAATCTGATTGAGGAGCAATTTGCATTCTTTCAACATTATTATTATATTCCCAACCAGAATCTAATGGTCCACAACCAGATAAGTAACCGTTGCGAATTGTCCAATGTTGGCAGGAGGTTTGGTCTATCAATTCTGGATCTAATGGGAGACAGATTGGATAATGATCATCAGTCATTGGAACTGGATCCTCCAATCTAACAAGGCCAATATCATTATGATTTAGTCTCTTCGAATAATTAGGATGAATTACAACAGCACCTGAGGATATAATCACTGATTTTGTATCATTTTCTACATTTTCTAAATCCTCCATATCTTTCCCTAATTTCACAATGAATCCAGGTTTCTTTCTTCTATGAGAACCAAATAAACACGACGCTGTGGTTACAATCCAACGATCGCTAATCAGTGTTCCGTAACAGAAAGGCATAAAATCCGATGGCCACCACAACACAGCCAACCAGGGCAACTGACTCAAGCCTTCTAAAGAAACATCACCAGCAATTAAACCACATTTGTCTTTTGGTTTTACTTGTACTTCTATTATTGTAGTTAGAATGCATTTATTCACCATATCTAAAACCTCACAACGATAAAACTCTGTATCAGACCAATGAATATTTTCAAAAATAACCATTCCATTTCGTAGTATTTTTACTTTTTCATTTCCCCAAAACCTTTCGTGATTTTTAAACCATTTGATTTCGGAGGCATACGTTGATCTATTGCATGTAAGAATTAACCTAGAATCTTCTATTGCAACAGCTTTGTAAAAATTATCACCATAATTCGGGCAAACTCTCTTTATTTGCAGATTGTGACTTGAAAATTTGTTGTTAGTGGAAATGCATGTGTAAAGTCCAACGTCGTTTGATGAGAAGTTCTTTATTACCAACTTTCCATTTTCTACTGGAACTTCAGAAATTATTTTTTCGTCTTTAAACCAGATATTTTGTGTTCCGGTTTCAGAGCAGTGTAGAACAGTAGTAGATCCTTCTCTTACCATGATAGGTTCCTCATCCAATGTGTTATGAACTGGTCTAAATGGTCGAATAATCGTACAATTGAAATCGGTGACTGACCATTGTCCTCCTGGAAGACAGGTCGCATGAAGATGAGTCTTGACATTCTCCCCCACACCGAAGAATCCTTTTTCACAAACAACTAATATTACATCATTTACTTTGTAAATCTTTTTGAAATCGATTATTCTGGCTGTTTTGGAAATCTCTGGTGGATGACATCCAGCAATGCAATTTCTCATACCAGCCAAGGTACCATTAGCTAAACATGTTATGTTAGTATTATTTTCAATCACATATCCTTTTTTACAGACAACTGGTATTTGTTGCATTGGTTGTAGTAAATGATTCACGGCAAAGGCTTGTATACAAGTTTCATCATTGGAGAAAGAAATAAGATCTTCGCTGTCAACGTAGCAAGTTTTCCCTGTAAAGAAATAAGCAAGAACTTATTAAATTATATTATTTTTAAATTCTACTGTATAACAGTTAACCAAAAGTTGGAATGAAAGCTTTTTTTGTAACAAATACTTTTATGAGGAGAATTTGGTTAGTATTAATGGTTGACCAACGCCAAACTTTGCTAGTCATGCTAGTAGATATTTGGAAACTGGAAATTTACAAAACAGTTTTGTAATAATTACTGCACTGAAGTTTTCTTCTATTTTATTTTTATTTTTTAATTACTATTATTTATGCTTTCCTTTTTTTGCAGTTTTCGTTGTTATCCAGAATCCCAGATTTGAGAGAATGACAAGGACAGCAGTAGGAATGAAGTTGAAAATAAAAATTGAATTGTTGAGATTCAATTATTAGGCCTAATCTTGTTTAGGAAAAGCAGAAGGAAATGCTACGGAAGGATCTCGAAGCTCATACAGAAAAAAATGTTACAAAACGGAACCAACGATAAATGCTGGATCATCAATAAGACAGCAATTTGGTTTGAAATGTTCGAAAGATAGATGGCAAATAGGTTGAATTCAGCCAACAAAAACTTGGGGTATTCTTACTTCGGATTGATATTCGGAAGTTTACGAATTTCTGAAAGATTGAATTCACGATTATTTAGAAACTATTCGTCATTCTAATCACGAAACATATTGAAATGCATAGCCAATCAATTTTGTATTCTGCCAGTTGATAAGAGAAAACGTCATGACGACATTTTGAACTAAACTGCCTGTGAATAGGAAGTCATCGAGATTCACAAGATTGTATTACTATTATTTAACATTTGGAGGACACCCTCTTAAAGACCATACACACATATATTCTGCTCGAAAAAATTGCGAACCTTTATTAATAATGAATAAGGCCTCCTGTTTACGTACGACAGCAAATATTCGAAGGGATATTGATTCTGAGAGAAAACTGATGTCGTTTAGATCCAAAAGACAGCCATTCTTACAACAAAATGTTGTAATCGTTGACGGAAGAGGATCTAGATCTTCCGCTTAAATTTTAGTTAAGTTTTTAGACCTTTTGTTCCAGCATTATCTTCCCAAGCTCAGTGAGATTGAGGGAAGACTAAGGTCATGAAATCCTCATCAAATCATTCTTGCACATCTCTAGCACAGTAGACAGTTTCATTTTCGTCCATAAAAAGGCCATCGCATTCTGAAAAAAAGTGCAGTTTTTGCAAGATGCACTCGATCGGCTGCAGACACTCAAATAAATGTTCCCTTTATTGATTGGTATCAATAGATACAATTGTAGTCGTCCACATCCTAAATAGTGTTCACAATGTAGACTGCTTAGATAGTTTTATTTTAAAGGTATTCTTTGGCAGTTCCAAATTATCGATGCTTACGTTATAAGTGGTATGTTCTATGGCCATCAAAATAAAAAAAAATGTTATTTAACTGGCAGTTTAAATTTTAGATTTAATTATAATACTTTTAATTAATTATGTTAGTTTAAAAAAAAATGCTTAAAGGGCATTGCAAAGATTAACAAAACAAAAAAATTTTTATAATGCACCTGAGTAAATAAATCTACCATTACGGGTAAATCTGACTGAGGAAGCCTAATAAGCCTGAAATAGCTGTCTCAGATTCCCGAAATGGTAGCTCAGGGTGCGAGAATCGTTATTTACTTAGGTGCATTACAAAATTTTTTTTGTTATGTTAGTTTACTTATTATGATTTCTTAATTTTTTATATTGCATTCACTAGATTCTCAGACACAATTTAGACATCATTAATTTGCTAACATCAAAACACGCCATAGCCTTTTGGTTAAGGCGACCGCCTCGCACAAGGTAGATGTGTCGGAACCTGGGTTCGAATTCTTGCATCGGCATGGATGTTTATTTCCTTTCCTGTGTTTGTCTGCTTCTTCATCTTTCCCTTCGTGTCTGAAGTGATTCCATAATTGCTTCCTGAGAAAGGCAAATGGGAAACCACCTCAGTATTTATTCTCTAGGTTAATATGAGTCTCCGAGATCGGAGATCGCAATTGGACCTGGTTCATGCAACAAAACACGACATCAAATCACCATTTATTACAATTAAAAATCAACTGCCATTTTGAAGCAAACACTGTTTTTTTTTAAGTTCATTGAGTTTAGCATTGTCAAATTAGTTAGAAATGATCCCTCACATCACAATCTATGTAAATTTGGAAAATTCATTTAAATATTCAGCCCAACTGAAAATTGGTGGAAAACATTTTGAATCCTCAAGGATATTTATTAGTTTCCTGATCACAGACGCTGGTCTGGTATTCGTTTCTTCTAAGTGGTATATGCTAAAACTAAAATGACTTACCATTGGCTTTTCCTCTTCCATTCTTCCCTGCCTAAGTATTTCATGGATTCTCTTGAATTTCGATAGAATAGCAAAGATTGTTTTGGAAAACTTATATTATGATTCGAATCGTCGATTATTCAGAAAATTGTGTGCATTAGATATCATTGATAGTCACGTGACATATAGTCATGTTGATAGTCATGACATATTGATAGTCACGTAACTGGTCAGAAATAGTATGAATGACTACTGTCCATTTCATAAGGATTTTCTCTGTCTGTGCTTGAGAATTCCCTTCCAAGAACAGCGGATTGATTGTATATTTCCAACCTGTATGGAAACATTTAAAATATACATTCAACTATGTCCTTATCAGTCACAGAGGCTTGGCACTATTTCATTACCTCAGAGAATCTTTAAACAATTTTTATTTGGTAAATTAAACCTTTTTTTTCCAAGTTCTATTTTAGAGAAACAACCATTATTTTAATTTTTAATTTTCGAAGAAAATTTTTTCAGATAAAAGCTTAGTAAATTAAAAGTTCAAGATCATTCTAATTTGAATTTTACAATTTCTATCTGCAATTTGTATTTTGAAGAAGGAAATAACACAATATTATCTCTCCTTCACACTGTATTAGTCGAAAAAAGTGCAAATGTAGAAGGACATATAATCTCTCCTTAAATATGCATTTCAGATTTCAACAAAATTCATTCACTGGTTCAAAAGTTGGAAAATAACTGTCAAGACACGGTGATCTTTAAATCTTTTTATCCTTTGGAAGGAAATTGTCTTTTTTTGGCAACTTTTAAAATTGAGTTGCAAAATTAATATCTGATGAAACCTTGTCAATGATACGAAAAAAGTAATAGTTTGAAAAAGATAAAGTTTCTTTTAGTATACAAGGTGTAACTGAAATGTGCTGCCAAACGTAAAGGTTGTATTCAATCATGCAAAACAACGAATACATGTCATATAAACATAGGTCTGGAAATGCTTAATTCCAACGATGCAACAATGCAGAGGCATTGGCCGTATAGTCGTTCAGTTTCACAGAAAGTGCTCGAAATGTTCTCCACCGGCCGCACTGCACGCAACACGAGAAGATACCAGGTGCACGTTGAATTGTGTTGCACCCACCCATTACGCGATCATGCAGTGCGTGGGCGTCAGGAACTGGTAGGGTGCACACTAATGCTTTAAGATAACCCCTGTACGAAAAAGGCCAAAGGGGTTTAAATCAAGGTAACGAGCAGGCCACGATTACTGAGGAACAATTTAATGACTCTACGATACGACGCGACGTAAAGGCTCTGTATCGTTTCATCGTTCATATCTTGGAAATAAAGCATTTCCAGATCCATGTTTATACGACATTATTCGTTGTTTTGCATGATTGAATACAACCTTTGACAGTACATTTGAGGTAAATCTTGTATTTAAATAATTAGAAAAAAAGTAAAAAAAAAAATAATTTCTATGCAAATTTCTACTGTCAGATATTTTCCTAAGAGGATTTTTCTTTAGGAATAATTTTCACCTTTGGAAATCTTTAATCTATTTAACTTTTATTACTTTCACCTACCTTTAAACTGACAAAAAAAATGTCTATCATCATTGCATCTATAGACCCGTAACTTAGCGTCAAGAAACAAACAGATGCGATTCCCATCACTGCTCTCAAGGGATGATACATCATCAACTAAAGATCGATTAAGAAGTGTCCCATCAGGAAAGACTTCTCCTTCCTCTGTTCTTCTGACCGGAGCAACCCAAGGTTCTCTGTGATATAGTAGAAAAAATAAAAGGACTTTTCACATAATTTGAGCTTAATCCTTAAGAATGCTGTACAGTTAATTCACAATTACGGTATATGACATGTTGTGGAAATATACATTATCTATAAGAAAAATATCAGATAATTATAAAATATATACAGTACACCTTTGGACTTAAACTTGTAATTATAGAATGTTTAAAAGCTACTAAGTTTTGTATATTTATATTGTTGTTTTTTTTAATCTAATCTTTTGGTATTTGCTTAAATTACAGTTTTCTTGTTGTTATTATTTGTATATGAGTAACACTATTCCTTACTGTCCTTAACGAATGTTAAAACATTTAAAAAAAATTTTTTTTTCATTTTTAACCAAATTCTAACAAGTTATACGGGTGATTGTAATAATATTGTTTAATTAATATAGTTTGTATTATACGGTATATGACAAATCAGTATCTATTATTTTAAATCCTTTTTTGTCTCAAAGAAAATGTTTGTAAGTGTTTTACAATTTACACACTTTCTCAACGATGAATTACACAATCGTATCAGAATAATATGATCATCCAGGAGTCTTGGTGAACCCACACAGGCAAATGACAAGAGTGCACCTTAGTGCACTGTCGAGCACACGGATATATAAAAGATAGGTGATAACAGATTGCCCATAGAGTATAACGCAATCACAATGGGCAGTGGAAGTGATTTGACTGATTTGCAAAAAAGGAATGATCCTAGGCTACCGATTGAAGAATGGAAGTATTTCGGGAACAGTGCAGTTGATAAGCTGTTTTCGATCCCAGTAAGTAACTTCGGTTTTCAGAACTGTGGAGTCACAAAGGCCATTTATTCCACAGAAGAACGTAACCTTAATCGACGCGAACTGTGCAGCAATTGAAGATCATTGAAATGAACACTGGTGCACCGAGCTGTGTGTCGAGATAACAGTAGAGCGAACACTGTTACTGTGGGTCTCTCCTGTAGACGCTATGTGAATGTTAACCAAGGTCCATCGGTAACGACGGCTCCAATTCACACGGACTATCTTTATTGGACATTAGAAAAGTGGAAAAAGGTAGTCTTTTCCGATGAGTCAAGAGTTTTACTCCACAAAACTGACGGGGGGGGGGGAGCAGATACCCGTCAGGCACATGAGAAGCAGCGCCCGGATATATTTCTTGGTGAAATACAGGCTGGCGTGTCTGGCTTTTGATCTGTTAGGTTTTAGATTTAATTTAAAATAAAATTTACAGAGCTATTTTCGGCAAAATACGAGATTGGCAACACAAAAAACTTAACTGAAGATAAAGATATAACTTAACAATGAGAGTTAACGTTTTTATTTAAATAATCCCATACTTATGTGCTGATTCACAGAGACTCGTGAGGCATTATTTCCAACACTCCCACTTGCCGTACATTTGGTGTCGTTCATCAGCAGATGTCGGTTGCCAGGTTTTCAGCAAGTCCAAGTCTTTTGATGCACCACCAATGCTTCACTCTTCCGAGCCCTTTAGTCAACACGTCCGCTATCTGGCTTTCAGTTGACACGTAGTTGCTTATGATGTAGCCTTCACCAATCTTCTCAGGAATGAAATGATGCTTCACATCAATATGTTTTGTAGGAGCATGGTGCACAGGATTTTTAGCTAAAGCAATGGCTCCTTGGTTGCACATAAAATGTTGATTGTAATCGGAATAGTAAACAAGTTGTTTGTTAATTCCCGCAAGTTTTTTTTGTTGCTTCTGCTAACGACATGTACTCTGCTTCTGTTGTAGAGATAGCAATGATTGGCTGTTTCTCGCTAATCCAACTGAGTGCTCCGTTGGCTGCAAAGAAAACGTAACCAGTAAAGCTTCTTCGATCATCCATATCGTTTCCCCAGTCAGACAATTAATGAAATTGTCCATATCTCCCTTTTTATAGGTCAATTTTTGATATCATAAAATTCTCTTTACCGTCACCCAATGGGCCATTCGTGGGTTGGAATTAAATTGACTCCCACTGCATGGATGATGTCTGACCTTGTCCCGAGTGTCGCATGCAATTTGATATGGTATATGATCCATCTCTGCACGCTCCTTATCTGTCGATGGTTGCTGAGCCTTCGTCAATTTTTGATGAAAGCGTTGACATGGATTTTGCATCCGCCATTGCGACGCGTTTCAAAACTGTTCGGATGTATGCACTCTGATCAAGACTAATTGTACTCTTTTCACGGTTCCTAGTCACACGAATTCCAAGACAATAGTGAATTTGACCTATCCTTCATCTTAAATTTTTGCGACAGGATTTTAATTCATCCAGTTTCAAGCGATGATTACTGAGGAGAATTAAGTAGTCGACGTACACAGCTATTACGAGGATTTTCTTATCGCCATGCTTATAGTAAACACATGGATCATATCCGCTTCTGCTCACTCCAAACGCTGAAAGTTCTCGGTCAAGTTTTTCGTACCAAGCTCTTCCAGCCTGGTTTTAAACCGTACAGAGCCTTGCGTAAAAAGCAGACTTTTCCTTCGGCTTCGGCTGTCATTTTGATCGTCTTGGTCCTTCGTCAGCTCGAGCTTGCTGTGGCTCTTTGGTTTCGGGTTTGATAAAATGTTTCTGTTGCTCCATATAAATTTGCTCCATATGAAGTTCTCCATTAAAGAATGCAGTAATAACATCCATTTGGTCAATTTCGATATCGAAGTGAGCAGCTAATGCAATTAGCAATCGCAATGTAGTTAATTTAAGCACAGGAGAAAACGTTTCGTCGTAATCAACACCAGGTTTCTGTGAATATCCCTTCGCTATGAGCCTGGCCTTGTAACGATTTACATTGCAAAGTTCATCAGTTTTGACTTTGAATACCCATTTACTCTTTATTGCTCTTCGCCCATTCGGTAGATCTACAAGCTTCCAAGTCTTGTTTTGTTCGATTGATACCACTTAATTTTTCAAGGCTTGTTCCCATTTAGTTTGGTCATCACTAGCTAAAGCTTCGGAAACAGTTTGAGATTCCGCTGCCAGAAAATACATTGTAGGATTTCCAAGAAACTGTCTCGGCTTCGGCGTTCATTTGGATCGTCTTGGTCCTTCGTCAGCTCGAGTTTGCTGTGGCTCTTCTCCCACTGACTTCTCCGTTTCAGCCTCATTTGGTTCAATTGAATCCATCAGTGTTTCTTAGATTACATCAACATTGAGAGGAATTCTTGAAATGTAACTTCCCTTGATACTAAAATTTCATGATAATTGTTTGCTTTGACTAATCTGTAGCCTTTACTTTTACAACAGCAACCAATCAGGATGTATTCGACAGCTTTATCGTCTTGTTTTGTCCGCTAGTTGTTGGGAATATGCGCATATACTTTCGATCCGAAAATCCGCAAGTGGGCCAAGTTGGGTTTTCGACCAGTCCATGCCTCTTATGGAGTTTTTCCATTGATGGCTGTGGGTTGGTGATCTGTGTTTTCAGATATATTTTGGTGTTTGTAGCTTCAGCCCAAAAATGCTTGATGAGATTTCATCAAGTAAAAGAAATCTGACTCGTTCAACGATTGTCCGATTCCTAGCTCGGCTACCCCATTTTGTTCCGGAGTGTATGGAATTGTATTCTCTTGACGGATTCCATGTTGCTTTAGAAAATGTTTCATTAACATATTCGCTGCCATTGTCACTACGTAAAATTTTAATATGTTTGCCAGTTGAATTTTTAGCTTCCGCCTGGAATTCCTTAAATTTATTGAGCACTTCGTCTTTCGATTTCATTGGATAGTAGAATGTCTTTCTCGATAAATGTCACAAAATAACATGATCCGCCGAATGACCTCTCTTGCATAGGTCCACACACATCTGAGTGCACAAGTCTCAAAAAATTGTTTTGCTCGATTTACTTTTTCTTTGTTACGTGTTGTTTTTAGGCGTACGCCATCTAATGCATTTCCAGAACAAAACCACGGTCACGGGACAAAAGGGTGAGGTGTCTAAGGGGCGAGGGAGTGAGGATGTTGGTCGGGAAGAAAAAGGGGAGGTTTCGTGGAAAGCTAGCCAACCGACCGGGAATTCACCAGTGGCCCGCGCCTTTAAGATGAAAGAGAAAGGGACAAGACTCAGGCAAAGGGTTAAAAGAAAGATTTTATTATTGAATAAACTAATAGAAAATATACTATATCAAATAAAAGGATAGGTTACATATTCAATCTGTAATTGTCCGTTATGATCAGTCCTGGACTGATAAAGTTCTCACGGGTGGCACTGGTTCGAGATCCATCATTGACGGGGAGGAATGACCGGGACGGTCTCGATGGAATCCGCTGGGCACTGCGGAGGTACACTTGTGAGCACTGAAATCTGTCTCCTTCTCTCGAAGATGCTCGTGGAGACGCATAGGAATCGGCTAGAAGATAGGAGGGAATGTTGCCGACTGCTCCTCGTGGGTTGCCTGACAATGCTGCCGACGTGCACAAGCAGCTGGGTTCTTACACTCAGCTTTTAATTGCGCAGTTTCCGGCCCTTTTTTCCGGAGATATCGGCAGCTAAAGACGTACCGGCGGCCGGGTTGAAGACTGGCGGAATCTTATTTCGGCATGAATCCGCGATGTCTTCTCAATTGCTCGCTTTTTCGCACACGGACTGCTGCTGACTTTCCTTATGGGTGGAGTGCCAAGCAAAAGGTGAAGGCGGGCAGGTTTTCTGCGACGACCGGTACCGCTTGCCGCGTGCACTCGGGTCGTCTTACCTGCGCCTCACCTTCTCAAACGCTGCTTGTCGGATTTCCGTCGTGGGTTGACTCCGACCAAGCTGGATGCGGGTGAGGTTCTTGACGACTGGAACCGCCGGCCGCGTGAACCGTATCGTCTTCCCCAAACATCCGCTTTCTCCGCTGCTTCTCAGATACTCTCTTCCTTCCTCTCGGGGACCGCCATTATAGTCCTTGGAGGGGTGGCGAGACATTTCTGTCTCCACCGTCGCTTCTGGCACACCACTCTTTGTTATGACATCAGGCCTTTTGTTCCCTTAGTTGAGAGAGCATTTTTGGAGCAGTTTACAACAGGGGAAGGACGGAAAAAAGCTTTTAGTTCCCTAAACAATGGGCGATATGGCAAGATAGACATTGTGTAATTTCAGGTGAAACTTTCACGAGTCTTTCCTAAGTCGTTAAACCATTGTGTAAGATATCTTGGTGCCGAGTTGGTGGGGGCATGCAGCCTTACAGACGCCAGGACTGAGAAACGACGAGAGAGAAATATGGAGAGTTAGATATGATCAGAAAGGAAAAGAAAAATGTGATTAGAAATATTATCAAGAAGAAAAATTGAAAGGGATATGGAGTTCTTGATTGTTTACCCACGACACAGGCTTTGCAATGAAATTCCTTAGTATTATTAAAGTTCATGCCTGTAGGCATTCCATCTTGGAGTCGTATCATTCCATCAATGCCTAGATCACCGCGGCGTCGATGCCAAATTTCAGCATTCACTAGATTCACACTGGCTTGTCCAAGATCTAAACGATGCAATCCATTAATCTTAGTAGCACTAGCTATCAAATTATTTCTCTTGTCACTAATGAAGCATTTTTCGCCGTTGAACAATACTTTAGTTGTAGGCAAGCTTACTGATAACAAGTTCGTCTTAATTTCGGGTACAAACAACAGGTCAGAAATTTTAGCAAATGATAGTTTGTCGTTGAGTTCCAAATCGATGTCACCAACACCTTCTGCGATGATTTGTCGCTTGTCAGACATATACATATAGGGCCGTTGTTTAATTGCTTCAATTTTTAGAACAAGATCTTATTCCCAGAAAAATGACGAGTTGCATCGGAATCAATATACCATTAATCTCCGATATCTGGCTTGTTTTCAGTGCAGCTTTCAAGGCAGTATTCTTTAGCATTGACTAATAGCCTTGAAGTAGATTCCTTCTCGGATTTTTGAGAATTACATATTTTTGTCGGGCAATTGTTTGCATTATGTCCGGTTTTTCTGCATTTAAAGCATTTGATTATCTTATCTCTCCGAACTGTTAATACGGCATCATTAGGCGTACTAATGTCTGAGTTTCGTTCTTCCTACAACAATCTTGATTGGACGAGATCTGTCGTGAGTTTTGCGCCACAATTTCCAACATTATCTCGGATCGCTGATATCACTGGATGCGACAATGAACGCCAAAAGCTACCTATCCATCGCTTGTGATCTTCAAGTTGGACTTTTACTTTGGTGGCTATTTGCCACCATCGCTCAGGTGGTTCGTGACTGGTTCCTTGCGCACGACAGTGAACTGTCCATACTTCCTTGGCCGGCGAAATCGCCCGACCTCCACCCCATAGAGCATTTATGGGACCATTTGGTTCGACAAGTGCGGATCCACAATCACCTAATCTTTGGGACCTCAGTGCTCTGCTGCAATCAGAATGAACATGTGTATCTCATCCTACCTTCCAGAGCTTCATTGCGTCCATGTCACGCCATCTACCAACTGTAATCAAGGCCAAGGGTGTTATTCCCATTATTAGGAAATTGGTCGTATTATTCTGATAGGACTGTGTATATGTTTCCATATATGTATGTGCATGTATTTAAATGTTGCCAGGTAGCCAAGAGGTAAGCCGCTTGATTGTAGATTGGAGGCGGGTTAATATCCGGCAGGGTTAAGAGATTTTTTTTCCCTGAATTCTCCTCTCGATGGCTCCAATGGTCTATCCTACCTTTTGAAAAATGGGCATTTGGTTTCTTTCCAGGATTAAATGATTTTAATGTAGTCACGTTGGGTTAGGAAGCGTCGGGAGCTTTATCTCTGCGATCACTATAGTGAGAGGCTTAACTTGTTTACTTGTATGCATGATATGTTTATTATAAAATCGTTGACAAAAAAAAATCAATCAATGCACCTGAAAAAAAAAAACTATCCCATTGTAATGAAACTTCACAAATCTTTCGACCGAATATGATCAAAAATTCGCACCCAATGAATAGCTGGAGCCACAGATCATTGAAACTGAGTATCGTGATGGTGTAAATAAAGAGCGAATCTCGCTTTCAGGAACAAAACTTCCAGTGGATTTTGATTGAGTTTTTCTACCTTGACTGTAACAATGCCTCTCTGTTTAATTCGCGGCCACTACGAACATAAGACGAGTTTTGAAAGAGGACGTGCCATCGGACTACTTGAGGCTGGATGGACAAACCTACGAATTTGGGTCGGAGCAATGCGGCAATTAGACGATGCTGGCAAGAATGAACTGCAAATTTCACGACAAGAGGGCAGCGAATGGTCTAGGGCGACGACAGAACGGGAAGATAGAGCCAAGCTGTTACAGCATCAGATTCTCTGCTGTCAACCATCCAGCGTGTGATCAATACTGAAGTGACCACCCGGACCATTAGTAGAAGATTACGGGAGTAGAATCTACATTCACGGTGCCATTACGCTTCCTACCACTCACCAGTATGCACAGTCAAGAGCGATTGCAGTGATACCGGGCACGAATAACGTGAAATTGTGCTGATGGTGGAAGAATTGTCTTCAGTGATGAGTCCCGTTTTGAACTGAGCCCCAACGACCAGCGCAGACGTGTCTGGAGACGGCCCGAACATCAGGATCTCGATGTTACTGTCACACGCCACACGATCCGACAACATGGAGTTATGGTCTGGAGTTGCCATTTCGCTGGAGAGTCGGACCTTTTTGGTAGTCCTCCACCGCACCCTTACCGCACAGCGGTACCTTGACGAAATTCTACAACCCTTTGTATAGCCATTCCTTTCGCGGGCACCCCAGGCTTACTTTTCCTAAGGTAACAACCAGTCACACACCCAGTACGTCTCTCCATTGACTGCCATCGTTGCGACACATTACTTAGCAAGCCAGTTCTCTCTGCTATTGAGCACATTTGAGATGTGATGAGGCGAATCCCAGATTCTCGACGAATTATCCCCCCAATTGTAGGCTTTCGACAAGATATCTCTCAGAAGACCATCCGCCAACTCCCTAACAATCCATGTTACTTCGGCAATAGCTTGTATCCAGGCCAGAGGTGGACCAACGCCATACTGACCTGCTCACTTTATGTAGCTCTTTCTGTCCAATAAATCATCCAATTGTTCTGAATTCTAATCATTTCGTTTTCTTTACATCTACATTAAACATATCAAATTTTATCTCAATTAGATGAGTCCTCTTTTGTTGCGTCGATTTATTTTTGTCAAAGAGTGTATGTGTGTTTGTATCATTGCATATATGTATAAAGTATCTCTGTATCCCCAACTGAGAAGTTGGAAGCCACCAGAATTACGAAATAGACCATTCCAACCATGGGAGTTTGAGCGTCGAGTTAAAAGACTGGACAGATTTCTACAAAATTCCATACATAACTTACAATTTAACACAAGACCATTTGTTTTATTCACTACTTCTCCCATTCCTCAAAAGTAAACCCACAAAATCAGTTGCTAAAATCCTGGACTGATTTTTTTCAAAATTCGATACAATGCTTATTTGTGTTTCAACTTAAAATACACTAAATGGCCAAAAGTCCGAAGAAGTAGATTGGACAGTCAGGAGGTTTGATGCATCATCTGACGCTATAAAGCGTTGGTGGTGCTTGGGCGATCATAATTCCCCATAAAATGAATAAGTGAGGCGAGCTCAGTGACTTCGAACGAGGCGTGGTAATCGGATGCCACCGTTGTATGAAATCGGTTCGTGAAACTGCGGACTTGCTGCACGTGCCCAAGGCAACTGTGAGGAATGTAATTATAAAATGGAGACGTCAAGGCAGTGAAATGACAGCTGCATGAAGTGGTAACCGAGAAAACTGACTGACTGTAGCCGTCGAACCCGGAAGAGAGTAGGGAAGCAATATCGCAAGTCTCCGTTGGTAGTGATGACGACGGAGTTCCAACATGCGTCGGGCATTGTCCGCTAGCAGCAAGACTGTTCGCCGAGAGCTAAACTACTTGGGTTTCCACGGCCGTACGGCCGCTCACAAGCAATGGTGCAGAGCTCACCGCCATTGGACTGTGGAGGAGTGGAAAAACGTTCTGTGGAGTGATGAATCTCGCTTCCCGATCTGGCAGTCCGATGGACGCATGTGGGTTTGGCGGCTGCCCGACGAACGATTCTTATCCGACTGCATTGTGACAACTGTTAAGTTCGGTGGCGGCAGCAGAATGGTGTGGAGGTGTTTTCCTGGTTCGGTCTGGATCCCTTAGTTCCTGTGACGGGCAACATGAACTCTGCGATGACATTCCGGACAACACTGCCCTCCCAACTCTGTGGCAACAGTTTGGGGAGGGCCCGTTTCTTTTCCAGCAGGATAACTCCAATCAAATTATTAACCTCTTGACCCTAAATGAAAGGTTTCAGGTCAACAAGGGAAGTCAATAATGTACACAATAAACCATTAAACAAACCAACACCCCCACAACAACATTACAATAATAAAAGAAAACCTCCACCAACACACACACACACACACACACACAGAAACTATATATATACATACATACACATATATACACACATATATATATATATATATATATATATATATATAAACACACAATCATACTTATATATATATATATATATACATATAAATATACACACAATTATACATATATACATATATATACATATGTACATAATCATACATATATACATACTTATATATAAGTCACCCAAAAAGTCAACCTCACGTCCTCGTCGTGGGTGGCGGGCAACATCATAGGGTCTAGATAGACTTTAGATAGTTCTAGATAGATGACTATAGATGGCTAACGAGGCTCTGGTCCCCGAATCTAAGGTGTAAGGCATCGTGCCGATGGATGTATGGCATAACGGGGTAAATTAGTGTCATGAACGATCCCTGTGGGCTGCCTGGCGACACCCACAGTATTTAAGCTGCCTCGGCAGCGCCTTCCAGGCAAATAAGGGGATGTCTGCCTGGTGACTGTTTAGTTTCCCCAAGTAAATATAATGTATGGAAAAAATTGAAAAAGAAAAAAAACCCACGTTCGAGGACCCTCAGAGGAACTCGAACGGTAATGAATCACAAGGGAGCAATGCGACCTTGGAAACCAAAAAAACTGAAGAGGCAACTACTAGTAGATACTCTCAGGAAAAGAACATCACCTCAGGTTTTCAACGCTTGAACCTGGAAAAGCGAAAGCTTTCCGGGGCTCAGCGTAAAAAACTGAAAAAACTGAGACAACAAGAAGCTAAAACCGGGGACTCTGAAGTACCGGGTAATGCTTCTTCAAAGCAGGTAGCTACCAAGAGTGGGACCGGTAAAAGGCCCATCTCTGAGGATAGCAACCCCTCTCCAAGGGGCAAACCTGCAAAAATATCAAAGGGTCCTTCAAACCCTGTATCATACAAGGACATAGCATCTGCCATTAAAATGGCAATTGTCCCTGTAAATTTTCCTGACACCAAACTAACAGAGGAAGAAGCCAATGTCATTGAAAATGACATTCTTGGGGAGATTGATAAAATCACACCCGGGAAGGCTAATCCTCAGTTTGAGGAAAGTAGATTTCTAGGGAGTTATCTAAGAGTAACATGTACTAGTAAATCTACTAAGGAATGGTTAGAAAGTCTTTATAAAGACTCTAATAAATACAAGGTTATGGAAGTCAAAGATCTCTCGAAACCAATAAAGATCTTAGTTTGGATCCCAGGCTCACCGCAGCTAGAGGTCCAAACTATCATAAAACGACTTGAGATACAGAACCAGGGACTAAATCCCAGGGAATGGAGGCTCATTAGTCGTAGAGTCGAAGCCAAAGGACAAAAATTGGTCTTTGGCATAGATGAAACATCTGCTAAGAAATTAGCAGAGTTACAATATAAGCCTCACCTGAACTTAACCAGGGTTACTGTAAATATCCTGGGGAAGAAGGATAAAGAGGCAAACATTGAGGAGAATACAGGGATGGACCTTGACAATCCAACACCTGGTACCTCCTCCAAACCTTGAATAAAGCCTCCCCACCTCCCACCTTACCCTAGATACATTTTTTTTTTTTTTTTAGGCTATGAAAATTATTCAAGTAAATCTACAGCACAGCAAGGCAGCAACTGCTACACTATGCAAGTTCATTTTAGAAGAAGCTGTAGACATCGTCCTTATCCAGGAACCATGGTGTTACAAAGATAAGGTAAGAGGACTGGGAAATATTGGAGGAACTATCATTGCATGTTCTAACAATAAACCACGTACTTGTATTTTTATCAAAAAGAATATTAAGTATTTTACTCTAACTGAATATTGCACCACTGATTTGGTAGCAATTAAAGTTATGTTTAATGATAAGGAAAAACAGAGGGATGTTATATTTACCTCTGCTTACTTTCCTTATGATTCACCTGAACCTCCACCTGCTGAGGAGTTTGTTAAACTGATTAACATGGTGAGAGACAAAAAGGAACAACTCATCACTGGTATTGATGCCAACGCACACCACATTGTATGGGGGAGTAAAGACATTAATATCAGAGGTGAGAAACTTATAGAATTTATAATCACTTCAGATTTACAAATTCTGAATAATGGTAACACTCCTACGTTTTCTAATAAAATTTGAGAGGAAGTTATCGACATCACCCTAGGTACTCCTTTCATTAGTACCAAAGTGAAAAATTGGCATGTATCTAATGAGATGACCTTTTCAGATCATAAATACATTAGCTTCACCTTAGAATCAAGTTATTCTATAACTAATCTCTACAGAAATCCTAAAAATACTAACTGGGAATCTTATAAAGATGACCTTAAAAATAGTATTAGGTTTTGCCCACAACGGATTAAATCTGTTGAAGATATATAGATAACTGTTGATTATGTACAACATTCTATTATTTCTTCATATAATGCGAACTGTCCTGAGATAAAGCTCAAACTACCTAGACGAGTTTCTTGGTGGGATCAAGAGCTGACAAATCTCAGAACACGCACTAGAAGGCTGTTTAATACAGCTAAGAGAAACGGTGAATGGGATGTTTATAAACAATCCCTCACTGAATATAACAGAGCTTTGAGAAAAGCTAAACGAAAATCATGGAGGAAGTACTGTGAGGAAATCTCTGATGTCCCTAACAGTTCTAGACTCTATAAAATTTTAACAAAAGAACCTAATCTTAGATTAGGGACTTTGTTACAAAAAGATGGAAGTTATACTACCAATGGGGAAGAAACACTTAGGGTTCTAACCAGTGTACATTTCCCAGATTCTATCGAGATCGATCGGGACGGAAACGCAAACTCGCTAAATTTAAACTTGGGGTCTCATTTTAGAGCACCCAAGGAAAATTGGCGGACTGCGAGACTGGCCATTAATCGATCAAAGGTAGAATGGGCAGTATCTACTTTCAAACCTTATAAATCAGCTGGATTAGATCAGATCTTTCCAGCCCTTATACAAAAAGGAATAAGCTTTCTAGCTACACCTCTTTGTAATATTTTTAAAGCAAGCCTAGCACTGGGTTATATTCCATCTCAATGGAGACCAGTCAAGGTTGTATTTATTCCTAAGCCGGGTCGATCTTCTTATGTCGATGCCAAAGCTTTCAGACCAATTAGCTTAACATCCTTTCTTCTGAAAACTATGGAAAAGCTAATTGATAAATATATTAGGGAGGGTGTACTTAGGACTTATCCAATACACCCAAACCAATATGCCTATCAAGTTGGGAAATCAACTGAGGCGGCTCTTCATAGCCTTGTCTCTATTGTCGAAACCGCACTTGAAAATAAAGAAATAGCTCTTGCAGCGTTTCTTGACATTGAAGGAGCATTTGATAATACATCCTTCCTTTCTATAGATAGGGCAGCACAAAAACACGGTATTGACCCGACCACGTGTGGTTGGATAAATGCTATGTTGAAAAACAGAACTATTCATACTTCCATTTATGAAGATACCTTAAAAGTTTCGGTGACCAGGGGATGTCCGCAGGGAGGGGTTCTTTCACCTCTCCTGTGGAGCCTGGTGGTGGACGAGCTTATTGAGGGACTAATAAAGAAAGGTTTTTATACTCAGGGATTTGCAGACGACATTGTGATCATTGTAAGGGGTAAATTTCCTAACGTGATTTCAGGTCTTATGCAAAATGCACTAAGTACTGTAGAAAATTGGTGTGATAATATTAAATTATCAGTAAATCCCAATAAAACGGTTCTTGTCCCTTTCACGAAGAAAAGGAATTTGGAAGGTCTTGCAGAACCTATCCTATATAACAAGAACATTAAAATATCCAAGGAAGTTAAATATCTGGGCATTACCCTAGATTCAAAACTAAACTGGAATTCCCACATAAATAAAACTATCAATAAAGCATACATGGCCTTTTGGTCATGTAGAAATGCTATTGGAAAAACATGGGGATTAAAACCTAATGTAATCTATTGGATTTACACAATGGTTATTAAACCCATTATATTATATGCAGCCATAGTTTGGTGGACTAAAGGTAAACTGATTACAACCAGGAACAAACTGAACACCTTACAAAGACTAGCATGTATGGGCATTACTGGGGCTATGAAAACAACCCCTACTGCCAGTATGGAGGTCCTTCTTGATCTACCTCCTCTTCACTTGGCACTTGAAGCAGAGGCAAGAGCGACCATACATAG